>OZ022424.1:11498766-11758075 GCA_963989365.1 Rhimphoctona megacephalus
CGTTAAAGAACGAGAGAGAAAGAGAAACAGAGATAAAAAGATACGTGGGAGCTCTGATTTATTAAGGTCGTTGTTTTGGGAATCTCTACGTGTCGATGTCCCGTGGAGAGCACACTCAGATTTTACATACGAGTATATAAACACACGTATACACAAACGTGTATATTTTTCGACATATATATTTTGAAAAAAAGTTTTGTACTGTTTCATATTTTTATTACAACATTTCAGGATGATAAAAAAAATTACAAGCCTTTAACAACAATGACTGAAAAATAATTTGATGAATAAAAAAAGAGATTTCGAGGATCTCAGTATAAAATAACAGCAACTACAGTGGAAATGTAAATAAAGAGAAAAAGCAATTTTTCACTCGACAAAAACTCGAGTCAGCGAGATGAGAATGTGCTATTCAAATGAGTACACAATACAAACACGTTGAAAAAAAATATTTATCATAATTGAATAATTGATAAATGTTGAAAAATAAAAATACAAATAAGAAAAGAGGCGAGTCATTCGTATGTAAAAATAGTGACCTGATCTTTATCGTGGCGTGCGCACAACTAAACCCCCAGGGATCGTCCTCTCGTGTTTCATTTTTTTTTCATTTTTTTTTTCTATCGTCATTATTATCGCCCGTACATTGAAAAGTTCATACGCCCAGACGAAAAATCGTTATTCTAATGCCGGATGTCCCGAGGGACTTGAACTCACTCGCCCAACAAAAAGGGCATAAATTTGAATTGATCATTCCCAGCCCAGCTTCCCTCTCTTTTTTCCCCCTCACTCGCAACTCTCTTCCGTTCTTTTTCCTGTGCGACGATTTTTCGGGCTTGGCGACGTTTTTTTTTTTTAATCCCAATTTTTCGTCCTGCTATTTTCGTAAATTTATGTAAAATAATTCTGATTCGTTGATATTTTAATTTTGATTTTTTTGTTATTAAAAGAGCCACGAATTTTAACGTGTTCATATTTATTATTATTTTAAAAAAGTTATTTATTATTTTTATTATTACTGAAACAGATATTTATGATTTTCTCATTGATTTGGTTTAATTTTTCGAAAATTTATTGTTGCCAGTCAGCGTCGATTTTTCCTGACATACTTTGATTGATATTTGATTATTAAAAGGGCCATGAATTTTAACGTGTTCGTATTTATAATTATTTAAATATAGTTATGTATTATTTTTATTATTAATGAAATAAATATTTATGATTTTCTCATTGATTTGGATTGTTTTTTCGAAAATTTATTGTTGCGAGTGTACGTCGATTTTTTTCTGACATACTTTGATTGACATTTGATTATTAAAAGGGCCACGAATTTTAACGTGTTCGTATTTATAATTATTAAAAAAAGTTATTTATTAGTTTTATTATTAATGAAACAGATATTTATGATTTTCTCATTGATTTGGATTGATTTTTCGAAAATTTATTATTGCGAGTGTACGTCGATTTTTTTTTTGACATATTTTGATTAATATTTGATTATTTTTTTGACTACAAAAGTAGTACGAGTTTCAGAACTTTGGGTTTTTGAATATTTTAAATTTGATTATTGTTGTTATCGTGGAATTGATTTTTCTTTAAGATTAATGGACACCCTCGTATATAAAAGAGCCTGAAACGAGCAACGCCTTCGCAAAACAAGATCGTACCTTCAATGGCAAGAGAGAGAGTGAGAGAGAGAGAGAGAGAGAGACAAAAATGTATATTGATCTTGATTTTATGCTGGTTGCTTTGTGAGATACAATCGTGATTTCCATCTGTCCCATATTTTCCTTTCATTCCTCTCTTTCTCTTTTTTGCCCCATAATATACATGTGTGCAGGATTCCCGATGGGACCACCATGATTTTTCCATGGAAGACCACTCCATAAAACTTGCATACACCCCACGTATATCGAGTGTCTGAAAAAGCTTGATTTATCTCATCCTCGACCCCTTCTTCTTCCCTCTCCGTCGTCCCATTTCTTAACAAAAAAATATACATCGTTCTAGGGTGTTAGTTTCAACCCTCCGATCTAACGAAGTCCCGCAGCGACGATTTCACTTTGAATCATCTAATTTTTTATTCTTCTGGGTCAAACGTCTCCTGGGACACGTGGGATAAGGGTGCTACATTTTTATGACTTCGAATTCGAGGAAAACGTTCGAGGTACAATTTAGTTATAAAATAGTGAAAAATAAAGAATAAATATGATCGTTTTATCATGTATTTTTATATTTTTACACCCTCAATTATGATTTTTTTTAGAATTTTTTAAAAAAAGCTCGAAAATATATACAGCATAAATTTTAGGGTTGAAAAACAGGGTTGGGGATTTCGTCTCCCCATTTTTATTATTTCACATAAATTTAAGAGACTTTTTTTATGTAATAGTAAAAAAATAATACTTTCAACCCCAATTTGAAAAGTGAGCAATTATTACTTATATTTTTTTCGATGGGGGTTGTAATTGATTGAGAAGAATTTCAGAAAACTGATTCTATTGAATGAAAATAATTAAAGTGAAGATTGTTTAGAAATTATGAACAGAAGTGTAGAAAAATGATAAGAGGGTTGAAAAGTAAGGGTTGAAAATATCAGAAATAATCGAATTGTTCAAACAATTTTACAAGAAAATCGACAATATATTTATAAGCATATATAGCATGGTTTTTGAGAATCGAATATATAAAAAAATTGGAAAAATTGTCGGGGGGTTGGAAAATAAGGGTTGGAAAGTACGAAAAGATGAAATTCTTCAAAGATTTTTAGCAGAAAATTGAAAATGTATTTGTGACTGAATCCAACATAATTTTTGGACTTACTTCTTATTAAAAATTATTATTATAAATGAACTTACTTCGCTACAAACAGTTTCACCCCTATTCGAGTACCAATCGCAAGTGCCATCGAGGCTATGTTTCCTCAAACACTGCATTCTGCATTGCGCAATTCTGATGATGGGTCCAAGATCAAAACTGGCAACGAAACTCGTGCATAAAGAAAAAACGACGAACCACGTGATTTTCATGATTTTCTTTATTTAATAATTTTTTTATTTCGTCAGAATCACTCGAATATCCCAGGACGTATTTTTGCACTCACAAACATACACTCGCGAAACAGTGAAGCTCGAAAAACACAAAACGTAGCGAAGAATTATAAAAATCACAAAACATCGAAAAGGGGATGAAAATTGATTTTTTTTTCTTCTCGTCGAACTTTAAACGAAACGAACGAAGAACGTTCCTGACGAAAATTTCGTGACGAACTGTGACCCTTCCTAGCCTGCGTTAGATTCTTATATAGCCACGGTCCTTCTCGCTCGTCGGCTTCTCTTTTTACCCCCACCATTTTCCAGCTTCGAATTCGGCGGGTCCTCATGCGCTCACTCGGTGAATCTCCCCTCCACTAAATGCAGCCCCTTTGCTTGTTTCCCTTCCCGCTACCCTGCCTTTTTTCGTCAACGTATCGCACGAAAATTCGTTACTCAGATATTGGCAATTTAATTCGATTTCTTTAACAAATGAAATTCGAAAAAATACATTTTTTAATCGTTCAATAAAAAACAAAAATTCAACCCTTTAATAAATTTCTATAACCTGATTTTTTTTCACATTAAATAGCAATTTTTTTGTAACAATCAATAAAGTTCTCTATCGATTGAACAATTTCATAAATACAAATAATTGCTCCACATTTCCTGATAATTTATTATTCAATTGTGATTTTTTGTTTCACTTTCATTGTAATTAATTTTTTCTCCACAGAACGGAACCCTCTTCTTTATTTTCCTTCTCTCCGCCCTCTTTTTTTGCCAATGTACCATCAGAAATTGTATTTCAGAGCTACTGGCAATTTATCGAATTGTCCTTATTCAATGAAATAACACAAAATTGGAGATAAATGTTCTACATGGCCAAAAAAATGAATCGTTTTATTTCAACCCTCGAATAAATTCCAGTTGTTCGAAAATATACTTACAAAGGAGTAAAATATTGTTAACTAAATAAAACAGATACAAACTCAATTAACAGAGTAGCAATTCATACGATTTATTTATTTATTGTTTCATTATAATTTATTAAAATCGATCATTATTTATTTAATGATTTTCTCGTTTCTTTCGATCGCATTCATTTGTTCAAATATCAATACAAAAATAGTTATTCAATCGATTAAGAAACAAAATATATTTTCTTTTCCATCCGAATAATAAAAGGTCCGAATTGAAAAAGAAAAAAGTAAAATCTGCACTTTTATCTCGGCACATTGAATTAAAAAAGCTTCTAATTAAACGAATTTCGTCTTAATTAATAATTATCTTAAACAATTATGATCGCAAGTGACGAGGAAGAATAAGTGGCCAATGACTGAACGAAATTTGATATTTTTAGGCCACAGTAGACGATGACGAGGACGAGCATGACCGACCACGCCAGAGAGAAGCGTAGCATCCCTTGTAATTACCCGTGCTAGTCTGGGTTTTTTTTCTCTCTTTTTGTCTCCCTCTCTCTTTATATTTCTCTCTCTCGGCCGTTTTTGATCTTGGCTCTCTGGTCTCGGCGTCTCTCGAGTCGGCATATGGTCAGAATGGACCCACAGGGTAGGGCAGGGTAAGGAAGGCGAGGGGGGAAGAAGAACTAAGAGAAGATCTCGAGCGCGCGCCTTATTTCGCACAAATTGTTTTTCCTCTCTTCGCGGGTCGTGCTCGCGCTCCTGCTCGCCCCAAGAAATAAGAGACTCCGCATTGTGGATCGGAGAAGGATAAAAAGAAATAGCCGAAAGATCATCATCGGATGGAAAAAAAAAAAAAAAATAAACAAACAAACCCATAAACTTCAAAAAAGTTTAAAAATGAAAACGTAATCAAAATTATTAATGGGGACGAAAGAAAAATTATTTGAATTGTTCGTTCGAGTAATGTTTGTTCATTCGTTTATTCATTTACTCAATTTGGCATGCAAATTTGTTCAAATAATAAATTCGGATGCCAAATTATGGAATATTTTGAACGCCTGTTTTTTGTTAACTTGAGAGACTCGAGAGAGTGTTTATTATTGTATTTACAGTGTCTGCCATTTGTTTAATAATTGTTGATGAATTTTTTAAATGTTTCGTACTGGATGGAAAATGTCAGTATTGAGATAATTCGTAAGATATTGTTGTTTTTTTTCGGGCAGACGCTACGGATACCGAAATCAAAGTCTCCATACAAAATTCGATTTTATCGCCTCTCTTTTTTTGCTCCGATTTTTTTTTCCTTTCCATCCTTCCCTCATTCTTTTCACTCGGCAATCGACCTGTGAAATTGCTCGCTTTGTGACGCGTGGATGAGCTCATTTCGTTTTTTTTTGCCGGCTTCCCTTCTTCGTTTTTTTTTCTCTCGGTTTTTCAACTTCGTATCATTTTCCCCTATCTATCGTGAGCTTCATAAATTTATTTTTTTTACTCCACAAGGGTGTAAGCCAAGTCTTTGAAATATCAAAGGCAGATGAGAATTAAATTGGCAGTAAATTGATGAAAAAATCGGTGTCGATTTATTCCTTTTTTCTTTCGAATAAATTTTCAAAATCTTTTTGATTAATTAATATTCTCACAAAGAGACTTGACAAATACTCTTGAAAATCAATTATCCCTCAATTTTCTGTCCCCACCATTTTTCTCATTATTATCAACACGAAAGACAAAAATGAAAAAAAAAACAAAAAAAAACATTCTCACACTTTTCCCACCCTCATTTCCTGGCCCATTTTTCTTTCGTTTACGTGCACGTCATCGAGAAACGAAAGGACACGCTCTTTGGACACTCGGATGATGGACAATTAACCTCGGTTCTCCGCCCTTACGCCGCAACATCCGGTTCGTCACACACAAATGCAGACGCACAGTAGATCGAAAAAGAACATAATGTAAGTGATCTTGTATTAAAATCCTCAAAATTCAATTCGAAATTGTTTCCTTTGGGATAATAATCCGGAGCACTGACTCTCTTCATCCCCCCAGACAGGAAATTCGTTGTAATAATCAACAACAAACTTCGTTCGAGTTCTAAGGACTGCAACATCCGGAGACAGATATATTTGATCCACAAAATATATAAAATCATAGCAAAAACAATAATAATAAAAAAACATCACGAAAAACAGTAAAAAACAAAATAATTGAAATGATTTTTCACACCATTAAATTAGAACCATTTAGGGGTTGAAATTTAATGGAATTTTGTTCACCAAACTATAATTTTTTTTAACTAAAAAAATTATTTTAATTTTTTTAACTAATAAAATTATTTTAATTTTTTTTTAACTAATAAAATTATTTTCATTTTTATTTAACTAAAAAAATGATTAATTAACAATTATTTTGATGGCTATTGACAACTAAAAATGAACTAGTTTTCAAATAAAATTATTGGACTCCAGAATAAAATGAGCCTGAATATTTGAGGGTTGTTTGAGATTTTTTTTGAAGTTTTCACATTTTTAGGGATGAAAAAATGATTGTTTATTTATAAAGAATTATTGTAATATTTGGTAACGGTATTTTTGGAAATTTTCCAGGCTCGTTCCGATAAATATTTAAACAACGACATAATGAAAAAATCACATGAAAAGAACGATAATACGTGCATTTTTTTCTACTGCCCCCAAACATCATCTCAATTTCGAAAAATCTTTGCATCCTCAAAAACGAGGGAGTGGCATCGAAAAAAACCGTCCCTGAGCGGAAGTCTCGTTTGGTGTTTTTAAATGCGCGTTCTCTTTTCTTCCTCTTCTCATTTTCGTACTCGAGGACGCCCATCAAATCGCCGAGGGGTTGTGCTCTCGTTTTTTTTTTCCTCAATGCGTTTGTCTCTTTGGAGTTTTTCTCAAAGTTTTTTTTCCTTTTTCCTTTTGGTTTCGTCTTCTCGTCGCGGCCAGGGTGAAATCGAGCAAAATATCCCTGTCGCCGCGACAATGCACAGGATGTGTACAAATAAGGGTATTTGTCTCGTAACCCTCGTGTGTATGATTGTAGGGTGAAATACTAAATAGATCTCCTTTCATATACATTATTTACTTTGCACCATGAGCCATTTCTAAACAAATCGATCCTAAAATTCTTCCTGTTCAAATATTTAATTTTTTTTCTTCGAGATTTCATTTTTTTGCTGAAATCTCCAAAATTCATCCCCTAATAATCATCTCTCATCCCTTATTTATTTGTGCCAAATTTATCGTAATTTTTTCCCGTCCCAATATATAAGATTTTTTCTCAACCTTTCTCATTTTTTGTTCGAGCCTGCGCAATGAATCACCAACCTTGTTATTTAGAATTTTTTTCGTTGTTTTATTGCTACAATTTTTCAAAAAATCTTGGCTTGCCTCAAACTTCGTATTTTTCACCCTCCATTTTTCCTTTTCCGCCAATTTTCTTTTATAACCTATTTCGATACGTGCGAAAAAATCTTGTACTTCAAAAAATTGGTATCGATGCACAAGACGATAAAACAAAAATGAATAAAAAAATTCTTTCCCCTTGTTCCATCGTAAATAGAGCTGTAAAATCAGTAGGAACAAAGATTGAGGTCCTGAGGATCAGAAATTAAAGAATTTTTCATCGAGTGTTCCTTAAATGTAGCAATGAAAAAACCAGGAGAAAAAAAGCTTTGAATTTTCGATAATCATCCCTTAAATTCCGATTTTTACGCCCTTCTGACTCTCTACACACGATTTAACTTTGGCTCGATGTTTGTGTGTGTATTTTATACCTGCACCCAATTCGGAGATTCTAACTGGGGGAATTGAGAACGCGAACTAAAATCCATTCATCTGGGACTCTAGAAAACGTTTAGGGGTGGCATTCGACATTCTCGTTTCCCTTTTATATATATACATACATATATATATTTACGTACGTAGTCTGTGGACGTGACGTTTCATTGTAAGCTCTTCTCTGACACCTGGACTAAACTATTATACACATTCACATATATTTTACATAGTTATATATATATATATATATATATATATATATATATTTCTGAACATATATATGTACAAATAATTTTGAAAGCACGACGAATTCAATGATAATGGAGCCATGGATTAACAACGACCCACATACACTTTTGTGCCATTTATGTATGCTATAAAATAACGTGTGCAAGATGTCCAGTCATGGCATATTCCAAGAAGCGATTAGACGCGTCCAAATCCACCCTATTTTGCAGAGGGATGAAGAATTGAGTTTTATTGCTCACGTATTTAATGTATCAATAGCAGAATAGCTAATTCTTTGGTTGAAAAACCAATATTCGTGAAAAATTGACAACAATTGAACAGGGAGAAGAAAAGGGTAAATTTTTCGATAATTTTTGAAAATAATTTTGACAGTTAATCAATTTTTTTGTCTGACGCTTTTGGATTTATTTATTTATTTTTTTCTTAAGGCTGTACAAGATAATTGAGCGAATGATTTGCAGGGCAAATGACTAATGATTTTATAAAAAAAAAAAAAAAAGATTAATGAAGGGGGCGAGAGAGCAATTTTTTTGGGGATGTTTTGGGAAATGAATTAAACGATTAATTAATGCATTTTTTTGTAATTGTTTTTCTTTCGCTTTTTCGGGATGTATGTGATTAATTTAGCGAATATTTTGAAGGGGAAATGACTCACCATTTTATCTGGAATGTACGAGAAATTATGAGTTTGTCACGTGCGACATTTTTTCACCCCCCCAGGCAAGATGAAAAAAGAAGTGATGGGTCTCACGTACGATCGGGGAATCCCTGAACTCATTTACGTTTAATGAGCTCCTGTCGTGGCTCTATCGTCCTTCTTAGGTGCTGGATACGAGGGGCGAGGGTGGCCACACATGGGGATCATCCCCAAGGGGGATGAAACATTTTACCTCCCCTTTTTCTCTCTCCTTCTTTCTTCCTTTTTTTCCTCACGTTTTGCTTCAAGCTGCTTCGTCACTGCACGTACATATGTACTCTCAAGGGTGAATCTCTCCCTTAATAAAGTGCCAATAAATATGGGATTCACCAACAACGCGACGATCCTGAAATGAACAAGTTCCTTCGGTCTTCATAAAGAAAAAAATGATTTAAAAAGGCTTACCAGGGTGGCAACGACTCTAGAGAATCTCACGAACTTGCTTAAAGTTTCAACGACTTGTGCACACTCTCTGAACATCCCCCAAGGATCTCGGCACTCTGGAAATCCTAATTTCATCACTATTCTATGGGTACAGGGAATTTGAAGTAGAAAAGACAAAAATATAAGCTGAAAATTGAAAAAGAAAAAAAATTTGCGTTTCTTTTTTCTTTTCTTCATTTTAGATAAATATTAGACCCAATCTTCCAGGCTTAAAATTCATTAGGATCTTTTTATTAAAGCTCTGACGGTTTTGTGACGGAAGGAAAAAAATTATTTATCGAAAAAAATGGGGTAGTTTTGGACAGTGCGAAAAATCTATACTCGGCGTTTTCTTTGTAACAGTTTTTTTCTTGTTTATCTGAGTGGGACGCAAATGAGTGCAGAAAAATAAAAATACCAATAGCAAACAAATGGGGAAGAATGAATGTCTGCAATAGCCGCAACAACCCTCTTTCGCTTATAATAAAACTAAGAATATGTTTACCCTTACGTGTGCATTTTTATTATTTATTTTTAAAGATTAATTATGATTGGAATAAAATCTTAGCGATTTCATTAATTTTTGGAATCCCAGAATAAAATCAGCTCCTGATTAAAATCGATCACATTTTTTTTTTCGAAGCTGCAACATTGTTATAAAATTATAAAATAAAGAAAAAATTGTTTAACATTATTTTGGGGTGGACTGATAATTAACAAATAAATTTTAGGATCTCATTAATTCGTGGGGTTTTAGAATGAAATAGTCCTAATAATTCAAGGTTCAAATCAGTTAGAACCACGATGATTCAATCTTTAATCAAGCAAACAAAAATTAGTGACTATTTTTTTCAATTATTTTAATGCCGATTGACAAAAAATAAAAATGTTTGCCCTCATTCCTTTGAAATTAAATTTTGACAAGTCAGACTTCAAATTTCTCAGAATCTTTTTCAAAATTTGTTATATAATTTGAGAAAGAATTAACCGTTAAACAAAATTACGAAAATTTCATCTAGATCGAGAGTAGGATGAGTTCTTTTGTGACGCAAATCGTCTGAGGTAACGAGTTTATAAGTGCGGAGGAGTAACGATAAATGCTCGGAAGGATTTTCACTCGAGCTCAAATTAAGATCTAATCTAAGATCGAAAAAAAAAAAATAAAGCTGTTCAAATTTCGATGAGTATCTCATGGCAATTTGAGTTTAAGGCTGGAGTGAACTTCCGGTTTTCGTTGGAGTACCTTTTTACCAAATGGCAGAATTTACTGTAGCAATAAAAATTTATTCTCCCGTTGAAGAATTAAAAAGCCAGAATTATCTCGTGTTTTCTCCGAATTTCATTTGATTTTGTTTAAGAAATAAATAAATTGAAAAATTTTAATATTTCCGAATTGGATCCGAAACACCCCGGATTTTAATTCCTTCGTCGAAAAATTATCGAAGCCGATCACATGACAAATATTTAAGATAAATTATTAGAAGCTGTTGAATAAAAAATCTCCGAACGTAGATCAAGGCAAATTGCTCGGGAGTCTCGTGATTATCATAAAGTGTCCAGGACCGCGTGTCCCAATGATCTCAACGACGAGACCGTGGAGAAAAGAAAAAGAGACAAAAAAATTAAATCGCTTTTACAAACACGCCGGAAAGGTTTCCGCGAAATTCCCTCGTCAAAATTTAGCCTCATCACGATTATTCTATTTTATTGAACGATTAAAGAGAATTCGATAATCGCCGGATACATTGCCAACCCACAGACATTTTCTATCCTGAATTCTCGGTAAATGCGTCGCTATTATACGTATATATAGATATACACGTTCGTATGGGCCTTTCCGAAGCAAATCGATTGTTAATATTGTTTCTAGTGTACCGATTTTGATGCCAATTTTTTGTATGACTTCTTAAAGTCTAAGAAGCGTTATGAATTTTTTTCAGAATTTTATTTCTAATGCTTTTTTGGAAAAAAAAATCACGAACTGCAGACAGTCATTAACATATTTTCTTCGAGGTAGAACGAATGATAATTTTTTTCCGGATGTACCGATGTTGTTGCCGATTTTTTTTATGACTCCTTAAGGTCTAAAAAACGTTTGAGATTTTTAGCAGAATTTTCTATAGAATATTTCGATAAAATTTTTCGATAAATAAGTATTTTAATAATATAAATAATAATAAATAAGAATTTTAATAAGATAAATAAGAAAATAAGATAAATAAGAATTTCGATAAATAAGATGAAGAAGAAGATAAATAAGAATTTCAATAAATAAGAATATTTCGATAAATAAGAATAAAAAAGAAAGAAGATAAATAAGAATTTTTCGATAAAAAATCATGAACGTCTAAGAGTGTACTTGGCTAATTTTCCAAGACAGTCTCGGCGACTCTGTTCAAACTTTCTTATTATTTTACGATCAAGATACGTTAAGGAGGAAATTAACGTTGCAATATTTCCAAGCTCTTCCCAGTTTGAAAAGGCTGCAAGGTTACTCCAAGGCTGTCTGTGAAATGGAATATTTTCAAAGTTTGATGAAAAAAAAAAATTCTGAAGTTCCAGTGCACATGATTGGAGTTCCAATTCGTCGATATTCCAAGTTAGTGTCATCTGTCAATATATTGATTTCAGTATATACAGGATCCCTCCGAACGTAGGTGAGAATAAAATGTTATATTACGGACTTATTTGAGTAACGCTACGTGATGGAAAAATTTCCACTAATGCGATTGGATGCGAAGAGTAATGTTTCGCCTTGTTGATTAAAACCTTGAAGACAGTAAAAACAATGCTCGATTTTCTCGTATGCACGATTTTATGGCGATCTAACCATCATCGAGTTCGCTGAACCAAGTCAAACGTTCGGTCACTTCACCGATTATTCATCAGCTCAATCCGTTTAAGAAGGAATACACCAGAGATACTTGGAACGCCGTCGTGAATAACCTGGTCCCTGACAAAGTTAAGAATTTGTGGGGTAATCTCCTGAGGGTAGGCGTACTCTATGATCCAGTTCTATTTGCCTGGGAACAGGATCCTCCTAATTTGTTGCTGCATTCTCTCATGCAATAACTTAATGCCTTTGTAGAATATGTTCTACTACCTTTTCCCGGAAGTTCATCGGATACAACATCTGTCTATCTTCATGCAACGGCAGAATCAAACAATTTGAATCAATGAGATCTAAATTGTTTATTTGATCTCCCTGAGAGCCCAATTGATCTTGTACGATTCTCTAAGCTGGTACGATACGCTACAAACGACAACAATAATAACAGATCAACTGTATTTACTCATGCCTGTTTTTACAAAAACGAAAATTTCCGTGTCAAAGAATTTCCTCGTTGTATGTTGTTTGAGTTTTGGTGTTATCGGCATTTTTTGGACTTTCATGCGATTGCTTGGAATCCAATCATATTCCTGGCGAATGTTCAACATCGGACGCGTGCTGTTTGGTGTTTCAGTTATCCAACAACCACGTGGCAACGTCGAACGTATTAAGTTCACTGGTTTACTGGCTATTCTCGCCGTTTATTCGTCCATGATTTATGCTTCGATATCGGACATTATTTTGCAAAAAACCAATGAAATTGAATTTGAATTCAATTTGTAAGATATTGCCAACTCGGGATTAAGGGGCCAGTCCACTTTGAAAATTTCAAAAAATCGATTTTTTTTTCTGTTTTCGAAAATACATACATTCAGAAATATTGTGTCAAAATTTTATGAAAATCCGAGCTCTCTAAATATATTTTTTTTTTACCTGAACGTCAGGACCTCATTTCGTCTGCCTGAGCGTATAGCGCGCTCAAACGCGTTTTTCTCGAAACAACGTTTTCAAAATCTAGCTCCATCGTATCTCTAAAACTAATAAACCGATTCTCTTGAAATTTGAACCACATATTGTAAATATGATTCGCAACAAGATGACCCTCGATGGTTTTAAAATTTTGATTTTTACTCTTTTTTTGTGAAAAACTGCGAAAAAATGCGTTTTTTTACGTTTTTTCGTTTTTCATCTGCCATTTTTTTATTTTTTGATAAAACTTTATATCCGAGGATCATTTCATAGCTGGTGTCATACTGAATCTAATGGACTTTGATTTTTTTGTTTCAGACAAGCCGTTGCCGAGTTGTGATGGAGCTACCTAGTCCACCTATTTTTGAGGCGTTACGTTAAACTATAGTTTTTGTACTTAAAAATGAATAAAAATGAATTAAAATTTTTTTTTTATGTATTTCAAGACTTTATTTATCAAGCCCAACAACTTTTATATTCATATCTTTTATAAAATCCTCAAAAAAAAATCGCGAAAATAGCCTTTTTTCGTGGCTCCAAAGTGAACTGGCCCCTTAATGATTTAGGGTCGACGAAGCGATTTGAAAAAAGCTTCCGACATTTTTGTCGGTCCCTTGAAGATATCATCGGATGGATTCATCGTACAGCCTGATCCGTTACAGTACGCCGAAGTCCTGAACAAGTATAAAAATGTAACTTGCTTGATGGACAAAATTGCCGCTATTACTTTGATGTTGATATTAAATTATGAAAGTCCTCGCACCATAAAACTTGCTAAACTTTGCCTCTGGACCGCAAATTTCGGTTTTATACTGGGAAAACCACCGTATTTTTCAACTTTGGATAAATTAATATCAATGTCAGGCAATATCCGGATTTATCGACGAAATCTTTTACAAACCCCTTAGGGAGGATCTAATTAACTTGTATACAGACCAGTGAGAAAAACCAGAAAATACAAACGTTTTACGTCAACAGTTAATTACAGTTGCGGTTGTTGGTTATTCACTATCGTTTGTCGTCTTTTTATGTGAAATTATTTATCATCGTATATTGATGGATAAAAAATCTAAAAGACGACCCTCTTTTTACACTGATTAAAATTTCTATGAATTAACAAAATATTCTGTAGTAATGAAAGTTTCGCAACGATTATTTATATAATTCAACAAAAACAAATGTTTTACTTTCTATATATTTGGATTGTATTACAACCATGAAACGGTCGATATTTCTGAAAAGTCTCTAATGGCACATATCACTGATTAATACGATAATAAATTGCTAAATAACTTCAAAATATCCTAATGATCTCTAACCCTAAAATTTCACTTAAGGCGAGCTACTTTAGATGCTTTAAACTTATTTTAGATGCTTTAGATACTTTAGACGGAGACTTTAGATGTTTCAAAAAATCCATTTTTTTTTTGATTTCATAAATCGTTAGCAAAATATCTTAAGAATGCACCCTGAAAATTTCAAAACGATATTCGGATTCCTTCCAACGGTATGTATATAAATGATAAAGACTCTCCGCTCGACTCTCGAGCGCGCTCAAACTTTAAACGTGTTTTTCTCAAAACGATATTTTTTCAATTTGCGGGAATCATAACTCAAAAACTAACTGATGGATCATCTTCAAATTTGGAACACGTTTACATAATATAATTTATTAAAACATGAACCTAAAGTTGGAAAGATTAGATTATTTAAAACATATTTATTATTGCAAAATGCCGGGGGAAAAAATGCTAAAAATCGATCATTTTTTTTCAAACACGTTCCAACATTCAATTGTCGATTTTTTTATCAAAATTTAGGTTCATGTTCTTAACAAACATTTCAAAAATGTATAAAAATTTGTTGGACTATTTCAGATGCGAATTGTACAATTGCCGCAAATCGACAACGCCGATGAGAACACGCCAAGGGACACAACGAATTACATCTTAATTAATGAATGAAATAACTTGAAAAAATTATCAGAGATTTATGAAAATATGAATAAATTATTATCAGAGTGGTGGAAATTTCCGTTTTTTTTTTCACAATAAAAAAAAAATCAAAAAATCATCTAATTTTCGGTCTCCTAAAGCGGTTGCTCCCTTCAATGATTCAATCATTATCCGTACTGTTTATGGGATTGTTATGAATTAAAGTTGACTGTAGTTGGGGAAAAGAAAAGTCTTGCAGCAATTCTAGGGAAAGGCTGCAGCATTTTTTTACCGAAAGTTTCGTTGCCATAGCAACAAACCTTCGAAAATTATATTAAATTATATTGAATTGTGCATATAAAAAAAAGTTTTACTTCATGTGTTTCGAAATTTATTACGACGTTTAAATAGTGGCTAAACTAAAAATGCTTCACTCATACAAATAAATAAAATTAATTTAGACAAGATAAAACTAAAAAATACAAACGCCTTACATTAGCATTTAATTGCAGTTGCTGTTGTTGGTTACTCACTATCAATTGTCGTTTTTTTTGTGTGAAATTATTTATATGAATATTGATGTACACAAAATCTAGAAAATGACCGCGCTCTTTTTCTGTACACAGAATAAAATTATCGAAAATCAAAGAAAAATTCTATACAACATTAAGAAATAATTATACCGATGTTTGCACAAAATAAACTTCGTGTATTTTTGAATTGTATTGCAACGTCGAAACGATGTTCCAAAAATGCTTTACTCATAAGAATTGATGAAAAAAAGCATTTTTATTAGAAAATGATTGAAAATAAGAATTTTTGGGTATGGCTGTCAATCTGTAAAAAAAAATCTCCCTGTCGTTTGAACAAAAAATATCCAGCAATAATTTTTTTCTATTTCTGTATTCATTTAATCGCGTTCTTTTTCTTTCTCCCGCGGGCTATTTCAATCAAGAATCTATTAAGTATGAACTTTTTACGAAATTTGTTGTTCAGCGGTTTCGACAAAAGAAAAAAAAAGCGTTTGAATTTAAATATTATATTCATACAAATATAATAACAAAAATAAATGCGTGTGAAGTAAAAAATAAATTTTTATTGTTTTTTCTTCAACCCCCAAAAATCCCATTTTTGTCTTAAAAATGATGAATTATTCATTTGTTTTTGTATGGAATTAGAATTTTTTATGTGCTCTTAGAAAATCATGATTTGGTTACTGAAAAAAAAAGTTCCAGCATTATTTTTCAACAGAATGCATTCCGAGATGCATTTGATTATATTTCCCACAAAATCCACTATATTAAAAAGCACGTCGTGTATGTACATATATAAACGTAAGAATTACGTGTAAAATCGTGTAACTTGAGAATGGACACGAAATTTTAACCTCACGAGATCAGATAATAAAAAAAAAGTTCTTATGGTAGTAAGAACGCCATTAGAACGAGAGATTCGACGACAAGAATTTCGTCATCGCGTTAAAGATCGTTCGTGCCAGATAGAATTTTTTTTTAAGCCACCCCTACAAATAATTCAACGTTTTACTTTATTTTTTTAATCTTCTCTCCTTATTCTTTCCTCTCAATCCTGAGAAAGTCTAGAAAATGTGTGCGAGTGTATGTGTGTGTGTGTGTGTTTTACATTTGAGACAGAATATTGTCCGCAGGGAAAAATGGAGGCGTGAAAAACTCTCGGTTTTGGTGAACAAATGTGTTCGAGACTTTGTGTATTTCCTTTTTGTGCATTTGTGCCTTATGGTGGCTCGAAACCACCGAAGAGAAAATTTAACGCCTCGAGACAGAGAGAGAGAGAGAGAGAGAGAGAGAGAGAGAGAAGCAGCAAAGAGAGAAACTCGGTTTCACCCCTCGTCCTGTTACCGAAAAACCCTGCGATGCCATTGTTCAATCCTGTTTGCCACACAGTCGCCATCACAAGCTGGCCAAAAACCTTTTTGCGCATACTTTCCTATTTGCGGCACCACATTTTACGCTTTGTTAGACCACCGTGCCAAATCGAGACGAAGACGAAGACAGAGAGAGAAAAAGATCGAGGACTCCCTTGGGATTTGCTCGTTTTAATACTCTGTCTAGTTCTGCAATTATTTTCTTCTGAATTTTTAATAAATCGAACAGACTTTTCATTCCACTATAAAATAACTAAAATTTTAAACGATATTTTTCATTTGTTTTTTTCAAATAAAACGATTATTTCTGCAAGTAAAATTTAAAAAATGTTTTTATCTCCAAATCATTTCATTCGTATTTTTGTAATAGTTTTTTTTTTGCCAAACAAAAGTAATTTGCAATAAAATTTTGAATTTTTTTCGCTGTGTAGTATTTAACACCAGTTTTTCTTATTTTATCATCTTTTTCGTTCATGTAATAAATAAATATCTTGTTAAATAAAAAATAAGGAAACGTTCTTCTTACAAATTTTGATAATTAACAATTTGCAACATTTAAAAACTATTTTTTCTTGTTTTATTATTTGTTTTTGTACTTTACGAGTATTAATTAAGTGTCGTATTGAATACAAAATTTTTAAAAATTTCTGTACAGTTTTTTATACATTATTGTTTATTTTATTGTATTGCTCTTTATTTAAATGAAATATACAAATTTTTTTCCACACGAAAACAAATGCTTGAAATTCCAGGATATCTTTCTCCAATTTCAATCCCGAAAGTCTCAAATTACTTAATTTAAATTTTTTTTTATACAGTCCTACAGAAAATATTGGAAATCTTATCGGATTATTTAATGGGTGATTTGAAAATCCAAATAAAGAATAATCGTCGGTCGAACATGGCCCTAAAATCCCATTTAATCACTCGGGATAAGCTCATTGTTTATCAGGAATAATCCTTCAGGAATTACCCAAGTTTTGAGACAAAAAAAGGGAGAGAAAGAGGAAAATAAATGAGTGTTGTAATCGTCACGAAAAAAGAGATAGGAGAGATAATCTTTTCCAGCTCAAGAGGTTTTTCCCTAAGTAACGTGTTCGATTCTTTGACAGAATAAAAATCCACACTCTGTCCTTCGAACCCTTCAAAAAGGACAGCTTCAAAAATTCCCAAGAGTTTGTGCAAGCAAAAGGAGAGACACAAAAAGATTACGAGGATCGTGGAAACACTTTTTTTTCCTTTCAATGATCCCGGCTTTGTTTCCTTCAAACATTTGCATACTGGATCAGTTCTATATTATATTACAAAAAAAACACTTAAATTTATTTTTCTCTTTACTCAGAATCGACACAAATGGAGAGAAAGTATGAAAAACGAAAGTATTAATTATTCATTATTACGAAAGTAATTATTAACAGTCTATTTACATTCTTTGTACATATTCTGTTCAGTAATTGTTGTAACGTTTGAAAAAATACGAATAATGTCAAAAATTTATTTTATTCCAATTATAATAATTTATGAGTGAATATAAAAATAAAAATGTACTAATAATGTTCTAAGTAGCATTAAAAAATGAAAGAATTATTTATTTAATGAAGATTTCCAAAATTTTCACAAAACTCAACGATTTTTTATTCTATTTTCAGTCTTTTATTATTTTTTCATTGACGATGACTGCGGGTGAACAAATTTGTATAAAGAAATGGTTAAGAAACAATATCTTGGACAGATATTTGTAAATTAAGAAATTGTTAATAAATTTTTTGATGAAATGTTGAAAAAAACTGAACCAGCAAATCTGTTGTTTGCAAAGCGATTTATGGTTGAGGAAACATGATGGGAAATATGGTGGAAGGTGTGGATAAGTATTTCCTGTCTGACAGCAAACATCCTAGCCTCAAACAGGCAAAAACAATGATAAGAGGAAAAGATTGCTCTTTATCGAAGAAAATACCTGCTAAATTCTCCAGTTGGCAAAGGCGAGAAGTGCAAACAGGACGATAAAATAAAAAGAGAATGAAAGAAAGAAAGAGAAGAGAGAAAAGAAGCAGGAGGTGACGATAAATCCGGAAATTTGGCCACACATACTTTGTGGTGTGTTTGTAAAGTGAAATAAATTTCGGCGTATCGTTTCGAATTCGGCTTGACGAAAATCCGAGCCTGGATTATCCACACTTCGAAGGTTTTCTCGCACCTCCCTCGGGGATTTTTTGACGCCCTGAAAAAGGCTGAAAGTAAGCGAAGCAAAGAGAGAGAGAGAGAGAGAGAGAGAGAGAGAGAGAGAGAGAGAAAGGGAAAATAAAATAAAAAGAAGAGAAAAGAATAGACTAAAAAAAATCCAAATATCCTTATGGGAGGGTCTAACAAAGCAGAAAATTTTCATTCCCCTCTGACAACAATTCTTCCAAGCGAGTACCTTCGTTCTTCCTTCATCCTCTTCTTCTTCCTCCTCTTTGATCCTGATCCTGGACCAGCAGGATTCTCTTTTCACAGATTCTCTTTTCGCGTCAAATACCTCGGAGACAAATTTTTATTGTCCGAGGGTGGTGTACGACACATTGTGATCGTTCATTCATCCTTAAGAACGAACGATATATTTTTCTAAACGATTTTTCGTCCCTTAAACGATCTTTCTTCTCTCTTCGATCTATTATTCGCTCCTACTAAATGATTTTTCGCCTTTTCCTTTTTATACAATTGTATGTATCTCTGTATGTATTCAGATATATAAAAATATGTACATTCCCATGAATACATATTTTTATATATTTATTTTTCCATTTTTATATATTTTTAGTTTTTTTCATTTTTTAAATATATTGGATAAGAATTTATACATGGTTTCATATGGTATGAACACATGAATGTATTTTACACACAAAAACTTCAAAATAAACATATTTTGTTACTTATTTATTTTAATATTTGATATTTCATTTATTTAAAAATGTTTAAACATTAATTTCATATATTTTTGTACATGTTTTAATTTTTTATTATTTTTGAAGCTGTAAATACAAATATAAGTATACTTTTATGCACGAGTACGTTTATATATATATATATATATATATTTACATGGGGGTTATTGAAATGGCCAATCCTAAAGACAGGTGGTAACTGGAGCTTCATATCGCCTTATTCTCTCTTTTCTAAAGTCCATGTGACGACTTAAGGCGATCTTTTGGCTTGGAAATAAATGTTATTTCCTTCTCCTTCTTCTCGAAGAAAAAAAGAGGGTGACAAATTTTCTGTAAAAGTGAAATTTATTGCCTGCGACTCGCTTCTTTATCTCTTTCAGTCTTTCCTTCTCTCTTTCTCTCTCTCTGGTTTTGGCTCTTTTGGGATTTCTCTCATTTTTGAGTATTACTGCATCACGTAGTAACTTTTTTTTACTCCTTTTAATGACCCACGAAAATATCCCGTTGGGATTGGCTCCACGTGTATTTTCTGACTTCCTAAAATCGAGAAATTCGACGAGAATATTAAAACGAGATTTTTTGACAAAGATCTTGAATCAGAATTTTTTCGTAATTAAATACAGATACGATTCTGGTGATGAGGATTTTTGGGGGTAGTTTGCACCCCTAAAGATATAGTTTACTTTATTTTCGACCTTGTTACAGTTTTTTATCGAAATATTGAAAACTTTATGAGACAGAAATGTTGGAAATAGGAGTAAACGGTGAGTATACCGTTATTTTTTTGGAAAAGGTCGAAATATCCATAATTTCAAGAGGTTGTAATCCAGTGGTTTATTATTACGTGGAGAATAACTGAATTTTTCAAGGACGTTGAATTTTCGAAATTTACAATCTTGGTCACGGTCTCTCAGTGCCTTTTCGTCCTCGAGTCGAAAGTTTTCCTTGAAAAGCGTATACGATGACTTGACTTTAGTATTCCCAGTGGGACATGAGGGTGAGTGACAAATTTTGGAAAACCAGAATTTATTGGGCCCTCGGGTCAGCGGAAGCTACCGCGACCATTTTTTGTTCCCTCGGCCTCTTTACGGTCAAGAGAGCATTTTAGGTAGCGAGAAATTATGGTCAAAACTTTACGATAGGGTTTTCTTGACTTTCCCTTTATCCACCTTGTTCCTACCCTCTTATGTTTCACTTTTTCCAGCTTAATTCCGAAGTCAACAATGTATTGAAAAATTGTTGGCTCAATTTCCTAGCCTCTTAACAAAATTTGTCGTCCCTTTAATTGGCCAGAATCCTTTTTGATGCTTCACAGCATCCCAAATGTCTTCATGGACCAAAATTTTGTTTCTAACACTTTATTTCCCCGTCAATTTTGATCTGGAAGTATTAGAGAATTACCAGCTCAGTTTTCATTCTTTTTGAATGAGTTTTGCATCCCCCAAATCATCCAGAATTCTCTCTGTTAGCCTACAGCATCCAAAATGTCCCCATAGACCACAGGAATCCAGGAAATTACCATAATATTTTGATTTTATTTTTTTCTTCAAATTTTCCCCTCAGTTTCAACTGCTGGGAGTGTCGAGAAATATCCAGCCCAATTTTCTCGTTTTTTCCTCAATTTTTCATTGCCTAATTCGTCTTCGTTACTCCACAGCATCCCGAATATGTCCGTGGACCACAGGGACTCAGACAATTATCACCAGATTTTTCCCTGTCGTTTTTTTTATTGCTGTTTCCCCCTTAATTTTAAACTGGGAGTATTGAAACATTTCTAGCTCATTTTTCTCGCTTTTTCGTAGATTTTTCATCTTCCGAATGCTCCATGTTACATCGCAACATCCGAGATGTCCCCATGGACCAGAGAGATCATGGCAATTATCACAAGATTTTTTTTCTGCTCGTTTTTTTTAATAGCTCGTTTTTTTCCTGGGCGACCTTTTTTTATATTTTTCCTCGTCTCGTATACGGAGCTGAGGAATGAGGTGACATTTTTTTTTCATTCGGTCGCTTCGTAAATCAGAGGTTTACTGCTTCTCGTGTACTGTTCTCGCCACAGCCTCCCTCTTGCTCCTTCTTTAATTTTTTCCTTGACTTTCCGCTCTCTTTATCGCTTTCTCTCTCTCGCTCCGCTTTGGTGCTCCCTTTTTTCTCACTGCTGGTTTTCTCCATGCAGTATCGCGGCTTCAAAAAAGAACGAGAGAGAGAAAGAGAAGCTTTTACGACGGGTAGCAGCATTCGACTTTATTTTCTTGGCCCAGGGAGTTAAAATTACTGCGCGTGCAACCTCGCGTATAATTTAGGGCCGCAATCGAGACGTGCGGTTTGAGAGGACGACGACGTCGACGACGAACCGTTGAGGAACGATAGAATATATAGAATTCGTATGGAGAGTGCTGAGTCTTCGATCTCTCTTTTTTTCACCCTCTTCCACAGGCAGCTTCGTGATTAATTGACCTCTATTCAACTCCCAACCTTTCCAATTGGGATCAGGAATTTTTGTTTTATTCCCAATACTCTAGAGACTGTTTAGTAATTATTTGAGATTTTTTGGACTCATAGTTTTTTGGTATAAAATAATAAACTACAGCACTTTCGATATTTATTTTAAAGGAAGCCCCACATATCTGTGTACATATCACTAACCAATTCTCGTATTACATTCATAATTTTTTACAAGATTCCCAATATTATAAAGACTGTTAAGTAATTATTTTAGATTTTTTGGACTGATAGCTTTGTTACCAAAAATCTATGAACTATAATTTTTTATTTTAGTTTTTAATAACGCTCCATATATCTGCGATTATATCCATAACTGGTAAGCGTATTTAGTTTATAATTTTTTATAAGATTCATAATACCATAGGGACTTTTCAGTAATTATTTAAGATTTTTTGGAACCATAGTTTTTCGGTATAAAATTATAAACTACATCACTTTCGGTTTTTATTTTAAAGAAAGCCCCATATATCTGTGTATATATCACTAATCAATTCGCGTATTTCGTTCATATTTTTTTATAAGATTTCCAATACTCTAAAGACTGTTCAGTAATTATTTTAGATTTTTTGGACCGGTAGCTTTGTTGCTAAAAAATTATGAACTATAATTTTTTATTTTTGTTTCTAAAAACGCTCCATATATTTGCGATTATATCCATAACTGAAATGCATATTTAGTTCATAATTTTTTACTAGATTTCCAATACTATGAGGACTGTTCAGTAAAAATTTAGATTTTTTAGGCTAATTCTTCTTTTGCAAAAAAATTATGAGCCCCGCCAATTTTTGATTTTTATTTCAAAGAACGACCCATATATTTACGAATATATCAATAACTGGAGCCCGCATATAGTTTGTAATTTTTTATAAGATTCCCAATGCTATAAAGACTATTTGGTAATTATTTAAGATTTTTTGAACTGATACTATTTTGGAAAAAAACGATGAACTATAATTTTATTTTTTCATTTTAAAGAACGCTCCATATATTCACGAATATATCATTAACTGGTGCGCGTATTTAGTTCATAATTTTTTATAAGATTCCCAATGCTATAAATGCTGTATCATAATTATTTCAGATTTTTTGAACCGACAGCTTTTTGGAAAAAAAACCAAATGTCGATTTTTGATTTTGTATTTTTTTTTTTTTGACAGATCGCCCCATATATCTATGTATATCGAGATTAATACGCGTAGAGAGGTCCTGAAGGACCGACAAGGGTAGAGAAAAGTTTCCGAGGTATCCTGGGACGCCTTGCGCAGGAAGTTTGCGGTCCGAAACCTTTTTTTCTTTTTTGCACAAGATCGTATTCTTCACCACACAGCGACTTTTTCTTTGACTCTTTAGTTCTCGTCGACTCATTGTAAATCAAAATTTCGCGTTCCTTCCGCTCTCTGCATCGATGTAAATGGGTTGTAAAAAATCTTGGAAACACAAGGGCGCATTTCGAAGGATTTTGAGCCAAAATACTGAGCCTTTTTGATTTTAAAGATTTCAACGAAAATGCAAAAATGAATGCATTGTTCTCTCGAAACTCCCGTGGCTTCTGGACATTTCGTGCAATTTCACCAAAAATTTTTGCCTCCCCTGAAAAATGAGAAACAAAAAACATTTTCCTACCCACGGTGGTCGCTGATCCCACACAATTTATTTACTGCGGTTTACGGTAACTCGACAAAAGTCTCTTTATTTCGCCACCAAATTCTCCTTTCAACAATTCTCCTCATTTTTACCTGACCTTAAAAAAAACCTCAAAAAAAAATGTCTCCATTGTCCTTTCATTCAGGAAGTTCCTTTTCAAAATTTCATTCTTTGCCAGATTTTCGTGCCGAGGCACAATATTTTTGACAAATGTTGCGAAAAATATCATTTCATTGCTCTAACAATTTTGGGTATTTCTTGAAAATGTTCGACTCCGTTTTTTATGCAAATATATTTTAAGGAATGGAAGGGTTAAACCGAAGGTTAAAGGACAAAGTTTTTCCTTTCATGATACATTTGAAATAATAAAAATTAAATCAAATAAAAAAATTCGGGTTTTTCCAAAAAAAAAAAATATTATTTTATCGTCACAGAATTTTTGACAATTTTTGATCAATTACTGCGCCCATTTTTGAAGCAATTACGAGTTGAGGGTGGAAGGGGGTAGAAATTGTGATCAGAGATCGTTCGTATTATTTCTTTAAAAATATTATCAATTAAATTATACCCATAATAAGTTTTTTTGTCGAAAAATGTTAATTTTTGATCCCTCCCCCACATTGAGTAATTTCACGGCACATGCACAATCCCAGACGAAAAAAATCTGCAAAGTTATTAGACACGGCAATTTCGATACAAATTTATTAATTTTTAAAAATTTTCGTAATTTTTTTTTTTTTTTGAGCCTTAAATCATTCCGTGAGGAACCCAAATTAGACACCGTCTCGAAATTTTCGAAAAAAATAGCATCGAAGCAGGCTTTAAGACGGTCCACGTATACGTAAATCCTTTAATTGGTTTCTACGAAATTTGGCTATGGATACGGTTGCAAAAATAATTTTCGATGACCCCCGGAACCCTCGAGGATTGAGACCGAAAAAAATAGAAAAATAAAAAAGAGCCTAAACAATTTTCTGCTTTGTTTTCGAGTGATTATTATTTTAGAGTTTATCACGAAGAGGACGAAAATTTAGCGGAAAGGTGCCAGCTTGGCGGATACCAAACTCCGTTTTATCCTTAAGGCACTTAATCTCATCGCCATTTTTTTTTAAAACACCTAAAAATTCCTAGTGCAGATTCTCCCGTTTTTCTTCGTGATTTTTTTCGAGGGCTAATCTCTTCGAAATTGGCCAAATGGAGAAAGAGAAAAAGAGGGAAAAGTGGGAGATTAAGAGAGAAGGAGAGACGGTCCAGTCGATTATTATACTTCGTCTTACAACATTCATAATTCGCAAATAACAGCCCCCTGAGGCTTTTTACTCTTCTTTTTTTATCTCTCTCTCGCTCTCGTGAAAAATGTATAAGCAAAAATCACGCGCGCGAGCTCCTTTTGGGCTCGTCAGGCGTTTAGCATATTTTATAGAGTGAAAGGGAAAAGGAGCAGAGAACGTGAAAAAATAACGAGACGAGAGAAAAGGAGCGAGAAAGATGACGAGGAATTTCGGTGCATTTTTTTTATTTGTGTTTTTCTTTTTCATTTATATATTTAACTTCAGCATGTTGGTTACCAAAAAGCAGCGAAGAGAAATGAATAAAAGTGTACTAATTTTGAAGCATAATAAATGATTCGTATTTATTTTATTATTAAATCATATTAAATATCAATATAACATCAACAATTTTCTGGTAGTATCAAAAAATGTTGCTAATCGAACTTTTCAAATTTTTATTTCGGAATCTATCGACCCTACAAAAAAAATTATCTGAACATAAAATGTAGGCTTTTTCATTTTCTATGAGAAGATATTTTTTTCGAAATTGTTTCATTGCTCAATCCGCTACTGTGAGCTAAAATAAAATAAAGAAAAATTCCTTAAAGAACAAATATTTAAATTATTTATTTTATACCTTGGAATCTATCAATTTTACAATAAAATTCATTCCTACATAAAATTTAGAACTTTTCATATCCTATGAGAAGAAATTTTTTGCAAAATTTTATTATCACCACATCCGCTCTTGTGGCTCGAAAAATGCGAATTAAAAAATCTCTCCCAAGCACGATTGTTTTATTCATTAATTTTGAGTGCAGTAATGATTGTGGGTCACGAAAATAGATGTCGGTATAATGTGTGGCTCCATCAAGAGCAAAAGTAAGAAAGAATAATACGGGGATGGTTGATCCGACCGCGGAATTGAAATTCAAATTAAAAATCTCGAATTATGAAATTATCGTCATAAACCGCGCTCGGTGAAAAGAACGAAGGGGGCAGAAAAGAGCATAAGAAGCATTTGGAGGATGGCCATCACGAGGTCCAGAACGCGTTTGCCCGAGAGCAATTTTCGGGCAATTTTGTACGGGGCAAAAATCCAGCATCTTTTGTCTCTTTCTTTCTTTCATCGTCGTATGGCGTTTTCGTTTATATATTGCATTTTTCTTGATGCTTTAACTCTCTCGCTTTCTCTCTTTCTCTCTGGCTCTGCTCCTCCCTCTTTACCTCACTTCCATCCGAAAAATAATGACCTGCTGCCTCCGGCAACCATATGGTCGCGAGCGATGGACAAAACCGTTCGTCGAGAAAGAAAGAGAGAGAGAGAGACAGAGAGAGAGAGAGAGAGAGAGAATAATGCACGAATTTAAGGTCTTGAGCAATCAGCCACGAACCGAGACCAAAAGCGAGAGAAAAACTTCGTAACCACATCACCATTAACCATTAGCATCAAACTATATCTATATTTTCCCCATTTTTAACCTTCGTCAGCTAACGATCTTTTCGGCAACCGTTAAAGCTAACGATGGGTCGTTCGTGTCTTTCACTTATTTCGCAATATTTAAACTTTTGAAAAAATCTGAAAAAATTCGTGGGCCTTCTTTGGACCCTTAACTAAATGATCATAATTTGTCCCACCCGAAAAAAAAAATGTTTAGTAACAATTTCATGCAAAATATGGAGACGTGCAGGCATTTTCACGACAATGTTTAATTTTGCCCGGACACGAATGACCCATCGTTAGCGTTGGAGGGTTAACTTCCTCTCAAATTCCTGATAATTTCAACCAAAAAATTTCAAAATTTGGTTTTTGTATCGATTTAATTTGACTAGCTCTTGGATTTATATATTTCTTAAATATCTGCATTTCATTATTTTTTTATTTTTATTTTCGATCATCAAACTTTTAATTATTTCCAAACAACTTTTTTCTCGAACACTACAAAATTTTCAAATTTGCTATCGATTTTGTATTTTTCTACGAAATTTCATCCACGTTTTTTTAATTTATTGTTCAATATTTCATATTTTCTGTTTTTATAGGAATTATTTATTTACATTTTGCTATGAAAAATTTATAATCAACAAATTAATTTCAATTTTTCGAAATACATTTTTTTTTATAGCACCAAAAGCGGTGAAGCTTGAAAAAATCTTCCACTGAACACAGAATTTGCCGTACAAATTTTTTACCTAGATCGATAGTTTTTCTTGAATGAAACCTAATTTAAGCTTTTGAATAAAAAAAATAATTGACCTTTTTATTGAAAGCTCATTGCAATAATGACCTGCTAGAAGTTATCAAATTTATAATACTGGAATCACGATAATTAATCTGTAACGAATAAAAGGGTGGAGATAAATTCTTGGAGTAAAAAAGTCTGTATTCAATTTTTTCTAATCGAATTAAAAGTTTATCAAAAATTGAATTATTTTTCATTTCCATTCAGCGGTATATTTAATGAAAAAAATAAAATAAAAATACGAAGAAAATAAAAGACGTTTTGCAGTTTAAATTTCGTTCTCACTACGAATTTTATAAAAACGTTCATACGATTTATCAATTAATGTAAAAGTCTGAGTAGAATTTTAATTAAATTAAAATTGCTCCATTCGAAAAAGAGTGTTTTTTTCTGAATTTAAAAATACAGAGTTATTTATAAAAACGTGGCTTCAATTTTTCATATATGGAAGATCATTTTTATTGAAGAACGTTTTTTTCGAGTAAAGATCGCCAGACGAAGATTTTTAAAGTGCAACGCCCATTTTTTTCGATCTATGCTTCTTGGCTGACGAGCTCATTTCATCCCTGCTGCAGATAATTTTAGGGGGTGAAAAGATGCAACCCCCGCGTGCCATATGTCGGGGAAGGTCGCCCACCATTTATAGACACGTTTATATATATATATATGTACACAAAATATCTGTCTCTTTTAAGAGCAGTGAGTTTTCCGATTTTTCGGAGGCTGCGTCGTCCTCTGCGAACCTTTCGATTTTTGGCTGCTGTTGTTGCAGGGACTGGAACAGATGGCCGCACGAGCCTGATGCCAGAGCTACATCATCCGGCCACGCTTTTCAAATTTGTTTTCTAAACTCGTCACATTTCATCTCAAGTCCTGCCCATGCTTTTTTTGTAATATCCTTTTTGTTTTTTTTTTTTTTTTTTTTACTAAACTTGGTGAAAATTCGAATTTGGAAATGGTTTCTATATTTCAGAAAGAAACTAATTCAAAATCCACTTAAACTGTTGTTTTATAAAAATCCTAAAAAAAAGAGAAATTTAATAAATAAAATTAAATAGAAGTAAAATGTTATTTTTATTAACATTCCATTAATTCAAAATTATTAATTAATTATCAATTAATTTTTAAAAATTAATTAGATGCCCATGCTTCTTTCTTTGTAATATGCTTTTCGTTTTTTTTTTTTTTAATAAACTTCATAAAAATTCGAATTTGGAAATGGTTTCTGTATTTCAGATGAAAACTAATTCAAAAACCACTTAAACAGTTATTTTATAAAAATACTAAAAAAAAAGAAAAATTCAATGAACTGTGAATAAAATGAAATCGAAGAAAAATGTTATTTTTATTAAGATTCAATTAATTCATGTTCATGCTTTTTTTTATAATATATATTTTTTTTCACTAAACTTCATGAAAATTTGAATTTTGAAAAGTTTTCTATATTTCAGACAACTCGAAACTAATTCAAAAGCCACTGAAGTTGTTATTTTATAAAAATACTAAAAAAAAAAGACAAACTTAACCAGGGAAAGCCATGTAAACGTACGTTTTTTCAAGATTTTTTAATAAAGAAATGGAATAGTTTATTGAATTAACATGAATCATATCTCAAAATATACGATGTAAGGTATATTGACAAATTTTTTTAGACTAAAATATTTGGAAATGGCGGCGCCACAGATGCTGGAAGCAGATTCGCGCCGTGCAACCTACAGGTCTCAAATCTTAACTAAAATCAAAAAAATCATATTTTTATTGTCAAAATATATGGATACGCTTTGCATGACGGAGAGGAAAAAAATTAAAAATTTAGGACCATTATGAAAAAAAATTATTTATTTTTGTATTTTTGTAAATGGTTCTGAATTTTTATTTTTATTTTCTCTCCGTCATGCAAAGCGTATTAATGTATTTTAACAACAAAAATTTGATTTTTTTATTTTAGTTGAGATTTGAGACCTGCAGGCTGCACGGCGCCAATCTGCTTCCACCAGCTGTGGCGCCGCCGTTTTGAAACATTTTAGTCTAAGAAAATTTGTCAATATACCTTACATCGTATATTTTGAAATATGCTTTATGTTAATTCAATAAACTATTCCATTTGTTGATAAAAAAATCTTGAAAAAACGCGCGTTTACATGACTTTCCCCATTTAATGAACTGTAAATTAAATGAAATCGAAATAATATTTTATTTTTGTTAAGATTTATAATTGATCCATAATTTGTCCTTTTAACACCTTTTCAGAGTGGACGATGATTAAATAATAAAAGAGAAAGGGTCGCAAACAGGAGAAATTTCGTTATTATTTTTTATTTTACTACAAGCGTTAAAATTACAATTTTTTTCAAAAAACTCTTGGTAAAAATTTTAAAAAATCGTCACATTTAGGTCGGACTATTTTTTTCTGTTAAAAAAAAAATGAATTGAATAAAAACTATTAATTGCACTTCTAATTAAAAAAAAAAAACCAGAAACAAAATAAAAATATTTTTTTATTGAAATCGAACTGGTCGAAAAAAATAAATAAATAGGGGAAAAAATTGTTGTGAAAATTTTAATGTTACGTGAAAATAATAATAAAAAATGGTATGGAATAAATTGAGCTTCATTTGTTTTGTAATATTTGTAATATTTTTAGACCAATTTTCATCTAAATTCGAATAAAATGAAATTACAAAATAAAAGAGACTGTTCTAGTATTTTTTATTTTTTTATTCAGAATTTGTTCGAAGACTAATTGAATCAGAACGTAAATAAAAATAAATTTTTATTGAAATCGAATTGCTTGAAGAAAAAAAAACAGGCAATAAATTTGTCTAAAAAATATTTATGTTACGTGGAAATAACAATAAAAAATGGTATGGGATTAAATGAGTTTCATTTTATTCGTAATATATAATTTTTTAAAAAATTTTCGTTGAAATTCGAATAAAATTAAATTATAAAATAAAAGAGACTGTTCCGGTATTTTTTATTTTTTAATACATAATTTTTTCAATGACTAATTTATGCCGATTCGAATAAGTGAATTGTGTTCGCGATCACTGTAAGATTTCGTGCCTGTGCGAGCAACTGCGCCATAAAGAGCTCGAGATAAGGGATGCTTTTTTTTCTTTCTTTTTTAATAGATCCTTCTCGTTGAGTGTTCACTCTTAGCAAAAGATAATAGTCGTATTCGGGAGAAGCGTCGAAGACGGGACGAAAAACTATCTTCCTCGTGCGTGTGTATCTGCGTTCATTCGACCCTTAAAATCATAAGTGTGTCACAGACCATTAGAGCAATTAACAGGCGGCAAAAGATCTTAAGGTCCACGAGTCCAGCATACTTGGAGAAATGATTACTATATATAGGACCATACGTACAGGCGATTCGAAACAAAAATCAAAACATTTGAAAACCAAAATATCAACATTTTAATCCAGCATTTATATTTATAAATAAATAAATAATTGCCATCGTGAATTTCGTAATTACATTCCAAAAATATTGTCTCATTGCTTGTCGATTGAAAATTATAATTATTTCAACGGGTTCTGATCACATTTTTAACAAATTAATCAAAACTTGAATCAAACAATTTGTGATTATTTGAAATGATGAATTTATCATTATTAATTTTATATTCACATTGTTATTTTTATTGTTCCCACAGTTTTATCTGATATTTTGTGCTTTATTTTAATTTTTTCAGTTTTTTATGTTCTTTTTATTTATTTGTTTGAATTTGAATTTATTAATTTTTTTTAATTTGGTTAAAATTTCAAGTGATTGTTGTTCTTATTTTTTTAGACTTCATCATTGTTTTTTAAATGAATTAATGAATGATTTTCTAGTTTATATGGAATTCAGTAAGGATCAAAGAAATAATAATTTATTTGATTCGAGATGGAAATGCCCATACTCTTTTTTCTCTCCTCTTCATCGGGCACACACAGTGAGACATCCTTTCGGGCCCTCGTGACATTCGAACATCAAAAGATTGATAAGAAAATTACGAGTTTCAAATGTCTCATGGCATAATGAATATTTAATTAGCGAGAAAATACACGTGACATACAAACACGTAATTGATCCATGTCGAAATTCGTTCTGTCATTAAGTTCCTTAAGTGAGTTTTCTATCTCGCTGGGTCCAAAAAAAAATTTTTTGTAACGTACTTTTTTGATACCACAATAGACTTTTTTAAATATTTTTTTCAACAATAATCGAACCGTTTATAAAATACAATTAATAACAGAATTTCCTTCAAAAAATCCATTTTGATTCATTTTTTTTACATTAGCTTAATTTTTTTAACACAGTTCATTTTTTTTCAAAATTTCCCAAAATGTACATTATTATTTGAAGTTAATATTGTTTGATTCATTCCCATATATTAGATTTTCACAAGATGATAAAAATTTGAACGTTCAAGCAAAATGCTTTTTTTATAAAAAAAATCTCAAAATTTTAAATGGATATAACTCATTGACAAATTAAGATACAGATATTTGATGGGGGAGTTTTGGAAAGTATTTGAGTAGACTTAAAAAGTGGCCAAGATTCATTAAGATATCTAGAATGTTTCTATCGAAAAAAGCTTCTTGAATATGAAAGATTAACGAATATCGATCGTGAAGTTAAAAATACGCCCAAAATAAAACAAAAAAGAGACTCGTGTAATTTCAGTTGAGATTCACGTTTGAAGCAGTGCCTGGAGTTTGGAGTCTAAAAAGAAATGAAGTTACATTCTTCTTATCTGAACGAATACAAATTGCTCATATTAGATTCAGAGATTTTTTCAAATTTTCTTTATTTATGCAGATCTTGATGGAGTCCGCAGGCATTGAAATTCCAGAGTTGCGTGAGGCATCCGTCAATATGTTTTTTTCCTACTTTTGCATCACTCCTCTTCACTGGAAAGAGGAACATTTGGACAATGGCACGAGTTCTTCTTCTTCATATATATATCGATTACTTTCGTGCGGTTTATTATTATTGCTGCACTCTACGGAGGGTTCTTTCTATTTCTCTTAGGTCATTTTTTTTTTCATGAGACAATTGGAAGAGAAAAGATGGAGAGAAAGTGGAGAATTACCTGACAACAGTCGTTGTAAATTGCCATTATATTGGATTCTTGCTAAAATGTAACAAACGTGAATTTTCTATATATATATATATATATATATATAGATATATATTCGTCTACTGTTGACCAAACTTTATTTCGAGGTTTCATGCGGTTTCAATGATTCTTGGAAGTTCAGCAAATTGTGGTGGACTGCTGGAAATTTATATAGAGGTAGAGAAAAAAGAGAGAAAGAGAGAGAGAGAGAAAAAGACTCGGGGACTGAATTCACCTTTTTGGCTTTTTGACAGATCCTCGGGTCATATTCCCGAATACCAGCAGGTCTTCCTGAAAAACGGTCAGCCGCAGGTGTCATAAAGCAATCGACACCGTCAATTACGTCTTAGCCAACCCTCAGAGACAAAGAAGAATTGGGGGAAGGCAGCTCCGGGCATTGCCTCAAGATGACATTTTTTTTTTGACCCCGAAAATATTTTATTTTCTTCGCCCTAACAATATTTTTCTGCGTCCATATGTTTTTTCGCCTCTACCAATTTTTTTTGAGCTTCAACGGTACTTTTTTGTTGAAAAATTTTCGATTGCCTCTCATAATATTTTTTTTCAGACCGAAATAATTTTTTTTTTGACTGAAAATATTTCTTTTTTTACACAAATATTTTTCTTTATTTGAACATTTTTTCAACCTTTCACCTATTTTTTTTTTTTTTTTTCATTTCAAACGTATTTTCGAAGTGTTGAGGGCTCAAAAATGGTGTTGCACAAATTTATCTTTGACAAAACGTAGAAAATCATTCTGAAATGGAAAAATAATGTTTTTTATTTTATTATTTGAATTCACGGTTGAAAGTACACGTGTCTCGTTCCACATCCGGGTGGGCCAACGATTAGGCATGTCCACTGGGCCAGCAAGTGAGTGCCGAGTCCAGCGAACCCGCAAATTAACCTTCACATAATTACGGACTCACCGAGATGAGACTGTGCCGACTCCATTTTCATTTTTCCGCTATTCACCGCGATCGAAAGTTGTTCGTCTTTCATTTTTTCCTCCTTGCTTCTTCCTCGATACCTAAATTAATGAAAGGAGAGAAAAATAAATAATAAAACACACCTAAATCGATAATTCCTCGAGGAACATGAGGAAAAATGTCGATTCAATGCCGCCAAAGGATTTTCACGCTCCACGATCCAACGAACCGCTGCTCTCGTTTATTCTCCTCCCACGATTCGATTTTTCAAATGAAAAATAGAAGATTGAAAATGTTATAGAAAAGAAAATCTCTCACATAAATTCGTCGATTTAATCCCAGCCACAACTTCGAGATTTCTACGTATTTTCATCTTTAAATAATAATAGTTATTGTTATAATAAAAATAACGTGCAAAACAACATCAATCGTTAATAAATAAAGAGTTAATAACAAATATTTTAACCTCGAAAAAGGAAGATGATTGAAAATGTATTATTTTCCGTTTACCAAAGAGATTCAAACTTTTTCCAAATCATTTTTTTAAAGGAGATGTAACTTAAGGGGAGCAGCCACTTTAGAAGACCGAAAATTAGATGATTTTTTGGATTTATTTTTATTGTGAAAAAAAACGGAAATTTCCGCAACTCTGACGATAATTTATTCATATTTTCATACATCTCTGGTAATTTTGTCAAGTTATTTCATGCATTAATTAAGGTGTAATCCGCTGTGTCCCTTGGCGTGTCCTCATCGTCGTTGTCGATTTGCGGGAATTGTGCAGCTCGCAATTCGCATCTGAAATAGTCCAACAAATTTTTATACATTCTTGAGATGTTTTTTAAGAAGTTGAACCTAAATTTAAAAAAAAAAATCGAGAATTGAATGTTGGAACGTGTTTGAAAAAAAATAATCGATTTTTAGCATTTTTCTCCCCGGCATTTTGCAATAATAAATATGTTTTAAACAATCTAATCTTTTCAACTTTAGATTCATGTTTTAATAAATTATATTATCTAAGCGTGTTCCAAATTTGAAGATGATCCATCAATTAATTTTTCAGTTATGATTCCCGCAAAAATGTCGTCTCGAGAAAAACACGTTTAAAGTTTGAGCGCGCTTGGGAGTCGGGCGGAGAGTCTTTATTATTTATATACATACCGTTAGAAGGAATCCGAATATCGTTTTAAAATTTTCAGGGTGTTTTTATAAGATATTTTGCTAACGATTTATGAAATAAAAAAAAATTGATTTTCTGAAGCATCTCAAGTGGTTGCTCGCCTTAAAACGTAGAAATGTTCATTCAATATTTGCTAATAGAGCACTGAAATTGTAATTCTGACAAAAATTGTAAATGTTATTTTGAGAATGAAAAATAACAACAAAAGCAACAGGCACTTTGCGTATTTTTTAGAATAAAAATAGTGATTTAATGTTTGTAATTGATTATTATTATTTTTTTTTTTCGCTAAAGCACTAAAATCAATATTCTGAACACAATTGTAATTTTATTTTGAGAATTGTCATGTTTTCGGTTATGTAGTCGTAAGTACAACGAGCCCAATCATCATACTACTGCTTTCGCAGTAACCTGAAGAGCTAAAAGGGATCGAGGAATATGACGAGAGCGAAAGGGAGAGAGAGAAAGAGAGGATCCGAAGGAAACTGTTAAATCTATTACAGTTAAAGCGAGTCCTGATCAAGATCGTTTCCAAACTCATGTTCGTCTGGGTCGTAAGGGAGATTTTGGAAGATGAAGGAAGGTTTGAGGGCCGAAGGGTCCAACTAGTGCGTTCCCTGATATTTCGTGGCCCAAAGAAAGCCTCGAAAAAAGAAAAAGATGTACTTGGTCTGTGGAGAGTAAAAAGGAAGTGCAGAAGAATAATTCAACATGGAGAACGTCGAGGATCGCGCCTTTTTGGCTCTCAGGAATGGTTGTAGGGAAAGGCGGGAGAACGAATCGGGATGCAGGTAAGTAAACCCTCCAATGGTCCGAATAATCGGAGGTAGAAATAATAATAAAGGACCCGAAGAATAAGAGAAGGAGAGAAAGAGAGAAAGATGGATCGGAAGCCGAAAGAAACGTTTTCTTGTTCCTTTGCCCCTCGAGATAAAAATCCTCGAGCATAGAACGCCAAGCTCGCACGTCCTCTTCTCCCGCAACCACAAATCTATGGACACAGATTCACAGCTAAATGTACACGACAAGAATTTCCAAATTTTCTTTCCGAGACCCTTTTTTCAGTCAAAAAGGACTTCGATCTTCAATTTTTCAGCTTCAAATGTACTTGCGCCTAAGCCCGCTTGTTTTTTGACCATTTATTTATATGCCTTAGACCAACGCCACCAGATTTATCAGCCTTACCCATCTCCTACTTGCGTCATGTGTCTCCACTCTTCTCATTTTCCATGGACGCGACAACAGCTGCAACGAGACACTCATTATCTTGTTCGGAATCGGTTCACGATACCGGACGAACCGAAGATTATAAAATGGGAAAAACTTTGGGATGTATTACACATAAATTTACAGTAAAAACTTTTATTTCATCAGATTTTCAGTTTTTTTAGATTTTCTCCGAGATGGGAATTTCGAATTTCGGAAATACCGATGCTGAACGATTGTTGAAAATATTTTACAATATATCGTTATCGATAAATAATCGGATAGTTTTATTTATCGTAATATAAAATTAATTTGTTGAAGATTCAACAAATTTGCAACAAATTTTTTTCTCAAAGTTACCAAAAACTAGTCACTGTTATGGCCGATTTTTTTAAAGCATTTCTTACAAAATGGCAGAGATTCGAATCATAGACTCAGAATCTTGTTCAAACTTCTTTTTTTATAAAAAATATGTATATAATGTTTTAAAAAATCTCATACAATCCCAGAACGACTTGACAATTGTATAAACATCCTCTCTACCAAAATTCATCTAAATTGAGTGTCTAGTTTTTGAAATAGAATGGTTAACGTTTTCAAAAACACCATTTTGAGAAGTAGATCCTTGCCCTTCAAATTCCCTTCCCTTTTCAAATTGAGACGAATATTTTTTTTTTGTATTTGCAAGATGTAAAAAAATTCCTAGAATTTTTTTACAAATAAAAGGTGAGACTATCGAATAAAAATATTTTTGAAAAATTGATTTTTCTGACCTTTCTAAGAATATGTAAACCATCAACGTTATATTTGGGTTCAACGAAAATTTAATATTTTACGTTTATTTGCTTTATTATACCCGGGCGAGGGAAGTCCGGGGGCGCGGCCCCCGGCGGGGGTCCGGGGGCGCAGCCCCCGGTGAGGATCCGGGGGGGGCAGCCCCCGGTGAGGGTCCGGGGGCGGAGCCCCCGGTATATTATACTCTGCAAAAGAAGGATATGAATGTGCAAAGAAAAATTCGACCTACAGTAAAACAAGGGGAACTTTTTGTTGCATAATTTCTTGTCTTGTTGTTGAACAGTGGTTTAAATTCTTAAACTCGTCCTTAGTAAAAAGTATACCAACAATAATGCGGAATCTTTGTTCGAAGTATTTTATTATTGATTCAAATGGTTTTTTAAGGGAATTGATGTCATTTAGATATTGTTGAAAAAAATAGTTTGCATTAATTTGGCTGTGACTCGGCGACAGTTGAACTGTCGAATGTTTCTTTTTTGTTGATTTTTGTTTTTTGTTTTTAATTTTCACTCTGATTGGAGTTGCCTCCAGAATTTTATTTTTCAAAAAGAGATGATTTTACAAATCTTTAATTGTGCAGGGAAGGACCGGGCAAAGCGAAACCCCCCCCCCCCCCCGAAAAAAGTGAAATTTATTTTTTCCAGTGGAAAACTGAAAAATTCGATCATTTGACTCAGGTCATGCATTGAAAAAGTAGTATTCATTGAAACGACTGATATTTCTAACATGAAAATTTAAATATATGAATTAAACAAAAAAATGAATATTGAACAAAAATTTGTACGAACAAAAATTTATTTTGCTGCAAAAAGGAGATGTGAATATCTGGCTAGCATAAAAACACTACTAACAGTGCTGTAAGCATGTCTAAAAATTATTAATTGTTCATTAGACTGATGCAAAATGTTTGATTTTTTATTTTCTTGCTTCTACTCGGGTTTTCTTGGGATATTAATGAAAAAAAAATCTGTTTAAAATTGAGCTCAATATTGCTCAATAATTAGGGGTGACTGTCTTGACTTTTATTGATGTTTAAATTTTTTTAATTATGTTTTTTAATTTCTTGCACCTCTCGTGCATGGCTTTTTTAAATATTGATGAAAACCCAGTTCTGTTAAACAGTAAGCTCTATTTTCAGAGGTGTCTCACCCAACTTTTATATTTATTTTTTCAGTCGCACGATTTTACAAATTTTTATTTTCGGGCATTTGTTAGGTTTTCCTTTAGAGATTGATCGTGTAAAAATTCTGACCAAAAATGATTTTAATTCGTTAATTTTCACAAGTGTTTGTATTGACTGTAATATGATTATTTGATGCCATTTTTGAGACCGTTTTATTGGCATCCTCCGACAAAATCTGTTGAAAAATACAAAATTGTAAAGAATTTGTTTCATAAAAAAATACACGACATATTTTGTAATCTTTACAACGCCAAAAAGAAAAAAAAAAAACACGTCACTAATGGGACGAAGACTCGACGGATTTCAAGTAAAAATACCATGAAAAAAATTGAATCATTTGAGGATGGATATCGCAAAAAAAAAGTAAAAACGAAAAAAAATGTCCACGTTTTTTAACAATGGGTTTAAAAATAAAGTTACGAAAAGCTCGGAGTTTTTACGTTCGTTTGTTTATAAAAAAAATTGATGGACAGAAATTAATTATTTGGGACAGCGCTATAGCGAGAATAATGACAGGAAGAATATCGAAGAAAGAAAATCGATTGGTCCGAAAAATTTGATGAGAGGGTACCCTCAAATGAAATTATTACGAGTAAATAAATAAATTTAAAAAAAAGTTAAGATGGACATGTCCAAAATCTTAAGAATTAAGCTCACTTGTTAAAGGGTCTTTTATTTCAGCAATACTGGAAGAAAACAGGTTAGGTTGCACGGAAATTATTTATAATTATTTTTCAACAGAATTTATCTTTCATCAATATGTAAAAAAAATACATGAGAGGAAGCATGGAAGTTAAAAAAATGGTGTTTTTAAATAGAAAACATTTGTAAGCAATGGAAGCATCGATAAAAGTCGAAAGAGTCGCCTCTAAATATTGAGCAATTGAGCTCATTTTTTGGCAGAGATTTTTTTCATCAATATCCAACACGAGTAGGAACAAGAGAATAAAAAAAATATATATTTTCCATCAGTCTAATAAACAATTAATCATTTTCAAACATGCTTACAGCACTGTTATTAATGTTCTTATTCTAATAGGTGTGCAAGTAGACAATGAGTCGGACGTTTTCATTGAAATGCAGTTACTTACAACCGCGATTGTTGACTATACACTATCGTTTCTTGTTTTTTTAGGGGAAATAATTTACCACCGTATTTGGATGTATAAAAAATTAAAAAAAATGACCGGTCCTTCCACCCTTCCCTTTTATTTTATAACAATCATCAAAAATGAAACAAAACATCTGTATCTACGAATTTTGGAAAGCAATTACATAGAGGTACGTAGAAAAAAATGTTACATGCTGTGTCTTTCATAGATTTCGAAAAAAACTTTACAGATACGAAATTGCATATGAAAATAAATTTTCTCAAAATATTCTTCAAATATACTGCGAACACTAATTTTATGATTCTTTTTCTTCTTTAGAACATCATTTAAAAATTAATGGAATTCTTCCGTATTAAGGCGAGCAACCACTTTAGATTCTTCAAAAAATCAATTTTTTTTATTTCATAAATCGTTAGCAAAATATCTTAAGAATACACTCTGAAAATTTTAAAACGATATTCGGATTCCTTCTAACGGTATGTATATAAATAATAAAGACTCTCCGCCCGACTCCCAAGCGCGCTCAAACTTTAAACGTGTTTTTCTCGAAACGACATTTTTCAATTTGCGGGAATCATAACTGAAAAATTAATTGATGGATCATCTTCAAATTTGGAACACGCTTAGATAATATAATTTATTAAAACATGAACCTAAAGTTGAAAAGATTAGATTGTTTAAAACATATTTAATATTGCAAAATACCGGGGGAAAAATGCTAAAAATCGTTCATTTTTTTTCAAACACATTCCAACATTCAATTCTCGATTGTTTTTTTTCAAAATTTAGGTTCATGTTCTTAAGGATTAAAACCACTGTGACGGCCTCAAAAAATGCCTTCTCTCGACAATTTTTTTCGGGTGGAAGGAAAGGTAATAGAATAATAATATTTGGGGGAGTTATTAAGAATATATTTAACTGTACAACAAAAAATTATGATTGAAAAATATTAAAAAATGGCAATACCAGAGTCATTCCGGCGAGACTTGTTGAATTCGGGGCGCTCTGCGGCACGCAGTGTAACTGGTGCAATTGTTGATCTGGAATAAAAAAAAACCTTAATTTAGACACTCATAGCTAGGGAGTAGTACGTAGGGGATTTTGAATATTCATTTTTGTAATATTGGCTAGTGTTTGAATGAAGAGGTTCAATTTTCAACAGAAAAAAGGGGTAATTATTTGTTAATAAAAAATGTTTAAATGAACTTATCAAAAATTCCGTACGTATTTTACTTCGAAATGTTATTTTTAAGATATTGCCAAAATTCAAATGAAAAGCATGAAAATTGTTGGAGTTATGCTGCGTGCCGTTTTGAAAAATCGTGTTTCGAGAAAAATGCGTTTAAAGTTTTGAAACGTGGTACTGAAATGATCGCGGCGCTCGGGGCAGAGCTCGAAATTTCAATGAAATTTTTTTTTTTCGGGTATAAACCTTTTTGCCTCATATTCAAGAGGGTTCAAAGTATATTTTAAGCCAATAAAAAAAATCGATTTTTCGAAAATTCTACAATGGTTTTACCCGTTAAAAAACATCTCAAGAATGTATAAAAATTTGTTGGACTATTTCAGATGCGAATTGCGAGCTGCACAATTCCCGCAAATCAACAATGACGATGAGGACACGCCAAGGGACACAGCGGATTACACCTTAATCACTGCATGAAATAAATTGAAAAAATTACTAGAGATGTATGAAAATATGAATAAATTATTGTCAGAGTTGTGGAAATTTCCATTTTTTTTACAATAAAAAAAAATGCGAAATATCATCTAATTTTCGGTCTCCTAAAGTGGTTGCTCGCCTTAATGGCCTTCTCCGGAACTGATCCACGACACTGGATGGAATGAAGATTATAAAATAGAACAAACTTATTCCTCTGAGTGCATACTATGCGTGCTGTAAAAAACTTGAGACAAGTACATTTTCGTAGCCCTCGAAAATATGATCTCATTTATTTATTCAATCCACCCAAAAATGTTCAAGCCTGCAAAAAGTTCCGAAATCATTTTTTTTCCTCAAAAAAGTGATCGAGCCCACAAAAAATTCTAAAATCCTTTGAACAAAATTATCAACTGAATTCGAATCGAGCAAAATATGAAGAATTCAATCCTCGCAAAAAATTAAGTTCCAACTTTACAAAAAGTTACTAAATAAATAGAGATCTACTGGAGTATATGTGGCCACGTATACGGAGCATACGAATATTTTATAAAAGCTCCAAAAAATGTTAAAATATATTCCAATCATCTAAATAATATAATAAATAATCCCACGATTCTAAAATATAGTATAGTATAATTTGATTGGTAAAACCATTCAGTTGATCGAAGTTTAGCATCGTATGTTTAACGCATACGCACAGAGTACTTGTCCGGCCCGAAATATTTTCGAATGGTTGAGACTGAAAATATGCCGTACTTTCTTCACTGAACTTAGAAAATAAATTCAAATCATGGCATAAAGTCATCGTATCATTTGAAGTATCCCGCGCACATCCGTAACTCTTTTCTGATACAGGAAATAATTTCTTAAAAATTACGAAATAAAATGTTGCGTGCGCAATGTTTTACGTGAGTATAAATTCGTAGAGGGTGACTAGTTAGCGATGAATGCGAAATGAGACGTCGACTGAGCCGCAATGCATGCGAGAACAGTAACCGTTTCAGCGGTTCCAAATTTTGAAGGAAAAACAGATATTCGCAAGATTTTAACCAACCATTTGCATGTTCATTCATTTTATTATATAAGGTGATATCTACTATAAGACTTTCTGCTAACTTCCAATTTTCTCTGAAATTATCTATTTTAATAAAAATTGTCGGGCCAGAGAAGTACTCTGTGCGTATCCGCTAAACATACGATGCTAAATATCTATCAACTGAATGGTTTTACCAATCAAATTATGCTATACTATATTTTAGAATCGTGGGATTATTTATTATGTTATTTAGGTGATTGGAATATATTTTAACACTCTTTGGAGCCTTTATAAAATATTCATAAGCTCCGTATACTTGGCACGTATGTTTCAGTAGATCTTTATTTATTTAGTAACTTTTTGTAAAGTTGGAACTTAATTTTTTGCGAGGATTCAATTCTTGATATTTTGCTCGATTCCAATTCAGTCGATAATTTCGTTCAAGGGATTTTAAAATTTTTTGAGGGTTCGATCACTTTTTTGAGGAAAAAAAATTATTTCGGAACCTTTTGCAGGCTTGAACATTTTTGGGTGGATTAAATAAATAAATGAGGTCATTTTTTTCGAGGGCTACGAAAATGTATTTGTCTCAAGTTTTTTACAGCACGCATGCGTGCTATTTTTCTTTTTTTTTATTTAAATGAATACTTTAACTCAAGAACAATGTCTACCCAATTATTCATAATTATTTTGACCTCGTTCATCAACGATACGCAGCCGGATTCCAATATACCAAAACCCGTTGAACATCAAAATAGGAGAGGACCACCTGGTCGTGTAATCGCGAAATATAGACAACGAAATAATTTTTTTTGAAAAGTGGTTTTTGCTCGTATGACAAATGGTGAGCACTTATTTTCATTAAATTGAGAATTCAGAACTGTTTCATTTTTTCGTTTACTTTGATATTTCAAAATATCTGTTGCCACCGTAAAAGTATTTGTTCATTATTGATATTTTCATATAATGCCAGTTATGGTAGAACTAACGTAGCACCAGATTAAATTTTAGCGTAAGAATATTTATAACATGCTTTAATTTGATACAGCCATTAAAACGACTAACGTTAAAGGACTATCGCGTCTGCTAGCAACTCATTTCGTTCGCGGAAGCTGTGAAATACGATCGCACAATTAAAAGTTTTCCAACGCGTTTATTTTCATTTTCTGCTATTTTTTCTGAATAATCTCCTACGTTGACACCTTCTCGAACGTAAATTATCTGAGTCTGATTGGCCAGTTAACTGGTATGCCCTTGAGCCGCTTTCCGTGCCAAAATTTCTACGTTCAAGTACACTCTGAAACAATGATACCATCATTTTTGACCTTGCTAGTTTGAAATCGGAAAAATTTTCCTCGCATACATGCGTCATCACCAATTAACTGGTTCAGAATAATTTGGTTATAAATTGAGTTTAGTTGATTAGTTATCGATGATATTGTTCCAGGAACGAGATTAGTACGTGACGATTGTTGTATCCCGTCGGCTTCGGTATAATTTTTGTTTATATTTTTCGTCTTTCATTACCGATCGACGACCTCTTTTGTTTTCCGTCTTTGACATCTTCATTCTTTCTTCTGAGTGCACAATCATAACTCAGAAACTTATAAAAAATGAACGCATTAAAAATATTCCGTAACATACATGTAATAACCAATTGGCTATTTATATAGCTAAAATTATATTCCAATAAAACCATAAGCGAATGCAATATGATCAATGTGTATTGTATTGAAAAAAAAAAACAATTATATTTAAAAAATGCAACCCTCATATTTTGTAATGATTCCTTCTTCATACATACGAAGTATATATTGAATTGAAAATAAAAATTGCATTTAAAAAATGCAACTTTCATTATTTGTAATGATTCCCTCTTCATACATACGTAATCACAGATCTGATACGATTTCAATACTGAAAATACAATTTCAGTAAATTCAGTTTCAACTATTTTTAGTTCTAAATTTCTCTAATTACAATTTCAGTTTTCATCTCTTTCAATTTCCAGTATTCAATTTCACCAATTCAAGATTTCGGTGGAGTGCCAGCATTGAACTACTCATTCCTGGAAAGAAAAAATAAAATACATTGTATTAATTGAAATTTCGTAAGGGCTATGATCGATGCAATTAATACTTAGACTGTTACATGATTCTTTACATTGATTTGTCCGTTTCTCTATTTTCTACATCAATTAAAAACTGACGTAATTGTAACAAGTACTTACATATGCATGTTCACTATATCTGCTTCCATTTTAAATTATCCGTGTTATATTATCAGCCTGGAAAACATGGTAGCCTAATTTGAAAAGGAACGAATTCCATTTCCTTACGTAGTGTTCTCTATTCGAACGCAGTTGATTGAAGAGTAATGAAATGATTTATTCACTTACCCAATCTCGGGAATTTTCTTTATAATTATAAAAGCTCGTTCTATCGTATTATATCGTCACCGCATTAATGCTGTTAATTCTTAATTTCATTATTTTGAAAGTTGGAAATTTGACAAATGTCAAGAATGATCCGAACTATCATTTTCACAGAAGTTTTTGAACCTGGTCCCACAACGATCTCATTGCGTGAATCAATCAGAATTTTACGGTAAAGGGAGGACAATTGGTAGCTAATATATATAATAATAATAATATATAATAAAAAAAAAAAAAATGGAAAAAGGGATTAGTAGCTTTTGCCGGCAACTTCTCCGGCGTGAATTTGTTTTGGGTTCGTAGTCCATTGAACGGTTTCCAATAATGTATGTGTGAAGTGCGCGCGGGAAATTATATATTTTTAATATGTTGAGTCAAATATGACTCGAAGACTCAAAGAGAAAAAAAAATTGATACAAGAAAAAAAAATAAACCTTATCAACAGCTAGTGTGGGTATGAGGTATAGAAAAAAACTGTTCTCATTACGAGTTTATAATGTCTCAGCTCTGATCGGAGCCTAATTTAGAAACATCTCTTTATTTATCTAGTAATAAAATTAATACAAATTCGATAAACATATCAAAAGTTCAAAATCTCATATCTAACGTTAATGGTTGTACAAATAGAATACTCATACATTACAATTACTTGAAAAGCTAAAATTTAGAGACGCGGCAGTCTCGATGCTATAAGTATTAAAAAGAAAAGTGTAAACGTAAGAGACAAGTCGTGCCACGTATCTATACTTAAGAATGGGCTCTTCCGTTTTTTCAAAGTTCAACTCTACGTCACTCGAAAACGTATGCACTTATCGAAAATCCAATGCGATTTCACCTATTTAATTTGATGAATCCCTTTCCAAGGGTATGCTTATTTTTTTCGCCGATTATGAAAATGATAATTTTACTTTAATTTTATATGGGTCATATTTAAGCACTTCTTTTTATTACGATTAATGTGTCTATATTTTCAAGTTTTGAATCTGCTTTTTTACATAATATGCCAAATTTTTATTTATTTATCACCAATACAATCACATTTATATTTTGAACGGTGATATATATCAAAATAATGGCAACTCATCTATATCTTCACTTGCAATAGCGTCTTCATAAAGTTGCGTGTTATTAATAAAGTCAGACGTTGATATAAACGTGGTTATAAGCTCTTCCATAACATCCAAAGTATATCCCAATTCGTAAAATTTTCCTGTATATTCCTTTTCCAACAAATCTCGTAATAAACTAGATAAATCGAATTCACGTAGTTCCCTACGACTCGGGAAATTTTGTCGAAAAATCAGAAGAGAATCTGAAAAGCCCGCAATAACACCACGAAACATATCCACCGTGCCAGTACTTTTAATGGCATCGAGTAGGATTACAGAGGCCAGATCTGAAGTATGGGAAACAAGTACAACTGGCATTGGTGATGACTTGAGAAAACCGTGGAACATCATCAAAGCAGTTTTTAGCGGTACACTCGATAGTTTTTTATTTTCAAAAAACATTTCCGAATTTCGACATTCAAATCCATATACACCCAACGCCTGTGCTATTGCAATTGGATCTAGAAGCTTGACCCAAACAGAAAATATTCCATTGTCGAGTTTAGCTCCAATTTTGATGATACCACTATTCAGCCTCAGTATGGTAAAGTACACTATTTTGCAATTATCAACAGTCAAACTCATCTCGGATATCAGCTCCTACAGTGATTGATAGATTTAAATTCGGATATTTAATAAGTTCGGTTTTATATTTGCAGGCTGATTAATATTTCTATAATTCAAATGAAGAATGCAAATTACCTTCACAGAGGTTGTATTCGCATCGAAACAATAACAATTTGGAGCGACTTTTTCATCGACACGCTATTTTTCTCTTCAAAATGAGAGGGATTCCACTTTCTTCGATGAGTGTTACCGATATCTCAAATATAATCCCGATATCGATAGAGATACGATATTTCTTTGAAAGATGATCCGATCGGTTCGGTCCGTATGTAGCGAGGAGCAAATTGATACTTGCAGTCGATTCGTTTGTTGACTCTGTTATTCACAGGCCTCTCGGTTCGACTGGGTCTGCGCATCCCAGCGGTTCGCCTTTATGGAAACCGACGGTTTCTCAGTGGCGTCCAAGACATTGGTGGTCGGTTTGTGTACTTGCTCATCAAAACGAAGGCTGTATTTCAAAATTCCCGCCAAGCGCTGCGAGCTCTATACTCATATTCGCAGAACTAGCAATAAATCGATAAGATTCAAAACACATTTATAATGTGCTTACGCAACAATAGACAGGAGCTATGCTAACCACCCGTACTCTCAGAAATAACACGATCGAAATAAAGCCTCCCAGTACAGATAGCGAAAAGTTTGAGTAAAAATTCTATGCAAATTGCAAGTTGAGATTGATCTCGTTTAGGATTACGGGTGAACTTGTTCCCAAATCGAGAGTAATTGAAGAGCTCGATCGCGCTGACAGTGATGAATAATGAATCATAATTGGAGCCGATATAAGACACAGGTTGAACGGATAATGATTTGACTTTATTCCGTCACAACCGGCGGGTAATTCGGTATCTTGTAACTGATCGGACAAAAGTGCTAGATACACAAGATTGATTCAATCAGCGCGTGGACGTAGTATTAACAAGTAAAAAATGAACACCTTAAATTAAAAACTCTTTTTCGAACAGCAACACTTTCTGCAACGTACACTGTAAATCAAATTTAATCCGCGTCTTTTTTTCGTGACTAATTCCTTTCAACGAAAAAAACTAACTTTTTCGCATTTGAAAACAATTCTGTACAACAATTCCGTATTAAATCGTGTTCTGTTTCATATTTTCAAATAATTAATTCAACAACACGTGCGCCCTATTTGATCATCATTGCCATATTTTCCTACACATGTCAGTTATATCGGCTGCAGACTATGCTACGCTATTTTTCGACCCATGAAGCAAGAATCCAAAAGTTCATCCATTGGTCCATCAAATTACGATACCATCGAAAAAGCAGGGACAGGAAATGCAGGACTGAAATCAAAGAGTAAACATTTAGAAAAATTACTTTTTCAATGGGTTTGCAGTTTGCATGGTTGGAACGTACCAATTTTTGTTTTACTTAACAATTTGTTTATTCTTCAAATTGTCAACGTTGTTTTGCCGATAAAGTTTTCAGAATTCACTGTGATAGGACTAATATTTAACCCAGAGGTACGTAACTATGTTATTATCTGCATCTTGAAAAAAAAAAAATTGTAATTGTGTTCTAATGATGTAAAGTTTGAAGTCGTCTTCTTAAAATCATTATGTAAAATAATGTTGTGAGTACATAGAGTTTTTAATGTGATCAATAATTAAAGAATATAAACCGTTTTTTTTCTTTTTATTCACACACTCACAACAATTATCTAGAAACGCGACAGCGTCTTGGCACCAAGTATTAAAAAGATAGTGTTGAACACCCAAGGTAAGACGGACCGGGTATCTATACCTACTCAAAATTGGGCGATTTTCCGTTACTTTCAAACTTCAAATCGACACCACGCGGGGACTGTTCGACTGTTCGAAAAAATGAAACTTTCCCAATCTAATGTGTTCAATGCACTTCCAATGATAATATTTAACGCCGAGTTAACAAAGTTTATGAATCTTGTATTTTCTGACTCATATCCGATCTACTAGTATTTACGATTATATTGCAATTGATTATCACATAAATTAATTGACAACGCTTTCAATCTTCGCTAAGCGATGTACAAATATTATTTTTATTTATTTATTTTTATTCTTCCTAGATATACCCCCGCGAATTTTTACAAGCTGATCTCATCACTTAACCCCAGTTTTCCCCCTACTTCACTAATTTCCATGATCCTGTGAGACCTTCCAAGAGTGTTACCAAGAGCCACTCTTTACTATTACATTACTGTATCGCATTTACACGAGGGCCAAGGGAAACTGTGAAAAATTCGGCCGATACAGATGGCTATATTTTACTGAGTTTCAATTGGTAAGCATCATCCGAAACTCCAAAAAAATGCCTCCCGCTCAGCGTTTGATGCGCGAGCCGGTGTACGGCTAAGCGGTCACCGAACCGCCCAACGCAGGTTAACTTGGGAAAGCTACACATCGACCATGCACCAATCGCTGTCGGTTTACCAAAAGTATTTCTTCCACATCGAAAAATGAAACAACACTTAACGGGACAGACCTAGTTAGAATTTTCGAAAAATCGATTTTTTTTTTATTTCATTTTCAAAAAGTAGAATCTCTTACGAACATTTTCCGCCCAGGTAAATGTAAATCGGACCATTATTCGCCGAAATACAAGACTTTGTAGCACGTCGTGTCTGAGCCATAGGTAAGCAGGTAGCGGACTTTAAGTGCGTTTTTCTCGAAACCATGTTTTTGAAGTCGGTGATCACTGTAGCTCGAGAACGGCTTTACCGATCGGGTTGAAATTTATATCACTTCTTCTATACATGGTAGTCCTCCATATGAACGAAGGATTTTTTTTTTGGATAATTATTTTTATTTTTAATAACAAAAAATGGAACTGATATTTTGGTCAAAAAAACACTTTTGACTTTTAACGGCCGCCATTTTGTGAAAAATGGAAATTTTTCAAAACCCTTCGTTCAACCGGAGCATTATATCATTAACTAAAAATCCCCTCCGTTTTTTTTGTTTCAGATGAGCCGTTGCAGCGTGAGCTTGATCACCGCAAACCGTGTTTTTTTTTGCAGCGTCCTCGGCAATTGACGGTCACCAGCTTATTTCGATATGTATTGCGTTGAAAAAATTGAAACATATACATTACATATGTATCTTTTAAACGGAAGAACTTTTGTTGTGAATTATTTTATCGTTTGACCAAAAAAAAATCGGAAAAAAGGCCTTTTTTTTGACGTTCCAACTAGCTCTGTCCCCTTAATTGAAACTATGCTATTAAATAAGCTTTTTTTTTATTTAATCCATATCGCTCATTTGCAAGACTGTCATATTTTACAATTTTAATTCTTATTTTTCATATTCAATTGAACAGTTTTTGATGTAGTTTTAATTGACTATGGGTCATTATTGTGGGATTAAAACAAGAATTGTATATTTCCTTTTATTTATAATATTTACTTTCAATATTGAAAGGAGCCTGAAGATTACAATGTTCTTCTAAAAGTGAAATGCTCAAAAGATGTAATGTATCATCATTGGCTCACAGGTTGTTTAATATTCCTTCAAGTAGCGAGCAGTATTATTCGTACAAAGATTGATCGCGGAGTGAGGTATTTAAAGTTTAGACGGTGAATGAATAAGTGTTTGTATGAGGTTTTAGAAGAAGTTGTGATATACACAATAAATCATATAAAGAATAACCAAGATTGGTAACAAAGAATCTGAGAAGTTTGATATATTTTAAAGGCTTACATACAAAGGAGGTGCCAAAAATATGATCAATTTTAATAATTTTTTTTCATACTGAAAAAGTGTATCCATTGAAATAATTTTTTGTATATTAAAAAAAATCATATTGTTGTGAATGAAAGCGGAAAATTTCATAGAAAAAACATTAATTGGATGATCTGGTATTGTAGTTTTTGTAAAACAGTTTTCTTCAAAATGCTATTTGCGGTAACGGCGATTCCGACTGTGTGCTTTAACCCAAAAATAAAACAATTGTTTTTTCTTTTAGTTGACAAAAAACAGTTTTTGTCAAAGCCGAATTTTCTTTAATGCATTTTTCGCAAGATGGCAGAGGTTTGAATTGTAAAGTCAGGATTTTGCCAAAATGTTTTTTTCATTTTTTACTTATGACACAAAACTAAGGTGTTTGAAAGAAAAATCGCTCGACAGATACCAGGCAATTACCTAAAGGTCCTCTGTACCAAATTTCATCCAAATCGGTCGTTTAGTTTTCGAGATAGAATGGTTACCGTTATCAAAAACACCATTTCAAAAAAAAAGTATTTTCGTATTTAAGCATCTGTCAAATAGAGATGACATTTTTTCCTCATAGCTGCAATATGTTATCGATTCCCAGGATATTCGTAGAAATGGCATAAAGGGTGACACCATTGAAAAACAATATTTAAAACAATCGAGTTTTTTTACCTCTCTAGGTATGAATGATTGCATGATAGAAATGAATAATTGCATCAGTGAAAAAAATTATGATATAATAAAATATAATATAAAATATAATTCAGTAATAAAACAATTTTTTCAAAAATTAATATGGCCAAGACAGAATATACATTCGAAACTATAATTTTTCGATTCAACATTTTTTTTGTAATTATTGGGGGCGGGGGGGGGGGGGGGTCATTGGTAGTCCGAATCTAGAAATTTGATCAGATTCTGCGTGTGCGTGGATCGATATTTTGAATTTAAGGGGGAATCAGTTTTCATTAAATAATTCGGCCATTCTCAACTTTCGGCTGAAAAATGGTCAGGACCAAACTTGTAGAAAATTATATTCTCTACCATTATTGTCACAACCCCTATTTGCCTACGATCGATATTTTTTAAGTTAAATCTGAAAAGGAGGCCAAATAAAATAATTCCATTATCTCGTTTATTTTAACTGTCAGCACATAAATGAAAGGAGACAAACTTGTAGGGGATACAATTCTGTACAACTTTGATCCTTATATTTTTTTCTCCTAAGGCAGATATTTTCATATTTACCGTAGGCATAAGTACAAAAATATGTAACTTAGGAGAAAAAAAGTAAGGACATTAGCCAACTTTCTATATAATAAAAATCAAATTATTTTCATTCAAAATAAAACCCCTTTCCGCATCACCGCAATGGTAGAGTTTCAGGCACATTTTTTTTCTGATGTGGTATCCGCTGTAGGCCTAATCCACGCATTATTACTTGCAAATTTGTCTCTTTTTTGAATGTTTCTTTCTTAACATTGTTTTAAATTGGAATTCTATTTTTCTTGCAAGTTTTTGAAGATCCCAATGATTTTTCATTCCATTTTTTTTTTCATTTTCTGTCTTATTCGATCCGAGACCGGAATTCTGGTTGTTCTTGCAAGTTATAAAGTTTTGTTTTACTTATAACTTAGTTTTTTTTTACTTACTTTTATTTTACTTATAACTTATAAAAAATAATTATTAAGCTAATGAGAAAGTAACCGAAAACAAATGGAATAAGAAACCATTCTGATCTTTAAAAACTTGTTACAAAAAATGGGATTAAGATTCCAAAAACTCATACGAAGAAAAACGAAAAACAGGGAAAATACGTTGTTCGGATCTTTCAAACTTGCGAAAAAAACGGAATTCTGATTTTTAAATATTTTAAGAAAGAAGACATGAGAAAAAAACCGCGCCGGGAATTCTACCCGTACGGTGGTGCTGATGGTTTTATTTTGAAAAAAATATTGGGTTGGCAACTAAGTCTTGACTCACTTTTTTTTTAATCTCCCTTTTTTTATTCTAGAACATTCTAGTAAGTTTCCATAACTGGCAACTGCTAGAATGTTCTAGAAGCTTTCAGCAGAAAAAAGCTGAGACAAGTACATTTACGCCCCCCAAATTGTCGTTCCAGCTAATCCTCCCCACCACCCAGCGCCATAATACCGATTCCCACAAAAATTTACAAAAACCCGTCTAAGTCGTTCATGCAAAGATCTCTCTGCACAAAAATCCTTTCTAAAAACCAACTCATCATACAAAGTTTTATGGATAACCGCTCTCATTATCTTATCAAATTAAATCAAATTGTACAGAGGTGATAATGTCAATCTCGTAAATGTTGTGAGTTCACAAAAAGTTGATAAATAAATAGATAACCACTAAAGTATATGTGGCCAAGTACGTGGGATTTTGTTATGTTTATAAAATCACCAATTATGTTCATATGCCATTTCTCTAATTAATGCTTTATTACAACGAATTATTATCCTATAACTTGGAACTACAAGGGCTTTAAAAAAAAATACAGAATTGTATTAGCCTGCGTGAGCTTGAACGCTGTCACACTCTCATTTGTAATATTTGTAGTATAGTTTTATTGGTAACAAATTGATAAAAGTTTACTATCGTACGTAGAGCGGATACGCATAGAGTCCTTGTCCGGCCCGAAAATGTTTCAACTAATCAGCTAAAAATATGCTTTTTTATTCAGGACAAATTTTTCAACCATTCCGAACATTCAAATCTCCTAATGCGGATTCAAATCTTACCCGCCTTGGAATGGAATCAATTGATGACCACTCTTACATGACAGGCTTATTCCGTTTTGTAAAATCTGTTGTAAAAGTGCGTGTAAATGGTACCGGATTACTTATTTCGGGTGTACAGTACCATTTAGACCCAGTGTAACTCCAGTTTTCCCTCGGATGTTACAAAACTGGAATAAACATGCCGTGTAATAACGTGAGATATGCTCCATACGAGCATCAATTCATCGATAACAATTGGTTAAAGGAAAGGAGAATAATTTGGGATTCAAAGCAATCCGCATATTGTGATTCCAAATTAGCTGTGCTTACTTTACTAGTTAAGGCCAAAATATATGGTAGATTAATGTTGACTTATGTGACAAATTTTATGAAAAATTTTTGGGCCGGACAAGTACTCTGTGCGTATCCGCTCTATGTACGATAGTTAACTTTTATCAATTTGTTACCAATAAAACTATACTACAAATATTACAAATGAGAGTGTGGCAGCGTTCACGCTCATGCAGGCTAATGCAATTCTGTTTTTTTTTTTTGAAAGCCCTTGTAGTTCCAAGTCATAAGATAATAATTCGTTGTAATAAAGCATTAATTAGAGAAATGGCATATGAATATAATTGGAGATTTTATAAACATAATAAAATCGCACGTACTTGGCCACATATACTTTAGAAAATCTCTATTTATTTATCAACTTTTTGTGAACTCACAATAACATTATCACCTCTATACAATTTGACTTAATTTGATAAGATAATGAGAGCGGTTATCCGTAAAACTTTGTATGATGAGTTGGTTTTTAGAAAGGATTTTTGTGCAGAGAGATCTTTGCATGAACGACTTAGACGGGTTTTTGTAAATTTTTATGGGAATCGGTATTTTTGCGCTAAGTGGTGGGAAGGATTACCTGGAACGACTATTTGGGGGGGGGGGGGGGACGTAAATGTACTTATCTCAGCTTTTTTCACAGCATTTATGCTGTTTTTGGCTAGGATTGGTCGACTTTTTGTATGGAATTCATAGCTTGTTAATTAAATATGTCAATATTGTGTACGTACTCGGGTATGAAATTTATAGCTTGCCAATTAAACATGTCTATATTATGTATGTATCTGAGTGATGCAAATGAATTGGCATTTTTTTCGGCATTGCAGCAAAATATGGTAACATTTTATCAAAAAGTGATTCTCTCAAGAACTGAATCTTGAATAAAAATTGTTGAGGTCGCTCAAGCGATTTTTTAATGATTTTGGCTAAAAATGGATACATGATCGAATTTCGAGCTGGTGTATCGCGACTATATTCGGACTAAAAATGCAATGTGAAATATTGATCTAAGAAGTGTTCAAATGAATTCAATATTCGTAATTAACCGTCAATACTTATAAAATTATTAGATTACTTAAAACGTACAGTAGTTCTTAGAAGATACGACGCATAAAAGAACAACGAACAAGTAAAAACTTGATTTTTTTTTTCATTTTGTAAAAAAAAATTTCAAAAAATATTGCACCGAAACATCCGTGCCAACAGATCAAAGAATCGAAAAATATTCTATAACAAATGATGCCGAAGAAATACTCCAATAGCATCAAAATGCACCGAAAGTTTTTAAATATAAGTAATCATAACGAAACGAGATTTTGAAACGAAAAAGTATACGTACAAAATTTCGAGAGCTAAAGTTTGATTGGAAAAAATAATTTTGGCCGAAGTACTACGCGAGTTTTTCTTTTATAATGTTTATTGATTACGAACAATATCTCGAGAGCAATAGATAAAATAAAAATTGGTAAAGTACTTATGAAATTTTTTTTTCTCAAATCAAATATCTTTTCGCTCAAAATTATTTCGCATCGCTTGATTCCGTTTTGGGTTGCAAGTGCAAATAGAATTTTCATGTATTTAAGTTCTCTACCACTCTAGGTTGGCTTAAAACCATATATAATTCAAACCTAGGGTGGTTCAAACGTAGGGTGGTATCACACACCATTCTCTTAGTTATATAAAAAATGAAGAGAATGGTTTTCAAATAAACTTTATTATTGAATGCAAGGCATTTTATGGTAAAAGAGAAGAGGCATTGTTTTCGACTCCGTGCTAGAGTTTACGTTCGGAAAAATGAATTGTTGTGCCTAGGGTTAATAAAAAAATTAATTATTAAGGCACCGTTCAAAAGTTTATTTATTAAATTACACTTTATTTTTGCACTATCACTCTTCTATCTATCTATATATATATATATATATATATATATAAAAGTTACTTTAACCAAAACTGAAATGGACCGCGATCTCTATAATCTCACGACTGTTCAAAGATATCAAATATTCACCGAATACGAGTTTATCATACACGATTTTCTTAATTATTAAAAAAAAAAAAAACAAAGAGAATGGTTTCTAAATAAACTTTATTATTGCATTCAAGGAACATTTTATGGTAAAAGAGAAGAGGCACCGTTTTCGACCCCGTTCTAGAGTTTACGTTCGGAAAAATGGATTGTTGGGGCTAGGGTTAATAAAAAAATTATTTATTTAGACACTGTTCAAAAGTTTATTTAGCGATTTAAACTTTATTTTTGCACTATCACTCTTCTATATATATAAAAGTCACTTTAATCAAAAGTTAAAACTGACCGCGATCTTTATATATAACCTCACGACAAAGATATTAAATATTCACCGAATACGAGTTTATCATACACCATTCTCTTAGTTATCAAAAAAAAAAATGAAGAGAATGGTCTCTAAATAAACCTTATTATTGCATTCGAGGAACATTTTATGGTAAAAGAGAAAAGGGATCGTTTTCATATCCGATAACCTTTTTTTTTAACTCACAACTGTCACTGTTTATATATATTATCATATCTGTCAACTTTCACATCCGCGATCTTTATAACCTTATTTTTTTTTTTATTTCCACTTCGAAATTTGTAGCTATCTCACACGCACTCATGCGGCTGATCCATATTGAAAAAACTATCCGTCAGCTTTCACGTCCGCGATCTTTATAACCTTATTTTTTTAACCTCACATCACTATGCATATATTTTTTTAACCTCACATCACTATTCATATAAAATTTCACATCCGCGATCTTAATAACCTTTTTTTTAATTCACAGCTGTCACTGTTTATTATAAAATATCATGAAGAAAAGTCAGTTGGCTGTCACATCGATGAACGCACTCTCACATAACCAGAATGTTATCAGTTTCTAGCTAGTATCACTAGACAGCAACCACAAAACGTCAAAAGTGTCCGAAAAATGTGCAAAAAATGCCACCTTTTTTTGATGCCACGGAAGAATTAAACATTAATATTTCCAATATGCGTTAGGCTACAGAGTTCTAAATAGTCACGATCGAAAGAAAAAAAAAAAATACGTAAACCCGCAACATCTTTCAAAACGATGTAATTCTTTAAATATCGCCGAAACAATTTTCGGATTACGTTCAGAACCACGTCTCGAGTCGCTACCGCGACTCTAGATATGAAAAACACTTATTAGTTCTCGCACTATTACTCTTTATATATTACTAACCAAAATCAATACTGAAAATAATATCCGTCAGCTTTCACATCCGCGATCTTTATAACCTTATTTTTTTAACCTCACAACTGTCACTATTAATATAGAATTTCACATCCGCGATCTTTATAACCTTTTTGAACTTACACCCGTTCACTATTATTACATGAAGAAAAGTCAATCGGCTGTCACATCGACGAACACAGTCTCACATATCACCAGATTTCTAGTTACAACTAGTGTCACTAAACAGCGACCGCAAAACGTCAAAAAATGTGTGCGAAAAACGTACCATTTTTTTGATGATTCGGAAGAATGAAATATTAATATTTCCAATATGCGTTAGGCTACAGAGTTCTAAATAGTCACCATCGAAAGGAAAAAACAAATAAAAAATACGTGAACCCGCAACAATTTTCAAAATGCTGTAATTCTTTAAATATCGCCAAAACAATTTTCAAAAATAGTTCGAAACCACTCTGCTTACTGTAAAGACTCTAGTAGCGACTCATAGATCATCTTCGACATTATAGTATATTAAATGTACTTGCCTCGAGTCGCTACCGCGACTCTAGATATTTACTCCAGATTATGCATTCACAGATGAAAGGGATCCTGTGCATTCCTTCTCCTGTATACGAGGATCTACTGCAAAGTTCTAAAACTATTTTCTTCTAATTTATTCGTAAGACAGTGTAAAAAACAATATTAAGAGGTAATACAGTCACAAATTCATTCATTCTCTCCATATTTAGAAAAAAAAATCACATAGAAGTGTGTGAACATTTCTTAGATAATTTCTGCGTTCCTTTAGAGGGAGATTTTTAGTAGGGATGACATTTTTTTTTTACACCCAGCCTATGATTCCGCATTCTTCATTGATAAAAAATACCTCGTATCTTTCTGGTAGCCCGGACTTTTCGTGCCAAGCACTTTGAAGATTAAGGATGTTTCACACACGCTTTGACAGTAAAGTTGTAATTCAATCTTATTTTCGATGTTCTGTAATTCGATCATTTATTGAAAAAATTTACTTCGTTGAAATCTTGTCAGTTTCGTTTTTCAATTATGTTGCTGTTATGGTTGAAGTTATCATTGATACAAATAATCTTTGACAACGGATAATATCACTTGCCAGTAGTAACGATTCACTATCGATTGTCATTGTTTTACTGCAATTAGTATCAATCGTATTATGATGTATGAAAAATGAAAAATATGATCGCTTTCTCCGCTGTTTCCCAACAGCTGACAAATTGCATCAAGAATCACAGAAAAATGACGTATTCGTGAAAGTTAGAAAATAATTATATAGAATTCTGTAGAAAATAATGTTACTCCTGTTGTTTTTAATTGTATCGCAAAAACATAATCGTGGATTCTTTTGAAAATGCTTATCTGATGCGAATTAGGAAACAGAAAAATAATTTGTCGAAAAAAATTTTCAAATATGTCGCAAATATATCCTGAGCATCGTAAACCGAGATTAAATAAAAATGAGGGTAATATTTTTATGCAAAACAAAGCACATCACAAATAAAAAAGTTCACCGGCATTCAAATAAGCAAAACTCTACAATCACTTTTTTTTGCCTTTCTGCCATGTCTATTTTCCCTCTCCTCTTGCTATTTTTCAATCTTAATTGTTTTCGGAATGAAAATTGAACGTAATTTTATGTTTATCAGTTGTGTGCTGATATTTTTTGTCTTTCTTTTATTTAAACAACTTTTTAATATTTTATTAGTATTATTGTTTGCTGTCGAATAACCAAGTACCTGAAATACAATTAACTGAAATATTCGCAAGGCAACAGGTGTGTAAATCCTTCGTGCAGTCCGTAAATTATTTTCTGAAGGTAAAAAAGGTTCAGTGGAAAGAAATCGTTTGGAATCGACGAGATTCATTCTGGTGGATTCACCGAGATTTATCGTCGCGACATCTCGGGTTTTGAATTTTCTTTGGCAGAAAACAAAAGCATTTATGTCTCATAAGATCGGTAGTATAAAGGCACAAGTTATCTGGAGTTGAATCGAAAAATTGGTTGATCGAGGACTTTTTAAGTCGACGAAGATCCAATGTGATTGATTCAACAGCAGAACACAAAAAATATCGCATATTTTTTGAATTATTCAACGATTTCGAGGGATCGGTATCGAGGCAATTTTAACGATTTATCGACGATTTATCAAACAGCGAAATATAACAACCGGTGGGGAAACTCTTTTTCCACTCTTGAAAGAGAATCTTTGAGATAATTTGGGTAAATTTATTCTCGCCCACGCCAATCCCTTACCGATCTCGATGTAAACGAGTAAACAGAAGTCGATCTCCGCAGTCCCAGACGACGAAGAACCGAATAATGGATATTTATGAGCAATTCATATCCGAGGACCGATTTAACGAATCTTCACGTCATTTATCATCCATCATTCTCCGCCTTACCGATCTTCTCAAACTTTTTGTCATATATTCTTATTTCGTTATCAATTATTGATGCAATATTCAAACTCCACAGGACAGCAATCAATTTTCGTATTACGTTTTGCTTCAAATTTTGGGTTATTTATTTTTATCCAGGCAAAGGTTGGCAGATTGTAAAAATCGGCATCCGTCGATTTTTGTTGGCTTATTAAAACGTTTGTAACTTCACTTTCTCTAGAATTTGTAATTTTTCTTCAATCAGTTTTCTTCGAAACATATTTCTCTTGAAATTGCAGCTTGATTTATCAACCTGCGATTTCTTCTGCATTTTTTCAACATTTTCAACCATTGCTACCGATTTTTCGCTGCTGCTCTCTTTTCTTAGCCACTTAAAAGCACTCTCACGATCGCAAAAATTGGGATACATAATTAAAACCACTTGTATTCTTTTATTGAAGGTTTTCTCATTCGAAAACACCCCTTATCGCCTCAGAACTAAAAATCCTTGCCAAGTTAACTCTTCTGATATCCGGAAGTGTTCAAAATCACAACAATCTCAACAGAAAAATGAATAAATTATTTCTTATTTTATTTCAGCAACAATTTTCACCAAAATACCATTAAAATGATTCGTTTTATTTTACATTTGTTCTGAAATATAAAATTGCAATAAATTTCCACCCCCAAATTTTCGGGGGTGTTTGAATCCTGGACGAAATGTAAGAGCCGATAAATGGTGGGGTTAAGAGCGTGAGTATAAAAGAAGAAAAGGCGTTTCGAGGTTTGGCATCTGTGCTGAATGATTCATTGGTGTTTGGGAACGGCTTTAAGGGGGCCTTCAAAGGGAGCCCCCTGGATTTGGGGCCCTAGTGAAATTCATAGACATTTCGATGGCCAGAAAACGTAAGGGTACAAACTTCACGATTTAACCTTGAGACTTACGGCTTTTTGATTGTTGGGAGTCATGATACATAATGCTCGAAATATAACTGAAGGTACTCTGTGGATTTTTCTCTCTCTTACTCTTTTTCAGGCTCTCGGTTCTCGCATGTTGATTTTTTGACTTAGCATCGTTCCGGCTGTTGAACTACCGTTGACGAATCCTCCGGCATTTTTATATCCTCCTGCATCGAACAAAGCTTACGTAAATCCAACGTGATCTGTGCAGCACATCGTGGAATTTTGGCTCCAAATACGTGTTTACGTAAAAACCTTTGGATATTAAATTCATGGTCGAAAAAATCTGTTTTTAAAAATCTTTTCTCTAGAGATTAACAGAGAAAAAAATATTTTTTGATCGAAATATTTCGTGCCTCAGGCTCCAGTTTTCTCGGTGGCACACAGAACCAGTGCTATGGCTTCATAATAAATTTCTTTCAGACCACCTTTAATGGACAAACGAAATAAATTCACCGAGCCATTTCGACGAGAGATAATACGTCTGTATCTCGTTCATAAAGCTTTTCCAATTGCATTCTCTTCCCCTCTTTATGTCTCGAGAGTGCCGAGAATTGGTCGTTAAGTTATTAGGATACTTACTCGACCACCTTGGGGTTATTTTCAAAATTTATCCACTTAAAAACTAAATACTTTGTCTTCATCGTACATTTTTTTTTCAACGTAAATCCTCCTCCATTTTTTGTTTGTTTCTTAAACAAATACTAGTTGAGTTTATACAGTAAAATGAGCTCGTAATTTATATAAAAAAAGACTAAAATTCAATTTTTCAAAACTCAAATATTGATCCACTGTTTTCGGCGCAAAATTTACAATAAAAATCGGATTTCACTTTTTCTGGACTCATATTACACCCTGAAAAATTTCCCGTGAACACATTCGATCGTATTTCCAAAAATCTTCATGCCCCAAAAATTACATGAATTTTTGAACCGATGAAAATTTGCATCAATATTTTATTCTAAGAAATTTTGAAAAAATTCGATAAAATCACGAAACGAATGCCCAATTTTCTTTGATAAAAAGAACGCTTCGTAGGATAGAAAAAAAATACTAAGGGCCTCCCATTAATAGAACAAGTGTAAAAAAATAAATTTCAAAAATAATTCCGACTTTTTGCATGCTCGAAATTGATTTATTTTAATAACTTTTTAACCGAGACTGTACGTTTTCCATGTTGCTACACGGTACAATGTATCGTATTGTTGAGTCTCGTTTATTTATATACGAGAGAGGGATACGTGGCGAATCTTTGAGAGACTGGCTAAAAGTTTGCTCGAGACATACGAGAGTTTCTCGTGAGTGGATTCACCGGAAATGCACCATTGTGAGAGCACTTTTTTTTCTATACTCGATGAATCCTCGACTGACCGTACGAAGAAACTCTCAAGTACCAGCCACACTGCCATCAAACGAGGCATAAGACATTGAGAGGGTCTAGCTGAATTTTTTTCCCCCTTTTTAGGGGTTTCTCATGTCTGTGATTCGTCAGTGAGACGAAAAGCAACGATAATGCTTCACGACGTCTGTTTATACTTACGTTCAAAGTCTGGCACGTGGTTCGTCTCATTCCCTTGTACATGAGCTCAAATATATGTCTATATATATTTATTTGAGGACAAGAGATCACGCAGCATCCATGCAGATGCTGATCTCAATTTTTCGTCCCATCGTCTTGAGACTTTTCTCTCCCCTCCCTTTTTCTCGAGCTGTGGACGTGCCAGGATCGAAGACACCGCTTTTAACGCCACTTTCCTCCAGCTCTTTTTTTTCAATCGTAGAATAACTCTTTCCTTCTGTATTATTTCATCTCGAAGTATTTCACACTTGACAGCTTTCTTCAAATTTATTCTCGAGATTATATTGTTTTTTTTTTTCGAATTTCAAAAAATTGAAAACAGAATTACAGAATATGATTGTGAATATGAGATTTAGTGGAATCATTTCTGAATCATGGATTAGTAATTAATGGAAAGGCTGAATAAAAAAATCGGACTGGAAAAACGTAATTTCTAAACATCCCCCAAATAGAAAACAATTTTTTTTATAGAAATTAAATAAAACAACGATTAACGTCATAAAAACGAAGATCGTCATAAAAATAAATAGCTCAATATACATTTGTACAAATATTCAAAGAGTTTTATTTCAATTCATTGGGACACGTTATAAATAAGAAAAAATATACAGTTATGTACATTAGACTCTGTGGCAAGAAAGTGCACCGATACGAACATCGAAAACGAAAGTTTTGACATTTTTTTTGTTTTGTTCTTGTTTTTTTTTTTTTTTTTGAGAATTCACCCTTTGGGATCATAAAAATATCCTCAGGGCTCGCCGAGAGGGGTAAACTAAAATTATACTCTGTCTCTTCGCACAAGACGAGCTGTCACATCGTTTCGTACGTGTGCGACGAAAAGTACTAAAATCTGTTGGTTTTTTAATTTTCTTTTTCGTTTGTTTTCATTCAAAACTCTTCCGTCACGATCTCTTCACATATTCAACCCACGCTTGAGATCTCGTCGACGAATCTCTTCGTACTCTTGCACGATTATTGTACGCATAGGCTCTGCTTTTTTCTACGCTTAAGAGACAGTCAAAAAACCGGTATCATCGAGTTATATCGTCATAAATGTACACGCATAAGCACACACGTACGCGTGTATATTTGTACATATATTTGTATTCATGAGTGCACGAACCCGGAATAAGAAATGTGTGCACGAAAAAGTATTTTTTTATTTTGTTTTTTTTTTTTTTTACAACGACCTCTGTGAAGGCCCTTCCGGAACCCTCTTCATCTTGGCAGATGAGAGATCTCTCGAGATCTCTTTCCAGGGATATTCGGCACGCTTGTCCAAAGATTACAGATATTCAACGATCCCGAAGCCTCGAAAAAGCTCTCCGATTTCGTAAACTCGAACGAGTACCAATTTGTTAAATAACGATTGATTAATTCCTTACAAAAATTAATCAAATTAATGGAATAAAATTTTGAAAATTGCAGTCAAGTAAGATAACACCACGCCTGAAGTCTGTGCGAAATTTCAAGAAAATCGGTCAAGCCGTTCTCGAGTTAGAGCCATTTGAATTTTCACGAACACGCACGCACACACAACACACGCACGCACACACACTCACGAACACGTACGATTTTTTTCTTTTTAAATTACGATTGTTCCATTGCATTTTTGGAACTATGAGTATTCGAGGGTGAGAATTCCAAAGTGATTGAGGCACAAACACCCTTTGCATTAAGGGATTGTTTTTTTTTATGCTAAAAATTCAATAACGAGCAGTGGCTTTTCCATTTGACACTAATCTCGTTTGAGATCGTACGAAAAAAATTCATGGGCCTCCAGGGGGAGGATCGTTGGATCTAACCTCACCCTCGTTGTTATTCCTCGGACGATTGTTCCTATCAAAATCCAAGTTTTCCTGGCATTTGTCAGCGCGTTCTATCCTCAAATTAATCTCGTTGTTGGATGAGTGATTTTCTTGATTCTGTGTGGCTCCACCAGCCTCGAGGTTCGTATCTTCTTGGGCATAAACGTAGACGTGTCTCGCGGCATAGCACAGGAAAACCATCTCGATTAGCATCAGAGCGTTGTACGTAACTGAAATCGAGAATGAAACTCGAGACTTTGCGTTTTACTCGAAACTTACTTGGGCTACGTGTGTATGTATATATACGTGAGTTTTATATTTGGGTTGAAGTTTTCAAGGATCCAGAAAGAGTCGGTAGTCTCAGTGAATACATCTCACTGTTCGTGCATGCTTTTTCTCTCTCTCTCTCTCTCTCTCTCTCGCTTTTTCTCTCTTTTCGTTTCTCCTTTTTTAGGGGTTGTACAATGTCCGCCTTCAACCCGTTTGCCCACCGATTAACCCACCAAAGATCCCAAGGAGTCCAGCCAAGACCACGAGCCCTGGACCAGAGCCGAGAGAGAGAGAGAGAGAGAGAGAGAGAGAGAGAGAGAGAGAGAGAAGGGGGAGGGAGTGATGAAAGAGGGAAAAAAGGAAGAGAAAAAAGAAGAGAGAGAAAGATCTCTCTGTCATCAAACGGGTTCGCCGAGTCCTTTGTTCCCTCTGGCTTCTCCGGTGGACCACTCTACAGGTAATTCCCTGCGCGAGCCTCGCGGAATTGGAAGGGGACCAAGTGGGATGAGAGATGATGATGAAATGAGGAAAAAGGAACCAGAGTATGGACCATTGAGATTACTACTCTTCCAGACACACGCTCATTCCTCAGTTGTTGTATTTGTCAAATTTTATTAATGTGGGTGAGTTTGTGCTCGTGTATGTATGTATGTGTGTATACGCACGTGTGTGTGAGTTTAATAGAATTAAAAAGGCTCGTACGACTATGCTAATTATGAAATCTTATGAAGCCAATTATTCTCGTTAGGGATTTGATTAAGTAATTCATAAATTCATAGTTTATCATTAGTAATTAATTCAATTTACGAAGGCAGTTAAACGTTTGTTGCAATTACGTTAATTACAAAAGTTACTGGATTTTTATTCTTCAACAAATAATTCTCGTTACTGAATTTAAATGATTAGTAACAAACTAATTTTTTATTAATAATAAATCAATTGTTTCAAGGAGATTCAATGTCACGAAAAAGGATCACTAAACCACCTTAAGGATGAAATTGTTTGAATTATTATTTGCAATCAATAATTCTTGTGTAGAGTGGAATAATTAATAATAAATTAATGATTAATGCCTAGTAGTTGATAAAATTTGCTGGAGGAATTTGGTGGAACTAAAATAACTCGCGTTACATTAACTATAATATATTTTGAATCGTTATCCTTCTATTAATAAAATTATTCTTTTAAGTCTCGGTGAAATAATCAATAACAAATAAATCATTGAAAATTAGCAGCAAAAACATTTCTCTGTGGGACATTTTGAGAAATGGCTTCTACAATTACTTTGAGAAAAATAAGCTTTTGAAATTTACTTTTGAAATAAGATATTAAGGGGTTTTACCACCAGAAATTTTGAAAAAAACGATTTTTTTCTTTTTTCTTCATTTTATTACTTGTACTTTTTTGAAAAATCATTTACAGGGGTGTTTTTGGTTTAAAAAATTAACGAAATACTCACAATTGCAATAAACCTGAGGTGTGATTGGTGGATTGCATGGAAAAAGTCCAGTTCCTGAGAGGGCTTTAATGATGAATCCTTGGAGCCTGGTGAAGAACAAAACCATCTGGAGTACGGTAGTTTTGTGTCGTAGATTTATGCCTAGAATGAAAGAAGAAGAAAAAATATCGTTGTGTTTTCCACAAACGTTTATTTTTACGATAGAATTTTCTCGAGCTTCCTAAGATTCTTTTTTTCTTTCGATCGTACGTGGAGTGTATTTTTTTTGTGGTCAGAAAACATGCGTGTGGTCTTCAGTGTGTAGTTGTTAATTTATTCGGAGTGAATCTCGCAGTCACCTTGTGTAAATAAAATTGTTTAGCTCCTTTCTCGTACAACCAATGTTTCTTTTTTTTTAGACCCTCAATAAAAAAAAAAAGAAAAGGGTTGACCGAAGTGTCGAGATTCAAAAAAGCAGAAACTCGAAACTGGGAAAATAATATCTCGAGGAAAAATAATTGAGGCGTTGCTTTAATTGTCCCCATAATTAGAGACTTTCGAGTTTGACAGAAGATAAAGAAACGTCTTATCGATAATCTTCTTCATGGACCAAGTTTCGTCGAGGAAAAAAATAGCAATAAAAAATATTCATTTTTTTGTTATATTCGAATTCCTTAATCTTCGAATTACCTGACGATTCGTCGAGAACTCATCACAGATAAGATTAAAAGTAACGACTGCATTTTCCCAAGATACCAAATTGACGTCAACGGAAATGTTTTATTTTTATTTCTTTTCCAATTATTATTGTTTTATCTTTTCACCTGTATTGACTTCCTGAAGACTCATCGTCGTTATTGCCAGACCGTAGAGAGCGAAAAGAATACTCGTGATTGATAAGGGCTGCAAAAATATTCCGTATCTTGAGGCCAATGCTACATTTTCTGCAGCCATAAAAGCGAACACGCAATAGACGAGAGCCTAAAAACATTCAAAATTCAAATCAATCGAGGAATAATCGACTATAGAAAATAATGCAAATTTTTTTTATTTATTTTTCTAATGAATTATTTAATTATTTACAAAAAATTCTTTGGTGATTATACAAAATCACGGCTGGAACCCAAAATTTGTTCAAATTTTTGTTCTAGCCATTGTTATGAATAAAAAATGATGTAGCATGTAATATTAAGGCGGGGGAACCCTCCAAATGTGAAAAAATTAATAAAAAAGTGTCAACAAAATATAATTGACGCTTTTTTGTGGCTCCGGTTGAAAATTGATCCAAATTATGTTTCTCCTGTTTTGTTTTCTTTTCTTTTATTTTATTTATATTACTCGCCTCGATCGAAAAGAGGAAAAAATAGGAAAATAGAAGAAAAAAATGAGTAAGAAGAACTACAAAAGGAAGAAAAGTCGAAAATTCTTTTATTTTGTTTATTTTATGCGTCTCGATTAAAAAGACGGAAAAATATAAAAATAGAAGCGAAAAAGTGAGCAAAAAGAAGGACAAAATGGGAAAAAGATTTAGGGACAGAGAAATAATAAAAATTCGAGAATGAAGGAAGTGGTAGCAGGATGAAAAATGATTACCTGAACGATGGGAAGTTGAAGAACGATTACTTGGAGCCAGGACAAATTGGTGGGATTCATTTCAAGGCTCGGAAAGGGCAGACAAGGCCAGCAGCAGCATGGACCAACGCGCAACTTGAGAGACGGTGATTTCTTGATCTCTCGTCGTCCAACTTCGATTAACAATAGATAAAGATGATACAGGGCTATCGTCAAATATACTTGTGTTACTGCTTCGGACAAAAGCTGAGTCCTTTAAAGAATGAGAAAAAAAACATGAAAATTTATGAATTAAAATAAATGTTTAAAAAATACAAATACATAAATAAATGAATTATTAAAACCCATAAATTTATTGATAAACATTTATGGAAATAAATAATGATAAAAATAAATAAATATATAAGAAATTAAACAAACAAACGATAACAAAATAGTTTACAATAAGCTATACTTGAAAAATAATAAATTTACGAAAGAAATTGGTAAAAATGTTGATTTTCCTAAGAAAAAAAGTCATTAATAAAGCAACTTTTTTGCGCGAACGAATTTCCAGAAAATATGGAAAAATATTTTTCCTAATTATCACAAAATGTTTACCACGCTGAAGCAATGAAAAAAATAAATAAAAACTGGAAAGCCTGATGAAAAAAGGAAATAAATAAGAGAAGTAGAAAAGCATGTGGAGCACATTAATTTCCACGGTAGTTTCGCGTTCTTATCGCTTCTTTTTTGTCTCCGGCGTCCCTTTTTCTGTTTCTTTATTTCAGACCCAAAAACTTGAGCTTCTCGTGCGTGTAGCTCTGAAATTCCAAGCCTGGAGACAACTGTCTCGAGGCCTGGATCGTGTCTCTCGTTCCAGAAAGAAAGAGCGAAAAAGAAAATGTTTTTTTGAGGCAGGGCCACCGAGTAACATGGACCAAATTTTGGCGTTAATGGACGAAGACATCTCTCTCTCTCTCTCTCTCTCTCTCTCCCCCCCCCTCTCTCTCTCTCTCCCCCCCCTCTCTCTCTCTCTCGCTCTCTCTCTCTCTCTCTCTCTCTCTCTCTCTCTCTCTCTCTCTCTCTCTCTCTCTCCTCCTCCTCCTCCTCCTCCTCCTCCTCCTCCTCCTCCTCCTCCTCCTCCTCCTCCTCCCCCTCCTCCTCCTCCTCCTCCTCCTCCTCCTCCTCCTCCTCCTCCTCCTCCTCCTCCTCGTTTGTTTTCTCTCTTTTTTCTTCCATTCTCCGTCCGCTTTCTCTCTCATCCTGGCCTTAAAAAAAAGGCTTCACCCTATCGAGATAACGATCAGGATAGTTGTTTGTGTGTGGCCATATCGCGAAAAAAAATGTTATCCACTCAGATTGGAAGCCAGAATATACATGCAGCAAAAAGGAGGAAGAATCTTCCTTTCATTCTCTCATTTTTATTTGTATTTTTTTCCAATCGATTTATCATAGTCAGTGGATGCTTGAAAAATTTTTGTCAACGCATGAATTTGTCTTTACGGATGAGAGAAGGAAGAGAGAGCGAGAGAAAGAGAGAGGAAAGAAAGAAAAAAGATCGACAGGTGCCACATTTTAATCGTGGTTCACGAGAGCGAAGCAATTACCGAGTGGAAAACTGTCACGAGATTGAACCGACGACTTTTCCCAATAGATAAGATTTTTTTTCGTATTTTCATTTTTATTTTTTTTTCATTTTATTTAAGGGGTTTCGAAACCTGGGCTTCGGAAGTTTGTTAAGTATCGGGAGGAGAACGAGAGAAGTCTTATCGAAATTTTACATGAGCCAACACGACTTTGATCTCACGAGAGGGATGAAAAAAAAAGAGAAAGAAAAAGGACGACGACGTCATTAGTGCCAGTCTTACGAACTCTCCTCGTTAAAAAAAAAAAATCCTTCGCCATCTCTTTCTATCGAACCCAAAGCGTAACAGCCATTTTTCTCCCCCCTTAATTCGATATATATACGACGTTAAGGTCTCTGTTCACGTCCATGTTACAGCAATTTTCTACTAGGCCTAATCTCGCTCTCTTAAAAACACCCTTAATGAGCCTAAATCACTGACACACGAGAGTAGTTATGGACATTCCAATTTTGGATGTTTTTATTATTTTTAAATATCAATTGTTAAAAGTACATTGAAAAAGTACGTTTTTTTTGTTTCTTACGAATTACAATCGATAAGATTATCATTTTGTAATTACAGGACTAAAATTTGACGTAATAACTAAAAAATATTGTTAAGTAATAAAATAATCAACAAAACCGTTACGGTCCTTCCAATTGTGGATGTTTTTATTATTTTTAAATACCAATTTTCAACGAAAATTACGTTTCTTACGAACTAAAATCGAAAAAATTTTCATTTTATGAATACAGTACTAAAATTTGATGTAATAACAAAAAAATATTATTTAGTAATAAAATAATTGACAAAAATTGAATAATCTATAACAAAAAATGTTACGAAAAGATAAAAAAGAAAATAAAAAAAACAATTTTTAGTTTATTATTTTTATGTTCGTTTACAGTCTAAAAATGAGGATAATTTTTTTTTTCTCGTTGTTTTCTTCGTACCTTGGTACTGAAAGAGCCACAAGACTGCACAAACTCGCCATGGGATAAACGAAAAGTATAACGATTACGTATTTCTTCAACGATTTCGTCTCTTTCATTAACATTATTTTGTACGTTCCATCCGCAGCTAGATACAACGTTAATGCCATGAAAATGAATCCCAGGCTGACAAATATCGTAGCAAATAGCCCCAAACCTGAAAAGAGAAATTAATTAATAAAAATTGTTATTTCAAAAATTGGAAATCGTAAAAAAGATTTTTAAAATTAATTTCTATGGCAAATCATATACAAATAAAGTAAATTTGGTTCTCTCTCTTTATTTTCTAAAGTACAGTACCAAAAAGAACAAAATAATCAAAATACTATTTGTTTAAATTAAAAGCGATCAAAAATTTATTAATTTTTTCATTTTCATCGTATCTAATTTTTTATCGAAAGCACAATAGAACAATGCAGGTGAATTATCTCTGCGGGATGTCGAACTCTTGGTTCTAGACAATTTGCAATTCTTATCGGCGATTAGCTCGTTACCCTCGCTCCAATTATTGCATTTTGATTTATTCATTATTTCAAGCATTAATAACGGTGAGAATAATCATCTCGTAAACATTATATTCTTATTTGTTTTTAGTATGTCAAGTAAAAGTGAAAAAAAAAATATTTTCATAACATAACAATTCGTAATTTAATTGTTATAAATAAGAAAATTATAGTTGCTACTTTATATAACAAACGTTGTTTTTTTTTGGTCTTGCAAAACATTTTAATGATTTTCTCTGCGATAATGTACGTCACTTAAAATATGAGAAAATCCCTCTGTGTCCAGAAACGCTTAATGGTAGGAACGAGTAAAACTTTCACTTGAAATGTAACGAGCCTGACTGAGTCTTTCGAGCGTGTTTGATTTTAAGAGAGTTGCGAAAATATAATTTAGCCAAGAGGTGAAAAAAGACGTAGCTCAAAAAAATTCATATAACAAATCAAATTTATTCGAGAAATCAAATAAAAACAATTGGATAATAAAAAAGTAAAAAAGGACAAGAATTTCATTTTGTTGTTAAAAATGTTTAGCTTGAATATTTTCTTTGTACTATTTTACCAGCAAGCGAAAACAAAACGAAAAAGAACCCAAATTAACTTTCTTACAGTAACGTCCTTAATCGAGAGAACGTTTTTAAGTTTCTCGAGACCCGAAATGATACCTGAAAATATGACAGTAGAAATAAAATTCGTTCTCTAAGTGGTCCCGGCTGTATAAAATAGAAGGTGTCATTTTTTTTTGCTCTCAACTTTGAAGGTCCCTTGTACCTTTTATTAAGAAGAAGAAGAAGAAGGAAAAAATACAAAAAAGAACGTGGAACCATCATTAAATCTTCATCAATTCCCTACGAAGCCATTTCCCGTTGTTACTATTCGATTTGTCCCGAAACAACCGGAAACGAACGACGAGAAAAAAAAATGGGACAACGATGATACGTGGGAATTTTGAAATTGATCATTTTCGTTATTAATCATCGTGATTTTTACTCCATTTTTATTTTTTTCATCACTGTAAAATTAACAATAAAAAAATATCACTGGCTTTTTATTATTATTTCTATCTTTCCTCACAATAATTTAACAATTAAACTTGTTCTTATCATTGGTCTATTTTTTAACGATTTTCTATTTTTTTAACTCACTCTCGAAGTACTCGATCGCTGACGGAACGTAATTATAATTGCAGGTGATATTTCCAAGGTACTCGGCATTTTTGGTCCATGGAAAAACGTCTTGCCCATCCTCGCTCATTTCAAAAAAAAAAAAAAAGCAATATCTATAAGTACGTTTTTTAAAATTTATTAATGAGAAAATAATTTTATTTTGACACGATAATGAGCACACTCTCGTCGTGAACGTGATACTATCGTACGACTATGGAGAAAGAACTCGGCCGAGCGAGCACCGACTAAGTGAGAGTGGATTTTCCCCACTTTAATTTTTTTTTTTTTGCCCACCTCCACGAGGCTCGTGTATCGATCTAATGTATTATCAATTCACATTTTCGATCAGCAATTTGATATACTCGGTTGCAAATCCTCCTGAGAATAATTAGCCACTTTTTTCCATTAAATAACCTTCCGTAACGTCAAACATTTCTATCTGATTCATAAGTTGTCCAACTCGGAGGAATTCGCTTAACGAAGGAAATACTGGAAAATATTGACAAAATAAAAATTTGAATTCTAACGTATTCTCCAACCTTGAGAAGAGTCCAATTTGAATAAGTAACGCGATTCGAGTGCTGGGATTAGATAATTTTATCGGTGCTACTTACTTTACCCACAGCCGATAAAAAAATCATCGTTAATTAAGTTACCGACTGACGATAAGCTTTTTCAGGCCAAATTCTATTTTTTTCTTCTTTTAACAATAAAAGTTCTGGCGCGAATTTTCGCTCGGATTTATTTTTATAAGAACTTATCGATCCATGGTAAGTTTGTTTTCTACTTTATCGACGGTTATTCTTGAGAATATTTTAAATCGTCGATCGGTAAGGGACTTACCACTCATGGTAAGTTTTCTATGGTTCATTTTCTATTTGATCGACAGTAGGTTTATCAAATATCGTTATTTTTCGATGAATAGTTCACTTTTTCTCATAATCATTCGATAGCATTAGAAATCAATTAGAAAACTAGTTTTTTTCAATATTTTCTTATTCATTCGCATTGATAAAATTTTAAAAGGAAAGAGAAAACTGCATGTCCTTTTTTCCTGAATGAAAAATTTCTCCGTTACTTTTTCAATTGAATTCCAATCGACAGTTTCAACCTCACGATTCAACATAATAAGGGAAAACGCTAATAAATCTTTTCCTCTCGCGAAGGTCACTGTCATGTTGACCTTATTCCTTCGAAGATGCTGCAGAATATTATTCGTACCGAAAGCCTGAGAGTACACGAACTTTCCATTTCTCTGAACCTTGCAAAGTAATGGAAAAAAGTAAAACTTCAAGTGACGATCGGAATTACGATAGCAGCGAGGAAAGTTACTCTGCTTTTTTGCACCTTATTGCAGTTACACATTATCATGAGGTATTCAAAAAATTGAGGCTTCGAAAAATTGAAAAGTTAATAACTTTATTTGAAGAACAATATTTTTCAATATTTATTTTGAAAATATTAAATTTTTTTAATTACTTTTAAAATATTCATGATCTTACTTAATATAATTTGAAATTTATGTTCGGAAATTTTTAATTTCTGGAAATTTCTAAAATAAACCAAAATGCAATAGAAGATTTAAAAACGCACGAGATTATCTTGCAGAATCTCAAAAAAAATTCCTACATTTTTACAGACAAGAACAAATTCGGATAAGTAAAAAATTATGAAAGTTTTTGTTTATTTGAAGTTAAAAATTAGGAAAAAATTTCGACGATTTCTGTAGACAATGCAAATTTTCATTTGCATAATAAGTACAGCATAATTTTAGGAAATTCAAAAATTATCAACCTTAGTTTCGTAAATGTTTTTGCAGCACGTTAAAACTCTAAACCTGGGTCGCTCATTTTTATTGCAATTTTCAGACACTTGAAAGTAAAAAAAAAATCATGTTACGAATTCACGCCGTTCATTAAAAATTTACAAAAAACAATTTCCAAATTATTGATTTAAAAATGCCCATGATTTCGGCTGGTTTTTCCCAGGAAATGACTGTTAAAAATTTCCCGGATTTAATTGACCCACTTTAAGGGGGGAAAGTCATGTAAACGTATGTTTTTTCAAATTTTTTTTATAAAGAAATGGAATAGTTTATTGAATTAACATAAAGCATATTTCAAAATATACGATGTAAGGTATATTGACAAATTTTTTTAGACTGAAATATTTAAAAATGGCGGCGCCACAGCTGCTGGAATCAGATTTGCGCCGTGCAGTCTACAGGTCTCAAATCTCAACTAAAGTAAGAAAATCAATTTTTTATTTTTAAAATACATCAATACGCTTTGCGCATGACGGATAGAAAAAAAAATTAAAAATTTAGAACCATTTACAAAAATACAAAAATAAATGATTTTTTTCAAAATGGTCCTGAATTTTTAATTTTTTTTCTCTCCGTCATGCAAAGTGTATTTTAACAACAAAAATTTAATTTTATTTGAGATTTGAGACCTGTAGACTGCACGGCGCAAATCTGCTTCCAGCCGCTGTGGCGCCGCCATTTTCAAATATTTTAGTCTAAAAAAATTTGTCAATATACCTTACATCGTATATTTTGAGATATGCTTTATGTTAATTCAATAAACTATACCATTTCTTTATAAAAAAATCTTGAAAAAATGTACGTTTACATGACTGTCTCCCGTTAACGAAATTAGGGATAATGTAGCTCATAAAATTATCAATTCAGAAAAATTGTGGAAAAAGAAACTAGATCGTTAAAAAAAATGCAAATTTTAAAAAATTTCAAATCACCGGCAACAACATTTTAAAATAATTTTCATCAGTTCTAATAAACAATCCAAAAAAAAATTATACAAAATTACCAAAAATGCTATAAATCCTAAAGACGATTCCAATTTATTTTATTGTCCACAAAATATAGGTTATGAGAATTAATAAAACAATAATCAAGCCAATAAACAAAGTAAAAAAAAATTTTTTCAAACAAAATAAAAATCATGAAATAAAAAAACATTGTTATTCGAAAACATTCAAAAATAAAGTACAAATCGTTTTCGATCAATATAGAAGTTCTTCAAATTGCTAATCACTTGTAATAATAACGTTGAAAAGCAATAAAATACATTCATGGGAAAATATGATGTTTAGTTTATTTTTAATGGCGTAGTTCCCTCTTAATTTATAGAGGGAGAATGTGAGGTCGCGAATGTCAGGAGCAAATTTCTTGTAGTAGATAAACGGATTAATTTGAGAGTGAAAAGGGCGTGAGTGCACGAATCTTTAAGGAGGAAGTGACTTTTTGCTTGTTAGAAATTTATACATCGATGTCGCGAGTCGCAGACTCTATGGCAAAGGTAAATTGTAGTAGGATCGCGTATAAAACTGCGTGGTGGAGGCTACATAAGGCCCGCGTATGAGGTACAGAAGGAGGAATCATCGAGACCCGGTAAAATAGAGAGAGAGTTTGAAAGTAGGCCTTAAGTCTTTCAGTCAGTTGTCGACTGCGTCTCCGGACGATTGGACAGTGACAATGGTGAGTGATTTTCAATTAAATTTTATTACTTTTATTGAGCGACAATTAATTTGAAAAAAAAAAAGTTTTTGATTGCTGTAGTGAATAACTCGTTGATTTATTCACAAAATTACTCGAGAAAATGTGATCCGATTTCCGAAAAACTTTATAAACTATCGACATGCTGTGATTATTTAATTAGGCGATATTTTATCGTGAAAAAAAGTTAGAAAAAAAAATTTGATGCTTCTTCTTAATTGATTCTGGAATCTATCAATTTCTTTCCATTATTTGATTGACAGCTAATTAATTAGCACGTAAATGTTCGTTGCAAAAATTTTTTTATTCTAAAAAGTACGCTGAAAAATAATTGGTGAGTTAATTTGTAAAATTCAACGATAAAATCGTTATTTTTTATGAATTTTTAAATAAATAATACAACATCCAATGATTACTCAGTGATCGAATGGAACTTTTGATTATCGTATAGAAAATGACGCGATAATAAAGTCATAAAGATAAAGATATTCAAATCGAGTCAGTGATTTTCAATTAATTCTCAAATCCATAAGAAAAATGAAAGTTCACTTTCATTCTTGATTTGTCATAATCACAGATGCGTTCTCCCGTGTCAGATAATCCGCTACCAAGAATTATCACGGTTGAATCTCTTTTATCCTGGATCAAAAGCACGTGGCAAAACACCGGAAAATAAATCCAACCCGGGGATCGTCGAAGCGTGCTTTTGTTATTTTAACGGATGTTCAGAACTCTGTAAACATGAGTACAAGAAAAGTATAAAATTAAATGAATGCTACTAATTGAATATTAAAAAAAACTTTAGTAATTCGAAACGAATTTGCCTGAAGTTATTTCGATCGATATTTTTTCCCTACAAATTAATTTAAATGCAAAATCAAGGCAAATTACTAAAATTTAATTTACGAAAGAAGAACTTTGAATTACGAAAATTAGAAAAACATTTTGTTTCTAATTTCATTTTTTGGATTACAATTTTGTTGACGGACGAATAGTCAGATATTGGAATTGTTAATGCGTCAAAAAATTGAAACAAAAATTGACGAATCGAGCTTGAAATTTTTCTCTCGTCTTTTGAGGTCACAAAAATATGACAAAATTTGGTCCTTTTTTACTTTTCAATTATATTTTCTATAGCTGCGGAAGAATGAGAACATTGCGTGTTAAAATTACATACACATGTGAGTGTAATGAACCGGTAGATTTTTATTTTTTTACTTTTACGTGTACGCATCACGTATGTTATTATCGTGTCGACCGGTTGAACGTGGTAGTTCGAACATATTATACGCATCGTCGTCGTCGTCCAACTGGACTTTCTCAATCTTTCATATACCGAGTCAAGGATTTCGATCGTTGATCATAAATACGCAAGATTTGAAAAGCTACAAAAATCTCGTGTTAAATACTAAAATTGCAAATAAGTATTTTTAATACGCCAGAGTTATATTTAGAGAAATTTTTAAATATCAATAAAATTATGCATTTTGTTATTTACGATTTGTACATGAAAATTGAAAATTTTATAATTTCATCATTTTTATTCATTATTTATTTATTTATTATTTTATTTTATTATTATTTTTGTATTAATTTATTATTAATATTAATATATATATATATAATTAATATTAATAATAATAATAATAATAATAATAATAATAATAATATTAAGTTATTAAAACATTTTTTAATTAATCATTTATTTATTATAAAATAATAATAATATTGATAAAGAATATCGTGTTTGGTCATGATTTTTCACATACTCGCATCTGTACACTCACGTGAGGGAATTTCCAAAGAAAAAAGATAATTAATTGATCTGGATCTCTGAAAAGTTAGATCTTACGCTAATTCCTCACAAATGAAGCGTTTTTATCATTAGGAAACATTTATTTAACCAAATTCAATGTTCCCTACTGATAAAAACGCTTCATTTGCAAGGAATTAGCGTGAAAATAACTTTTAAGAGATCCAGGTCAATTTATCATCTTTTTTCTTCGGAAATTCCCTCACGTGAGTGTGCAGATCAATCTAGAAAAGAAAAAGAGAGAAATAATTATGACGTCCTCGAATAACGTTCAAGAGACGATTGTAGGTCAAGGTAGGTCCATTCAAGAGAGAGAGAGAGAAATCATTTTGGCCCAGGGGGAAAGTGAAGGAGAGTAAAAAAAAAAACAAAAAAATTTTTTACAAACCTTACAATAAGAAATGTAAAAAAGGAACTTCAAAAAAAAATGTAATTTCGAAAGATGTAACTTTGAAGAGGTCCGAATTTTTAAGATTTTCGTCAAACCCCTGAGTACCCAAAAAATTTTCTAATGACTACAAAGTCACGAGTAGGAAAAATCTTCTGTGAAAGTTTCTTTCGTGACGATGTGTCTCAGATTTTCATCCGGTATTCACTTTTTTACACTTATAATTAACACGGAAGAGAGGAAAAAAGGTTTTAATTGCCAGGCAGCTCGGGAAAGTTGAAAAAAAAACAACAATCTTAAAAATATTTAATTCCAGTGAGTAATCCTGATGGAAAGAGGATTTTCCGGCATTTGGAGCCAGACATGGTTGCGTTCTCGATGTATATGAATAAATAATAAGTCTTGTGAAATCGTGAATAAATTCTTTCGAAATTGTCCTTTGCCCCGTCCCTGGAATCGCATCGCCACTCGAGAAAATTCCTCCAAAGAACTTTGGATCTTTAAGGTATCGTAACTGTACTAAACAGAATTTTTTTAAAAATATTTTTTCAGATTGCATTAATCTGCCTGTTGGCAGTGCTGAGACTGGCGAATGGTTTGGAAGAATTGCCAACACGAGAAGAGATCGAGATCTCGATAAATCGAACGATCAATGAGGTCGAAAGATTGGTCAGGAGTGATCCAAGCCTGCCAAGACTCACGAGAGACCAAATAGTTGATATACTGTTCAACATAACAGCAACGGACATGAAAAGTTATCAGGAGAGTGTTGAGAAAACGAGAGAAGAGTACCAGCGTGCGTTAATGATTGTTTTACCCTTCAGTTCCAATGACACGAAAACAGAGAGCCTTAAAGCGTTGTACACGAAAGCACCTTCGATTAAAATCGTCAAGGACACTACAGAAAAGTCGAATCAAAGGTCGAACAGTCTGGAGAACCAAAGAAACCAAGAAACGAAGAAGCACCAAGGTTTTAATCAGGTCAATCATTATAACAATCACCGGGACACATATACGGAAGTCAACACGGAATTACCGACTCAGGAGACCTTAAAAATTCTCCTGAACCAGAAAGCCAGCAAAGAATCAGCCCCTCAAAAATTCAGCTTCAACTTAGATGACCTTGGAACCACCAAGGACAAAGAACCCTCCAGAGGACCTTTCTTCAAGAACTTCTTGACCAATAATAATTCATACAAGAGCAAATCAGACCTGGAGATTGTTTACAGTACCAGTGTAACCCAGAGATCAACCACGCAGTTGGTAGCTGCTTCTAATTCCAGAGATCAAGGATTCCGGCCAACCATGCCGCCAACCAGAACGACCGAAAACCTTCTCATGCAAGATCAGTGGCGTTATAATGCACCACCATCATCGACGACCAGCAGACCTCGCAGACCATCCAGCAGTCCAAAAAATTCTATCAAAACAACATCTGTTCCATTTCTACCAACGATGATGTCAGAAACCACAGAAAAGGACGAAAATAGCTCTTCAGGGACATCTGAAGGTCAAAAGAATCTAGGCTCCTCGTGGAATATGGAAAACATGAGGATTGATGAGGAAGACGAGAAACCACCTCTCTTTTATGTGACTCCAATGACCTCTACGACCTTGAGAAAGCTTGAGGCTTCAACCAGTCGAATCCAAGACCCAGAAACTACAAAGACCCCCATGCATATGAGGGAAGAAGTTCAGGACCTTCTAGCCTCTATTGGGTTACAACCTGGAAGCAAAAAAAACAATGGCAGTTCTAGTAACAAGACTACCGAAGGTCAAAGCAACGTAATTCATCACGAAAATATATTTGGTACAAATTTCCAAATTCCTGAGTCAAGTAATTCCATTCCTGGACCGACTGCAGGTCTTACCGCTGTTGGCCTCGAGTCACCCTCAATTAGCAGCCAAAACACGTTTGAAAATACTCCCCAGGATGTAAAAAAGGGCGTGGACAATCTTTCACCTGATGTGCAGCTGTTGTTCCAACGATTTGGTCTCCAGTCCTCGATCAAAGATCCGGAGAACATTCCGGTCAAAGTCACCACCCAGAAACCTCAATTCTCGACGAAAGCCACTTTTTGGAACAACTTCAAGCCACTCCCGGTCTCGCAGGTTAAAGACGAGGGGATGAGGGAATTTTTGGCAAAGTTTGGATTAGGAATCGAGGATAGGAAGGAGAAATCAATGGTAATGAGGAACTATGATGCTAACAGAAAACCATCTTTGATTGAAGCTGTTCCAGCAAACATGAAAGGAATCCTTCAAAATATTGGTCTCATAACGAGGTCCCAAAAGCCCAAAGAAACCTCAAGAATGGAAACAACCAAAACGCCCCAGCTTCACGTCTTTAAACCTCATGAAACCTCAATTGACAATGAAAAGCAGCGAGCTAAGATCAACCAACTTTTGGACACTGTCAAATTGGTCCAAGAAGGAAAAGCTGATGTAATGGCAGTTCAGAACATTGCCAAAGAACTTTTGGAAAGTACGAAGGGACTTAAAAATGGCCCAGATCCTTTAAGCCTCGAGGAAATACTCACCATGTACAATAACGACCTCAAAAACGAGATCAAACGTCAACAGGATCCAAAGGACCTCACGGACATGGCAGTCAGCGGTATGAGAAGATTAATGATTTACGCGTTGGGCACTTCGGAATTGTGGGTTGGAAGGATCATTAATGGACTAACTAAACTCAAAAATGTGCTAACTAATGTGACTAATCAATTGAGGTTTTCTGATCATGGTGTCCCAATTTCTTGAAGACTCAACGTGCCCTGGTACAGGACATTTAAATCAAATAGCCTCAATTCGCAATTGAGGCTTTCCAATAATTCCTAATGACATCTACGTCAGTTGTAAACTAACCAAACTTTCAAATGCGCTAACGAAGCTAATTAATTCAGCTCTTCTCGTCATGGCCTTTTTCTTCAGAAGACCCAACGAGTCCCAATACGAATCTGTAATCAATTAACCTCATTTGGCAACTGAGGCTATTTAATCGTTTCTGGTGAGGTTTGGATGATTACAATACTTTCATTTGTTACTCGGGAGACCCAAAACTTCCTACTCATCCCAAAAAGTTCAGAGATCGGTAAGAGTATATCAAAAGGCTGCATTCGGAATTTGAAGCTGCCTAATAATGCATGATGACTCCTAAAGTCCTGGAATGTTTCAGACGAATGAAAAGGTCTCAATCCATCAATTAAGGCTTTTCAATTGTTCTCTCCCATCCTAGGGATGATTCCAATGAATATTATGTTTATTGTTGCATAACAATTCATTATTATTACGTGACAAATTTCATTTGAGACTGACATATTATACCACGTTCTCCATTTACGTAATAACAAAAACTTTCACCCTCCACCCTCATTTGCCCTATGATCGGAAAGGAAATGGTTGCGTGCATGATTGTCGCGTGCACGTTCGTTGCATGACAAGTGTTTAGGTTTTAATGACACTTGGTGAGCGTGGTGCATTGGCCAGGTGCAGAAATGTAACGGTGATTGACGATGCTTCACACGCATTTACTGACAACTACTAAAATCTATTGAAATTTCATTACTTTGCGATTTGAAAAAAATCTGAAAAAATCAGGCATTTTTGTTGAAATGTTACGAATATTAATTTTCAATAAAAACACAGACAAAAAGTTATTGATTGTTTGGTTTGTGAAGAAGTATACAATTTATTTAAACACTTAAAAAGAGGCTTTGAAAAAAGAGTTCAAAAATCTCTAAAAAATCTTAATTATTCAACAAGATTGAGAAATTCATTTTAGCACAATAAATCATTCTATTATTTGGCAAAACACTTCAATTTAATTAATAATAAATTGAATTAAATTTTTTGATTGTTTCAATAATTTTTCAATAACCTTTCAACACAATGTTTTTTGGAAATCAACTTTTGCCACTTCTACGTAATAAATAAATCCTTTTAGATTTTTTTCAAATTCCTCCTGAGTATTAAAATTTTGATTGTTAATTTTTTTATTTGGAAAAGTACGTGTGAAACTACCTTAAACTCTCGCAACTATTTCATCATTAAAATCCTATCTTCGAGTAATTTAATCTCCGCGAAAATTTCTCCGGTTGAAAATTTATGCGATTTTGAAATTGACAGAAGTTTCGAATTCTACGTCAACCATGACACCGGAAATAGAGACCACGTCTGTTGAGTCGCCTTCCAATGTTTCTGACTCTTCCGGTGCATCTTCGGATTCCGCGTCAACTTCGACCAATTCCACCAACGCTTCCAAGGATTTTGGAAGTTTAATTGACGCGGCTTCAACTGAATTATCGAATTTTGATTCTTTGGCTGATTCATTTGGCGGCAGCACTTCAGCCCCTGATCCCGTTTTGCCAACCCCAAGAAAAACTGGACTCTATTTTCTCGTCGATTGGAATACTTTTCTCGAAGTTGGTGAGGAGGGAAAGGACAAAGTCAATTTAAGGTTTCAGCCCAAGGCTGGAGACAGGACGAGGTTTATTCCTGTTACTGTACCTTAGAAAACCTTATGGAGGTTTTTTTACAAAGTCTTAGACCATGAGGGAAATTTGGCACGAATTTAAAGGTTTCTGATTCACTAATCGGTCAGAAAAATCCAAAAAAAATCAGCCATGTTCTAAATGTTATGAACATTGATATTCGATAACAATGACATCAAAAATTATTAATAAATCGTTCAAAAAAAAACTGTGCTCAAGAAATAATCAAACAATATTATTTTGACTTATAAAAAACAAATTTGTTGATATTTCTAGATACATACAAATTTTTTCTGAATTTTCTTGCTTTTTTTAAACTGTTTTCATTTATTTTGAAAAATTAATAAAAAATTGCGGATTTCATTTTCAAAAATTATGCTATCGTTGCGATCATCAAGACTTGAAAATCTAACGTTTTTCGCTGAATAACGAGTCATCATTTTTTATAAGTGATCCAAAATTTTATTTAATCGTTCAATCCTTAATTTTTTTCGTAAATAATTGAAAAAAAAAATTCACTGTCAAATTCCCTCCAACTTTATCAGTAGAATTGAACATAAAATTCATCAGGGAAGAATCAAACGTGCAAAGTGATTTTGTACGTAGTTTTTTTTTGTTTCTTACACGAACTATCAATGAACATATTTTTAGATAAGCATTAAATTTGTAAGTAAGAATTAAAAATAATATTTTAAAGAGTTTATCGTACGTTGATTAATTTAAATATTATTTATAATTTTGTAATTTTGTGAATGAATTACGAATAAACTTGGAGTGATTCTGTGACAATTACGATAACAATTATTATTTCGTATCTCTTGAGCTTCTTTCTGACGAGGTCCGGAAATCAAAATATTTTGATTTCGGTCCAATTACTTCACTGATAGAATCGCAAGCGACAGAAAAAGGAGGGGGGAATATTTCTACAGAAAACATCGTCGTTCCTCAGTGTAAATATTGAATTCGTGCAAAATGGATCGTAAATTATTTGTCCTCGTTGATTTATTGTTATTATTAATAATAATTAGTGCAGAAGTTCGAAGTAAATTATTGGAAATTGACAAAATGTCTAAAAAACTTGACGAATTTCTCATGGGAGTTGATTATCCGAAAAATTCTGTCGAAGACTCCGAAAGAAAAATGGAATTTTGGCAAAAATACGAATTTGGAACTGGGGTTGGAAATCGAGAGGGTAAATTACGATGAAAAAAAAAAATTCAAATCAAAGTAAAAAAAAAACGAAGGCATAATAAAAAAATTGCAAAATGATCAAATTTATTTTACAAAAATATGAAATTAATTTGAATAAATTAAAAAAATAATTAAGAAATAAAATTTTATTTTTAGAACTCTCGATAAAAAATATAACAACAAAAATGGATCCTCAATTGAAAAGCAACATCGACAACTATCAATTTATCGAAAGAGATGGAGAATTTTTTCTGGCTGGTTCCGAAAACGAAGTTTTTCATTTCTATGAATTCGATTTCGAGCAAGCTCGCACGATTTTTCATATCGACTTAAATTTTCCGGGAAAAATTCAAAATTTCCTTCTGTTTTCGGTCCCAAAATCGTCGCGAATGGAATCGGGAGTAAAATCGACTATTATCGCTATTTTATGCGTTGAGTCCCAGCAGGGAACTGATCTGATTTGGTACAAATTTGGCCAAAAAAAACTCAACTATTTAGACTCATGGCCTGTGCGAGAATATCGCGTGGCAAAGTTGCAATTTTTTCATCACGAAGGCCAAAATCGTTTAGCGATTCTCAGAGAAGAAATTTCGAACTTGGGACAAATTTTTACTCCCATTGATATTTATGGTTTTGATATCGATGGCGAACGTCCAAATTTGTGGTAACTTTTCAATTATTTTACTAATAATAATTAATAAACTTCAATTAATTGCATTTCTGTTGTAAACATGATTTTTAATTGAACAGAAAAATGATTAATATTTAATTTTTCGATATTTATTGTTATAATTGTTTCATAATTTAGTACTGACTATTCACAAATTATTCAAAATAATATTTTTAATTCCCAAAATTTTAATTTCCAAAATAATAATTATCCATAATAGTATTTTTTTAAAAAGAAAAACTGATATCGAATTTTTAATTATTCCTTAATTAATTAATTAATTAATCTAATTAAACAGGGTTATGCAGCGACTAAATGTTCCAAAAACTTTCGACATTCACGTATGTCCAACTTACGAAAATACGATAATCGCTTTTCGTCGTAAAAATGATGTCGTTATTTACGAGTACGAAATCAATGAAAATGGTGAAGGTCTTTTTCAGGAAGACCAAAACGTAACTTCCAATAATTTGCAAAATTTAGTTTGCTTCGAAAGTGGTTACATTCGTTATCTCGTCACTTCCGGTCCTGAAGCAGCACTCTTCGATTTTTTTGAGAGTGAATTCCAGCACGATTCTTATTCCGAACGTATTTTCAATGGTAAATTATTTATTTCCTTTAAAATTCCAAATTTTTCTTTAAATTTTCAAGGTCATTGCATTATTGTTATTTTTTATGTATTTTATCCGATTTCATACTCTTTCGTTTTAATTATCGCTCGAATATTTTTGGTTATATTTACAAAATTACAATAATAATTCATTTTGAAAAAAACAATTTAATAAAAAGGACAAAGAAAATAAATATTAATGACTAAAAAAAAACATTTTATCACATTATTTTGGTTAGTCGTTTTGAAAAATAAAAATTATAACCAAAAAATAAAGAAACATTTTACACAATAATTAAACGCTTAATTTTTAATTAATTAAACATTCAAATAAATAGACGAGAATGGGAAATTACGATAAAACATTGAAACTAATTATTTAAAGAAAAAATCGAATAATTAATGAAATAATTTTGAAAAATGAACAATTTAATGAAGGAATGTCGTTCAAAAGTAATATAAAAATATTTTTTTTTTTTATTCGCCGTTTAGAAATTGGTGAAATATCTTGGATTCAGAGTATGCTCGTCGATAATTACAGAGAAGAGTCGATTTTGCTTGTCCAATTAAAAAATTCTAGTACAATTATTCTCACGTGGAATGGACGAGAATTCGAGAAAATTTCGTTGCCGAATCTCGAGCTAGAAAACGTCGATCTTTCACGTATTACCGTGATTCCTAAATACGGTTTCATCGATGGAAATAAATTGGTAAAAATAGAAACGAGTCTCATTGAAAAAGCGAGACCGGTTCGAGACGACATGGAAAAATTATTGCGAACGAAATACGCTTTGGCCGTGAGTTAAAAATTCAAAATTAAATTCTTTTTTGTTTTTGAAAAAAAAGAAATTCAAAAAATCCAAAAACAAAATCCACAATATAGAAAAACAATTTTTTTTTAATTGAGAAAATCATTGGAATATTTATGAGAAAAAAAATGCCGATTTCGCAAGAAAAGAAAAAAATTCAAAAATACGAGAAATAAAAAGTTAAAAAAATTGAGAAATACAAAATTCAAATAATTATTGTAATTTTGGACTTTAGGAAGTTTTGCAGAAGCAAAAAATTATACTCGACGAGACGGAGTCTCGTATAAAAAAAAGTTATTTCGAAAATCCTCGAGTGACAGGATTTTGGAATATGTCAAAAATCGAAGTGGAAAATTTGACGATTGAAAATGGAGTATCTCACGATGAATTTACGGTAGGGACCAAAAAAATGAGTCTGAATGATTTTTTGTCAGACGAAAGAGAGATGAACGATAAATTGAACGATCTCGAATCAAAAATCAGCGAAATAAAAATAAATTTAGAAAATTCGATACCCATCGAAACCCCGGAAGTGACTTTTATCGAGGATTTGTTAATAAACGGAAATTTCGATGTTCGAGGAACAATGTTCGCGAATAATTTGACGTACGATTATTTGAACGGATTATCACGAGACGAGATTATTCGAAATTATTCAAATTTCGATGAAAATTTCATAATCGAAGGTAAAAAAACTTTCGAATCGATCGATGCTCAGTATCTCAATGTTTTTTTCATCAATGGCATTCCTATGGAAGAATTGAAATTCAATTCCACGAATAGTCTCAATTATACGAATGTCGATTTTTCGAAATTGAAAAAATTAAAGGTGCGAGGAAATTTAAATTTTACCACGATTAATGGCGCCAATTGGGAAGAATTAATGAAAAAAGTTGTCCTCAAAAGTGATTCGCCAATTATTCCTGGAACTACGATTGTCGAAGGGGTAAATAAATTATTGAAAATTAATTCAAGAATTTACAATGAAATCAAATTTTGAAATTATTTTTTTAAGTTTCATCGACCTGATTTAATCAATGATTTATTAAAATCCATTCAAAATCCTGCTGATTTATTCAAATTTGAATAATAAAATTTATTTACCTATAATTGAGCTAATTTAATTAATTATTCTAATTAATGTGAAGGATCTCGTAGCTGACAAGATCGAAATTCAATGGTTCAATGGAATTCTCTATCCCAACGAATACATAGGCGCAAACAATCGAGAGTTCGTTACAATGAAAGGAAAAAAAAAGTTTGAAAAACTCAAGATTCGAAATCTCGATATTGATGCGATCAAAACAATAAATGGCGTGTCGATCGATGAATTCATAACTTTGAATGGCGAAAGAGTCCTGACGGAGGAAACCACCTTCGAAAATTTGAAAATAACTGAAAATTTTCAAGTGAGCTTTTGAATAAGTTGCACAAAAAGATTATAATAAATATTTATTTGTCATTACAAATGATTTACTGTGCAAAATTAAAAAAAAATCATAATTAATTAACTAAGCAGCGATAATTTCGTTCCTGTCAAATTTGTTGTTTAAAAAACTTTTTTTTAACTGTCAAGATCGATGGAAAAATCACAGGATTGCCCGAGGATTATAGAGCAGCGCGATTGACGTTAAAAGAAACGTCGAACGTAACCGCCGACGTTACCATCACAAATTTGACAATAATCGGCGATATCGAGGTTGAAAATTCCTTGAATTATACAAATTGGTCGGAACTCGATGATTTGGTCAAAATCGACGACGAAAAAGTTGAAATAACAGGGAAGAAAATATTTTTGGGTCACGTTGAAGTTGACGATGATCTCATCATCGATAAAAAAATGATTAATGGACACTCTATAGATGAATTCGTAACTTTGGATACGGATCAAGAATTTCCAAGTGAGTTAGCAAAAAAAAATCGTTAATTATAAATAATTTTTTCTTTTTTTTATTATTGGAACGATCGATTTTTTAATTCGTTAAGTTATCTTTGAAGGATCTAAATTAATTCACGAATTGATACAAAAATGGGAAGTATTTTTCAAACAATTACGATTAAAAATTTTCAAAAAATCATTAATTTACAAACTTGACCTTGAAATTCAAAAAAAATGTCTTTTTTGAAGGTCAATTATCGAGGAGAATCAATTTTGTTATCAATGTAATTATTTTTTTAAAATTAAGTCTCGATTTTATTGAATAATTTATGCAAAACAAAACACTAATCGAGTCAAAATTAAATAATACTATCATAGATTTACAGACAATCATTGTTTAGCAAATTTAATACTAAAATTAAGAAAAAAATTATTTTTAGAACGTTTATTATGGCGATGAATAATTTTTTTAATTCAAATTGATTTTGGTTGTTTTATAAATTGATTTAAAAAAAATAATCAATGAAAATTAATAAACGATGGTTCCGAAATTATGATCGTTTACAGACTTGGTGAAAATATCAGGCAACGTGAGTTTTAATCACGTGGAAAGAGACGATTTGGAGAGTATGAAAAAAATATTCAGCAAAGATTCAAAAAAATCAAATCAAAGAAAATGTTTGAATAAAGTTTTGGTCTTCAAAGTAGCGCCCGTGGTGGATGAACTTTTTTTCAATGTTGTCAACAACAACATAACTTCATTAGAATTTATGGCCGCGACAAATCGAACGTTCGCTAATGTGAATTTTAAAAATCTTCAAATTACGAATTTACGTGGAGGTGAATTCGTGCCACTTCTTGTGAACGACGAGAATTTTGGAGAATTCAAAATTTCGAGAATTTCGAAAACAAAGTATCAAGAACTTGATGGTTATTACGAGATCGATAAATTGGAAACGAATTTTTTGAACGTTCGTACAATCGATGGATTTTTGCCTAACGAAATAGAAAAATTGAGGATTTATTTGGATCATTTTTACCATCAAATTACAAGTGGAAATATTACGATTGAATATCTGAACGTTGAGGGAAACGTTAATGCCACGAGTGTCAATGGAAAACGCTTAGAAAACTTCTACAATCGTGATAAAATCGAAACAGCCATTTTTTCCAGCGATCTTTATGTGAAAAACTTGATCGTCCATGGTTCGGTCAATGGAATTAATTTCACGAAGTTTGTAGACGAGTCTGTGATGAAAAATGACAGGAACATTGTTGTCAAAGGCAAAAAAACATTTGGCAGAGTCGTGTGCCAATCCCTGCAGGCTACGAAACTTAATGGAAAATCGGTTGATCTTATTTTGGATCCTTACAAGCATCAGATCCTCGAGGGACCGATCGTTGTTCATGGCAAGTCTGTTATTTCACTTTTATTCCCTAATTTCGTTATTTCTTTCAGTTTTCAAGTTTGCTCGTCATTTTAACATTGTTTTTTTATTTTATTTCGATCTTGTAGGCAGTTTTCGAATTATCTTCAATCGTGTCCCCTTTTTTCAATTTTTTATTTTATTGTGTATTTGTTTTCAGTTTCGAATCGTTTTTTCCTATTTTATCTTTTATTGTTTCCTAATTTTTATTTTTCTTTCCATTTTTCCTTGAATTTCTTTGGGTTTTCAAATTTTCTTTTTTGTTTGCAATTTTATTTTCATTTTATTTTCAATTTTCGTTTAAATTTATTTCCAATTTGTTTCCATTTATAACTCTTTCAAAATTATCTCGTATTTGTTGTCATTTTTCAATTTCTGTTCTATTTTATCTCCAAATTCTTTACATTTTCAATGTTTTTTTTAAATTTTATCTTCAATTAATTTACATTTTTTAATTTTTTCAAAATTTATGCTCTATTTTGTTCAATTTTAAAAGGTTTTCAATTTTATTTTGTATTTGGTTCGTATTTCGGTTTAAAAAAAAAACTTATTTTGTCTTCTGTGCAATTTTCAATTTTTTTCAAATTTTATTTTACATTCAATTCAATTTTCAAATTTTTTCAATTTTTTTTTCGATTCATTTCCATTTTTAAATTATTTATCAATTTGTTCCGAAAATTCTTAGAATTTTTCGATGTTAATGTTTTTTGTATTGCTATTTAATTTACTGGGTCATTTTTTGTTTATTTTTCAACCTTGAAGGAGCTGTGAAAGTGCTCAATGAATTTGAAACTGATGGAAAAATCGGTGAAATTTCTTGGCAAAAAATTCGTGAGAAGATCAAATTTATAGGAAATGAAACTTACGTTACAAAAGGCGATGTTTTGTTTACGGACGAGGATGTCAAAGTCGAGAATCTTTTCGTTACTGATAAGATTCAAAGCGTCGATATAGCCGATTTTCAAAAATCGGTAATTTACAAAAACAGCCAAAATATCGTTATCCACGGTCCAGTTATTTTCAAAAATCCTGTGACGATCGACTCACGATTCGTGGTGACAGAAACTTTCAACGATTTCGACGTAAAATATTTTTACGAAAATGCTGTCGTTATCGATCGTCCATTGAACGTTAATTCGAAAATCGTTTTTACGAAAAATCTTCACGTGGAAAAAGATCTTGTAGTTGATGACAAATTAGAGGCAAAAACAATCGGGGAAATTGACCTCAAGAAAATTTACGAAAATGCTGCGTTTGTCGATCGACCGATGTCAATTCCTGGTAATTAAAAAAAAATGATCATTAATTACCATTGATTTTTAATTAAATTCTTCATTGATTGATTTTGATTTTAATTAATCAAAACTTCTTTTGATTTACTGTACTTTGGGTTCCATTTTTTTTCATTCAAATAATTTATTCCATTTTTTAATTTCGTCTAAAAAAATGAAATAACAAATTAATTCGATTTCAGTATCGAATTAATTATCGTTTCGATTAAAAAATAATAATAGTCGAAAGTTTTTCAATTCAAAATGTATTTTTTTTTTTTCGGGAAATTATTTCAGGATCTGTTTCTATCGGCAATGCAATTTTTGAATCAAATATTGAGGTTGAAATACTAAATAATATCGATCTAAAAACTATTATAACGCTCGAGGGCGAACAAACATTTGGTGAAACTCTAAACTGCAGAAATATCACGGTTGGTAAGTTAGACGTCGTTGGAACTATCAACGATTTTAATTTGAACGCCATCTATGATAATACTCTGATGGTAAGTTTTCTATGACGACAAATATAATTAAAAATCAATTTTCAAACAATTATCATTAATTTCTTAATTAAATAAATTCAGAAACATTTTTAATTACAAAATCATCCATGAGAATAATCGAATTTCAATCATTCAAATTCCCATTTAAATCATTAATTTTAGTAACTAAATGTTTAATGATGAAAACAAAGTAATTTTAATTCCCAGTTGACCGGACATCAAAATATATCGAATCATTTGATTTTCGTTGGGAACGTTTTCATTCGTAATGATTTCGAACCGATTCTGATAAACGGAATGGATCCAAAAAATATGATTTCTCTTGATGGGAATGATACTTTAAACGGTAAAAATTCGGTTTACGGAAAATAATTACAAAAATAATTTGATTTAAAAAAAAAAATTTTTTTCGTTTATGTCTCATTGAATTTAATTTGATGCAAAATAAACGAATATTCGACAGGTAATTTCACTTTTGAGCCACCACTCGTGGTCCACGATAATTTGAAAGTAAAAGGCCTGTTAAATGAAATCGATCTAATGAAATGGGAAGCTACAGTGGTCACGAAAAGTTTTCCTATAAAACAAATAATTAAAGGAGCTTGGACCATTAATGGGAATGTTCACTTTGACAAAAATGTCTATGGCAACGATCTTTTGGATGGTGTGAATGTTACTAAATTTCTCGATGATTTCCATCGGCGTGAGCTCCAAATGAATTTAACGATGGAGAAAGTGAAGGTAGTTCGATATTTTTATTATTTTTACAACTCAATTATTTTTCTTCTTAACTATTTTTTTTTACATTATTATACGAAAAACTAGTTTTAATTTCTTTTTATAAATTTGTCTATTACATATAATGCCTTTTTTATTCATTAGATGTTTTTTTTATCAATTTCCATCTAATTTTGTTTGGGTTTATCGAAAAATCCTTGCTCTTTCATTTTTTACAATTTTTCGAATGATTTTTTTTTATGAAGTTTTAATTTTATTAATTATTTTTGTTGTTTTCTTGTTTGTTATTGTAGAAAGATCTACATAGTTTTTGCGAGGATCTCAGTATTCTGAAAGAAGCTGCTGAAAATCAAGTCTACAAATACGAATATTTCGATTATCTTGAAATAATGAATTTTGATCGTCAAATCATAAGTTTACATCAATACGAATCAGAAAATTTGGATTATCTTTTAATTAGTTTCAACAGTTGTCATTTAGACATTTTCGTCTTTACCGGTATAGAATTTACCAAGGTAACGAGCTTATCGAACGTCGGATACATCGAACGTTGGTTCACCTTCAGTTACGAGAAAAAAATATTTTTCTTGACTGTTGGCAAACAGGCCTGTGGCAAAAATGAAGGAAATTTGTGGAAACTTGATGAAGATCGATTAATAGTAAGGGAAAACTTTTTTTTCGATTAAAAAATTGCATATTTTTAATCAAATAATTGAACGACTCTGATAAATAATTTAGGAATAATAATATTAATCATTATCGATCACTTAATTTCTTAATTAAGCTTTTTAATAATATTCATGATTAATTTTAATCAATAATTTAATTTTAAAATTGGTTACTTAAAATACATTGCCATTTTTCGTTGATTAATTTGGTTAAACAATTTTTGATCATGATTTCAGTTTTTGAATGAATTTTCACGAATTAATTAATTCGATTAATTGATTTGATTGAATTAAAATAAAAAATTAAAAAAAATATTCCCATTTTTTTTCTGTTAATCAATTTACTTGTTGATTTCTTTTTTTATAGTTCCTTGAAGATCTTGGAAACGTGACTGATGCAAAAAAAATTAAGGAGGACGAATTTGTGATAATAATTAATGATCAAATGATTCGTCGATCGATTGTTGATATTTATCGAAATTCGTTGAACGAGCCAACGTTTTATACGATCGGTGATACCGATTTTAAATTCGTTGTTGATAGCAGTGAATTATTGTTGGTCAATCGCGACATGATCAAAGAATATAAATTAGAGAACGGTACAGAAAAACAAGTAACCAATTTCTTTGGCACTGAGGACATTTTGAGTTTTCATTTGGGAATTTACGAACGCGAAGTTTTCATTTATTACGATGATAAAATCAGCGATAATTATTTATTCGTAAGTACCAATTTTTAAATTAAATTCGTTGAAATTGTGAATAAAACTTTCTTCAATTGATTAAAATTTAAAAAAATTTCATTAAAATCAAAAACAATGATTAGAATCACAAACCGAATGGAACAATGAAATAAAATCAAAAATTAAAAAAAAAGATGAAAATAAAAAATTGAGAAACAAGAATTGATTAGAATAAAAAATTAAGTAAAAACAATGATTAAAATAAAAAATTACCATTTTCATAAAATTGGCCTCGTTTTGAAAATAGTGTTTTTTCTATAATTAATTAATTATTGAACGTTGTAGATTTCTGACAATAATTTCAATGGGCACAAAATTCTCCAAACGATAAATGTTCAGAGACCCTCGTCGATCGTTGTCGTAAATTTTGAAGGACGAATTGAAAATTTCTTAATTTTCATCGAGGATGAAAAAATTCTACAAATTTACGAATATCGAGGTAAGAATTTGGATTAAAATGCATTTGAACGGCGGTGAAAATTGTTTGTGCACGCCATTATTTTTATTGATTTATTTTTTTCAGGAATCGAAGGTTTTGTATATAGAGAAAGTATAAAAATGAAAGCTGAGAAAATTTATCCATTTAAAATTCGAAAATATACGAAATTTGCAAAAAAACATTGCATCGCTGTGATACAGGATCAAAGATTAGTGATAATGGAGGCTAAAATGCATGGTGAGAAATTGGATATGGGGAAACTCGACTGTAATTGATGAAAAACAAAAAATTAGAGGTTTTTTTAAATTTTTTAAATTTTGTTATTGTTAATGCAACAATAAACAAGTGAATTATAAATTATTTGAATAAAAAGGTAATAAACACAAATAAAATAATTAATTGACAAATTATCATGTCGATTGTCACTCAATAATTAATAATAATTAATCGAAAAATGATTTTATGTTTTTTGTCGTTAATATTATATTTATTGCTAATAAATGAATAAACAATGAAACTATTAATTGTTTAAGTTGTAAAATAATGAATAAACGAACGTGAAAATTAATTGATGAATTAATGGATTATTTCTCACGTTAATTGTCCACCGAATAAATGAATTGAAACGTTCTCAATTTAATAAGTTCCTCCTCCACGTTTGGCTCGATAAAATGCAATTATTTCTTCATCTATTTCTGGATCTCCGGTCAAAGGCAATTTTCCAAAATCTTTGTTAGTCTGATCCTCCTCATTATTTTTTATTCTTGTTCTGCTCAATACTTCGTCCATTCCAATGTTTGTTTCCGGTGCTGAATTTTTCTCCATGCACAAAATATTTCTTAAAATATTGGACGTTTTAAAGCCACTTCTCGGAGTCTCGGATTTCGAGCTCGATGGAGAGTTTTCTTCCTCCTCGTTGGAATTACGATTTCGCGAAGTTCTTATCATTTTCATTACATTTTGAGGGAAACCCGGACTTTTTTCTCTGGGTGATTTTTTCTCCGAACGTTTTTCTTCTCGTGAAGTTTTTTGCAATTTTTTTAACGAATTTTCTCGGCTTTTTTCCCTTGGAGATTTTATTCCCAAGCTGTTTTCCTCGCTTCGGGTTATTTCTAATTTTTCAATAGCTCTTTCCGGACTTTTTTCTCTTGGAGTTTTTTTTTCTAAATACTTTTCCTCTCGCAAACTTTTTTGGAATTTTTTCAAAAAATTATCCGCACTTTTTTCCCTCGAGGATTTTTTCCCTAAGCAGCTTTCCTCTCTCGGACTTTGTTCCGAATCTTTACAATTTTCTTCTCCACTCTTTTCCCTCGAGGATTTTTTCCCTGAGCACTTTTCCTCCGGAGAATTTTTTTCAAATTTTTCGTAACAAAATTCTGGACTTTGTTCCCTCGAGGATTTTATTCCCGAGCACTTTTCCTCTTCGGAATTTTTTTCTAATTTTGTAATATTTGTTTCTAATGATTGAGAAACGGGTATTAATTTTTCAAAACTCTCCTCGTGATTTATTCGAAGTTTAGGTGATTCGATTTTTGGTTCCACCACTTTTTCAACTTTTTTTTCGATACGACAAGTTTCCCGATTTATTAGAGACTCAGAAAAATTATCAGTGTCGTTAATCTCGATTTTATCATCGTCCAAAGTCAATGGTGGGACTTTTGGAACTTGACACTTTGGGCTGATGATTTGTGACTTTTTTTCCTGTGAAATATGACGACTGACCATTTCGAGACTTCTCGGACTCATTTGTGACTTAGTTCGTAGCGAATTGATCGATTTCCTCCGAGTTTTCATCCTCGAAGGCGAAGATGGACCATTTTTTTTGGGAGAAATACGAACGTTGAGAATTTCTGTTGATTTTTGTTCACACGACATTTCGATCGGGGTCGACGACACTTTTTGAATGATTTTCTCCCTTCGCGCTCTCTCTTTTTTCAGAATATCGATCAAACGAGCTTTCCATTTATTAAGGAGTATAAATTTTCATGAAAAATCGAACAAAAACTATTTTTTAACAATATTTTGTGAACAACCATTTTTGACGATTTTTTTAATGGTTTTTGAAAAAACAAAACGTTTTATTCGCCAAAAGGATACAAATTTCTTGGTCCCTCTGTAGAACCAAATTTTTGTAATATTCCAAAGTTCCGGTTGGGGAATTCGAGCAAGAAATTTCGGCGACTTTTTGTTTTTGTAATTCTTCGATTTGTTTTCTCAATTTTTCGTTCTCCATTTTCAATAATTTATTTTCGCTTTTTGTGTCGAGAACGAAAGTCATATTTACATCGTTTTTGACAAGGGCAACTCTCTGAGCGAATCTACAAGTCGATATCGTTTCCTATGCATAAAAAATAAAAACACCAATGGAAATCAAACGAAATATAAGAAAAAATAATTTATTTTTTATTTTTAATGATTTAAGGAAATTCAATGACCTCTAGATTAAAATTTGACACACTAAGATTTGCCAGCATTGTTGTCAAACAATTTCCCCCAAGACTGTCACGAAGGATCGAAGTTAACAATGAATTTCTGTATGGGACGTGAGACAAGTTTTCCTGACCGAGACAAACGATAACTTGCTCGAGAAAATGAAGACTCAGATTAATATGCTTTGCCTCAGTGAGAATTGTGCCTTGAATCGCACATTTGTAAACTCGTTCGGATCTAATAACAAATTAAATAATTAAAAAATTATTTCTGCTGCTTAGTGACACGCTCAAGTCGTCTGCAATTTTATTTAATTAAATCTGACATGATTTTTATCTCTAATTTTTCACGTAAGCAATTTTTTTCTATTTTCTTATTCGAATTACTTTAAGAACTGATTGAAAATAACTTTTTGACTGATTAAATATTAAATAATTAATTAATAAGATATATTGATGGATAATTATCAATTGGAATCTTAATTGATATATTTGTAAATATAATTGATTAAATAATTATTTTTATTGATTAGAGATAATTGATTAATAAACTGACCCAGCAAGATCGACGAGATGCATTTTGGCACTGCTGTATCGATCCGAACCGAATTTTTTCACAGACACAACGATCGTGAATATACAATGAGATCTTGAAGATCGAGGATTCATCGGAGTCTCAGAAATGACCCTTGAAAAGGTTGAATATTAAAATTTGGTGAACTGTCCAATTCAGTCTCTATAAATAAATTTAATTCAGAGAATTTTGATAATTTACCGATAATTATCACCGTCGATTAAAAACTGGAGAGCTTCACTCTCATTCTCGACGATCCTAAAGCTTAAATTTTTTAGATGAAGGCTGCCATTCTCGTCTTCTTGTATGGTAACGCGTCTGCACCGAATAATTAACGTATTACTATCACAAAGTTACTTTATTTAGGATTCTTTAATAATTTTGTATGAATATTCTTGACACCAAAACTAACAATTTTCTCCTATGAAGTAAAATTTGCTGACGTCAAGAATTTGAGATATTCAATTTCCAATTTTTAACTTTTCCCATCTAAACGCGTGTAAATTTAAGTCGCGTATCGTTTATGAGTTGCAAAAAAATGTGTTTAGGATTTTTCTTTAAAAATTTCGGCTCATGGCCTTTCTGGCTATCTGCAAAAAAAATCTTAAATACATTTTTTTTGCAACTCGATTTTTGCAACTTTTTAACGAAATGTGACTTTAATTTACACGCGTTTAGATGGAGAAAATAAAAAATTGCAAATTAAATATCTCAAATTCTAAACATCAGAAAATTTTCCTTCATAGGAGAAAACTGTTAGTTTTGGTGCCAATAACGTTTATGCAAAATTTTGCAAGGACCCTAAATGAAGTCGTTTTGTGATAGTAATACCTTAATGCCAGAATACTTTTACTCTCGTAATTATTGACATAAAAAACAAATTAATTAATTCGTAAATACATTTATACGTTTTTTTCTCAAGATCGGAAGGTCTTTGAGGATTTCCATATTCGTATCCTCCGATCAGAATTAGCTCAACAAACCGGCATATCGAGAAACCCACGTCTCGATACACATCGACCATTCCAACACAAATTGGCCTCGTTTAAACACACCCGAATTTTTTAATTAAAAAAAAACGCAACGATTGAAATGATAATCTTCCAATTTGTCAAAAGCCAATGCAAAAAATGATTTAAAAAAAAACATAAAAAGTCAACATATTGACATTTTTCTTATGATTTGAAGTTTTTTTCATTTCTAAAAAAAGTTGTCAAAGGTTCAAACACATTTATACAGTCCACTGGTTTATTTAGTGATTAAATTCGTTGGGAAATCAATTTCACTCGAAAAGTCTAATAAATAGATCTCAATTTATCATTGTTTCAAAAATATTTCGAGAGTTATTGCATATATTGTTAGAAAATGTAATTTTTTCATTTATTAAAATTTTTAAAATGTTTATTTGACTGAAAACGTCGGATATGTACATCCCCCATTTTTCATCAGCTTTTAAATCATTTTCGAAGGTTATTAATCGCTTTTTTTCATGAAATTTTCTATTCAAAATGATTGAAATCATAAAATGATGTATTTGACTGAAAACGCCCCATATATACACCTCCAAGTTGTCTCGCAGATGTGTAAGCACGCCGCAACCGTAATGAGAGCTATGCACGCAATCTATTTTTTTTTGTTCGTCTAACCATTGCCCCTATATGTGTTTATACTCTTTAGTAAGTTACTTCGAGATTTTACGTCACTTTGGAGAGAGAGAGACAGAGAGAGAGAGAGAGAGAGAGAGAGAGAGAGAGAGAGAGAGAGAAATGATTTACGGTAGATCCTCGAGTCTCGACGTTGCCTCACGTTGCTTTCGTTCGAGCAACAGATCATAACCATTCTCGTTGTAGATCTCGAGGTAGGCGACCTCCACCGAGTACAAATTTTCAGGATTCTATGGAAAAAGAATTTTTTTTTTTTTCAAATGAATTGGTGTGTTAATTTTCATTTATTTATTTATTAGACGAATAAAAACCTTTCGAACAACGTCAAAAATGTATTGCAATGTTCGAGGGATAATTCCTTGCTCTCCATGGATCCCAAGGTCACCAGTAATCGTATACGTCTTTCCACTTCCGGTCTGAGAATTGTTTTAATGTATTTTTCTAAATTTTTTGTATATGCCCTTTAGGATTATTTATTGGAGGTGTCTTTCACCTGTCCGTAGGCAAATATCGTCGCATTGTATCCATCGAAGACACTGAGAATGTTTTGGTATTTTTATTAATTAATTAATCAGGCTAATTGAGGAAATAATTGAATGAATAAATGATTATTTGTTTACTGAGAACTAGATCGAAGAACCAAGGAATCGTATTATTAATAAATTGATTAATGAAATAGTCTACAATTGAAGGATTTGGTTGGGTTGTTGTTGAATAATATGCTAATTTATATACCTGATGAATTAATTAATAAATTTTTATTTTTTATTTCTAACCTGTCGATGATCGGACGTGCAACACTCTCGAAAATATCATCCTGCTGTACGTCATGATTGAAAATTCTATGAAAACTTAAAAAAACGAAAAACTAACCTCGATTTACGAAATTAATTAAAAATTCAATTTTAACACCAAACGAAGAATTTCTCACGAAAAATTCCATGTCTCCGGACGATTATCAATGTACTCTGGTGATCTGTGAGGAGCAGTGAGAACGAGAAAATCTTCATTGGAATGTTTCTTCGGCCTTCGATGGATTTTATAATTCTAAGACGAGATGGAGAGAAAAAGAGATTTAAAACTTATTCAAATTCTAATAATTTTGTTTTCATGCCACCCACGAATTTTTCACGACTTATTCCGTAATTCACTTTCACTCGTCGTGCTTACCACTATGCTCTTTCGACTCTTTTCCGGCTTTAGTCTCGCGAACACGGTTATGGCGTTTTTAACCATAATTTTTTTATCTTCCCCTTCAATTAATCGATTCCCTTTGAAATTAATCAATCGCTCGTCAGATTTTTTTTGATCGATTAACCTACCATTTCTGCACTGATCTTTGCTTTATGTTGAAACATCCCTTATTATTTTTGCACCAGGAAATTGTATTTGCAATTGCTAAAATAGAAGAAAATTCAAACAAAAAATATCTAAATCGATTATTTTTTATGAGCACTTTACTTTCTTTGATTTATAGTATTTTTTTTCGTAAATCTCATCTAATCCTGTACAAAAAAGTTCTATACAAGTTTCATCTTTCTCCGGTACTTTGCGAGCAAATTTTTTTTTACGTCGCAGAAGCTTCTTTGCTCATCAATTTGTTGGAATTTCATATTTTCATACGTTAGTGCCTACATGCAAATTGAGAGTTTCTTTGTCACGACCTTCACGATTTTAACCTTAGAACTAATGACCCTTTTTTTACTTTCTAACTCATGACTGGGGTCACTAATGACCCCGGCATTTCTTTGGATCGTACAATCGTTCCTCCAGAGATAAAGGTGCTTAACAGTAGATGGATCTCTTCGTTTTTCAATCAGAAAGAGAACTACACGTGAGAAATTCATTTTCATGCGAGTAGTTGAAAAAAAAAATTATTTAATGATAAAAAATGGAAAAAATCGATTAAAACCATATTTTTCAAACAAAAATGTATATTTTTTTCTAATTAAGTTATTCAAAAAAATCAAATGCGGTTTGAGAAAAGACATACAGTACCGCCGAAAAGTTTTCGGACAAAAGTTCAAAAAAGTCTCGGTGCTGTTTTTGATGCCATTTCGTCAATAATATACATAAACGAATTTAATAAACGGCATTTTGAAGGGGAAGAATTCAGCTTCATTTTGCTTTTTCCAAAAAATTTCCACGATTTTTTTTACGAACAGTACGTCATTTCGAAAATGACCTTTTTTCGCTTTTTTTTCTTCTACAGTTGGACCGAGTTTTCAGAAAAAAAAAATTTCTTCCATTTCCTTAACCGGATCCTTAAAGAGGGAAGCTTAAGCTCTAGTTTTGTTCTTTTTTTAAATTCGGTGCGATTTTTTTGGCAAAGTTATCCCGTTTTTAGCGAAAAAAGACAAAATTTGAAAATTGCCGCATAATACGAGAACTATTAGGTTTAAAAGAAAATCTCAAGGGAGTAAAAAGTTGCGCCTATGATTGTTGAGTTTACTAAAAAAAATTCAGATTTTTTTTCATCGATTTTCAGTCGAACCTCAGGTATATTGATTGCCGTAACTTGAAAACGATGGTGTTTGTGATAAAACGTCAAGAAAGAAAACAGTTTTATTTCTTAATTTCGAACTCACTAAAAACTTTTTCAGATTTTTTTCAATTTTTTTTTTTGGAATTTAGCTATTTTTTCGGGCCTCTAGGTAGATGAAGCCCCTTAACTGTGAAAGAAGTTTATGTATCAGTGACGTGGCATTCGAATATTGATGACTGGCCACTCATGATATTAAAACTGTCAAAAACAAGTGCACAATTTTATTGTTTTGCGTTTATGACTGTAAAAAAAGCTCTGACACTAAATTTCAATGCATCGATGAGAAAAATAAGTTATTCGTTGTTTATAACAATGAGAATGTTCCCTATGGAGTCTCAGTACGAAAAAGGAAAGTGTCGTGAAAACATTGTCGAAGAATGTGTTCATTCGGCGTTTACTGTGTACTTTTGTATTTCGGATTCGTCCGAAATCTCGCCGGTTGTGCTTCTTGGGTGGACGATCTAACGCGATATGTAGTCGAGGATTCGGAATTCAAACAAGTAAGATTATCGATGAGACTCAACAAAAATGAAAGCCCCAAAAATTCGTTGATTGAAGAATTGTTTATCAAGTTGATGCCAAATCTGCCTACAATGAGAATCAATTTCGAAAAAGATTTCAAACTCCCAGAGCATTTACTACCTGATGGCACGATCGGAAGGAAATCTCCGATCGACACTTCCGCGTCGCTCTTCGTTATCGTGATTGAGTCCGGTAATAGTTTGCCGACTTCAATGACGAAAAATTTTCTCGACGCGGTAGCAGAAATGCCGACCTACCAGGATAGTCCGAAATACTTGCTCGCATTTTTCGTTCGGAAGTCGAGTGAAAATATCGAGGAACTGTTGCAGTGCGCTTGGATCAAGAAAATACTTGATTTTACCATCGTCGAGTTAACGGAATCAAAAGTTCCAAAAAATTCGATCGCGATCGATCATTCAGTCATTTCGTCGATTATTCATAAGTTAAATCCGTTCAAAAAGAAATACACCAGAAAAAATTGGAACTCTGACGTGAATAACCTGAGGGTAGGTTTACACGAACCTATGGTAGATTTCGAGGACTCTACGGACGAGTTTTTGAGCATTATCAAACAACAACTCAATTGTTCTTGGACATTTATTGAATTGGAATTTTCGGCAACTTCGATAGCTCTAATGGATGTTTATGCCATCCTAGAAATAAACAACACAGATTTCATACTCAACTTGTACTCGTATTATTCAGAAGACTGGAAACATATACAACGAACGGCAGCAGTACTAATACTTGAATCTTATTTTCTCATGCCGATTTTACCGAAATCAGAAATTGCTATGTCCGCAAATTTCTGTTTGAGTTTAAGCGTAATCTCCATTTTTTGAATTTTCATGCAATTACTTGGGTTCAAATCGTATTCCTGGTGAATGTTCAACATTGAACGTGTCCTCTTCGGCGTTTCAATCACCCAACAACCAGAAAGCAACGTCGAACGAATTATTTTCACTTGCTTGCTTGGCATTTTCGCTGTTTATTCATCCATGATTTATGCCTCGACAACGGAAGTTGCTTTACAAAAAAAAATACCGTGAAATTGAATTCGAAACTTTGGAGGATATTGCTAATTCGGAATTGACACTCCATGTGAATCCCGATGATTTAAAGAGAATTTCCGATATATTTGTCGGTCCTCTGAACGTTTTAAGAAATATAAAGATTTCGGAGCGTTATCCAGAAGTCTGTGCTTACGAATTATGTCACAAGAAAAATAGAATTTGCTTGGTCAACAGATTTTTAGGGGCTCAATATATTTCAAATTACAATCCCAAAGACCGTGATACCATGAAGCTTCCATCACCATCGTTGTGGGTCGAAATCTACGCTTTTCTACTAAACAAAAGGTCACCGTATCGTTCGACCCTCGATAAATTAATCATGACATCACAGAGCTCCGGGCTTGTCCAAAAATGATATTACAATTACCAGCTCGAGGAGTCATCGGGCCATAGGATGGGACCAGAAGAGGAGTATGTTATACTTCACCAACTAATTATAATTGCCGTTATCGGTAATTCACTATCGATCGTCGTTGTCCTTGGAGAAATAATTTTCCATCGTATTTGTATGCACAGAAACCCGAAAATCCAACCGATCTTGCCTCTTTTTTCTTATGCTGAACGCAGAACGTCAAGAATGGAAAATAAAAATCTGTCTACCATCGAAAATTTGAAAACGATTACAATGAGTTGTGAGCGGCAGCGATGGGTGCGTGGCCCGTGTGTGGCTCCGGCGATTTCCCAAGCTAGACAACCTCGGACGACGCCAATACTTGGTCGGGTGACCGCTTAGGCATGCACCGGTTCGCGCATCAGTAGCTGAGCAGGAGGCAGTTTTTCTGAGTTTCTAGTGGTGCTAACCAACTGAAACTGACTAAAAACATAGTCGCTCGTATAGGCTGGTTTTTCCACAGTTTTCTTGGCCCTCATGCAAACACCAGACAGCAGTACATTAGGAAAGAGTAGTGGTAGGCATTACTCTCGAAAGGGTTTCGCAGGAACATGGAAATTGACCGAAGTGGGGGAAAAGTGAGGTTAGACTGATGGGATGGACTCATTAGACTTCATCAGACTTTCATGCACGGTGTCACGTATTGGCGACACCTTTTTCCTGACAGTTTTTCAGCTCCAAAATATCATTCTCTACATATTTTTACACGAGATAAGTTTTCATATTTTCCGGCATGAATTTAATAGTGTGTGACTCCCGGAAACCGCTTATCGAAAATGTATTTTTATTATAAACAAATAAAGCACAAAAAAATGCTATATTTTCGGAAAAAACTCGTTCCTGGTGAAGTTTCGTCATAAACATACCGATATTTTGATGTATATTTATGTTTTAAGGGTCGCTGAACACGAATTAGAAATCCGTTTTTCAAAATTAAAAATGGCGGAACCAATATGGCGGACCAAAAACTAAAAAAAATATCGCTCTGGCTGTGAAATTTTGTATATTGGAGTTTTTGGGGTCGTTGATTACGAATCTAATATCCAATTTTCGAAATTCAACATGGCGGATCCAATATGGAGGACCGAAAATTGAAAATATCTCTGTTGCTGAGAAATTTTGTATGTAGAGGTTTGTGAGTTCACTGATTATAAATCCGAAATTCAATTTTCAGAATTCAAGATGCCGGATTCAATATGGTACTCCGAAAATCCCCATATACAAAATTTAAAAGTTAGAGTGATATTTTTAATTTGTGGGTCCGCTATATTGGATCCACCATCTTGAATTTCGAAAATCTAATTCCAGATTCGTTATCAGCGACGCCAAAAACCTCCGCATTCAAAATTTCAAAGCTAGGGCAATATTTTACATTTTTTGGTACGCCATATTGTATCTGCCATCTTGAATTTCAAACATCTAATTTCGGATTCGTTATCAGCGACCCTAAAAACTCCATATCCAGGTATTGTTAAGGGGCCAGTCCACTTTGGAGCCACGAAAAAAAGGCTATTTTCGCGATTTTTTTTTGAGGATTTTATAATAGATATGAATATAAAAGTTGTTGGGCTTGTCAAATAAAGTCTTGAAATACATTAAAAAAAAAAATTTAATTCATTTTTATTCATTTTCAAGTACAAAAACTATAGTTTAACATAACGCCTCAAAAACTAGTGGGTTAGGTAGCTCCATCACAACTCGGCAACGGCTTGTCTGAGACGAAAAAATCGCAGTCCATTAGATTCAGTACGACACCAGCTACAAAATGACCCTCGGATATAAAGTTTTATCAAAAAATAAAAAAATGGCAGATGAAAAACGAAAAAAGTAAAAAAAACGCATTTTTTCGCAGTTTTTCACAAAAAAAAGAGTAAAAATCAAAATTTTAAAACCATCGAGGGTCATCTTGTTGCGAACCATATTTATAATCTGTGGTTCAAATTTCAAGAGAATCGGTTTATTAGTTTTAGAGGTACGATGGAGCTAGATTTTGAAAATGTTGTTTCGAGAAAAACGCGTTTGAGCGCGCTATACGCTCAGGTAGACGAAATGAGGTCCTGACGTTCAGGTAAAAAAAAAAAATACTTAGAGAGCTCGGATTTTCATAAAATTTTGACACAATATTTCTGAATGTATGTACTTTCGAAAACAGTAAAAAAAAACAGATTTTTTGAAATTTTCAAAGTGGACTGGCCCCTTAAAACAATTGATTGCACAGAAAAATTCGTGCATAAAAGGGTTAAAACCCGTAAGGATTTACGCACGTACAATGAAAAATGATATATATATATATATATTGAGTTGTGTGAAGAATAATGTTACACGTGCTTATTGATTTTACCGCATTAATAAAATAATGGAAATAGAAAATCGATTCGATTTCACAGTATCGAGATATTTCGATCTTTTTCGAGACCCTTTTCTACTCCTGGTTGTCGGTCATTATGATCGTCGTCGTCGCCTTAACTCGAAAATCGCGAAAATTCTCGAGAGAGCAAACGATCAATCGAAAAAGCTGGAGCTTTCGGGGGTGGATGTATGTATGTGTTTATATTCATTCTTAGTATGTATATATCTATGTACAACGGATGGAGGTTGTCAAGGCGACGCCTTGACTGAGCATTAGACGGACCGGCGCAGAGGTTCATGGTGCCGCCTCCATTAAATCGTTCGCCTCGTTCTGTTCATCGCGATCGTTCTCTCGTCTCGTTTTCTCGACGATAATTTTCTCCACAAGCTTTAAAAATTATTAACAATCATCCCGAAAGAAAAACTACCCGAAATTCGCTTTACCAAGGTTAGAAAGTGGCATTAATTGTTCAAAAATATCCGAGGATAAAAAAAAAGCTCTGTAGTTCGGGAAAAATCCGTGACACCTCGTGATGGCGCCCAAGCTCGATCATCGAATGTGAAAAAGTGCATTTTCCCTTCCTTCTTCCTCTTTTCTTCTATCTTATTTTCTCCTCCTTTTCATCCTCCAGGAAGTAACGACTTTTTCCTCACATCATGAAGAAAATCAAAGATTCATTAATTATCATCCATTTGGCGAGAGATCCGCGAAAAAAGAAGCTTTTTATTATTGAATCTGGCGAGCTTGCGGACGAGAACAACATGTGCCTTTTTTTCTCTGCATATTGATCCATCTTCAGCCGGCGTGACTCTCCCCGCTTGGCCATTTTTCCACGCTTTCTTTCTTTGAACCTTTCAAAGAAACGCCCGTGTGGTAAGTGAATAATTTTTTGTTTTTCATTCCCTTTAATTTTAACAACTTAATTATCTTTTTCTTTTGATTTCATCTCGTATTTATTTTCCATTTCTTCGTCGAACTGTCTCGTTTTTAAAAGTAAATACCACATCTGTCAACCAATTTTCATTTTCTTAGAATGTCATTTTTTTTTGTTATTCACGTCAAATATTGATCTATTGTTCAATTTTTTTATTCCAATTTAAGGGAAGAGAAACGAAGATATCAATCAAAATTTTATACCAATTTATTACATTTTGCGAAATATTTTAATTTTTTTTCTATCTATGTCAATTTTTTTTCTACAATTTTTCGAATTTTTGAAAAAATTAAGATTTTCATTCAAAACGTAATTATTTATGATTAATTTTTAATAAATATTCGTCATTTTTTTATTCAAATTGCCACAAAATATTACTAGATTTCAGACTCGTTTTCGATTCTTTCCATTCCTGCCATTTATAATGCTCGAATATAATAAACACGATTTATATTATCAATAAGAATAGTAATAAATAAATATAACTTGCAAAATGTCATGGAGATTCACAAAACTGATTAATTATGAAAATCATTACTGATCGTATCATAACAGTAATAAAAACATAACAATAACAATAGTAAAACCTGAAATAAGTTTATGTCAATAATTTACAAGCCTGCGTATGGAACGTTGTATACTACATTTCCGCCTTTCTCTCACTCCCTCAGCTCTTGACTTCTAAAGGGGAAAAAAGATAAACGTAATAATCAATATATCGATGAAGATACGATACTGCTTAATTAATTCAGGAAATGAATTAGGTATTTATGAAAACAAGTTTGTACTCCTTCATTATTTTCGTGTTAAAGATGACGACTCTTTTACAGTTGTGGAATATTTTAAAACAAAATGATATTCTTAAATATTAATAGGAACAATGTTGATAATTTGTTTCCAAATGAATGAAAAATTTCATGATTTTTTGAGTGACTAATTAATTCGTTATTGAAAATAATAAGGGAAGGACAAAAACGTATAATAATTAAAAGATCGACAATGACACGATGCTTTTTGATTAATTCAGCGACTTATTAGATAATTATGACAATGTTTCGATTGATAATTATTTTTTGGTAGTGTATTGAAATAATTTTGGAAGCGAGGATTTTATTCCTTAAATGCATTTTGTGTATTTTTATATGACGAACACAGACGTCTTTTTTTAGTTGGTAAGACGAACGAAAAATGTGGTAACTTTTGGAGTAAATAATTAAGGGGACCGTATGGTCTAGAGCACGAAAATTTCACCTATTTTCACGATTTTTTTTTTGCCTTAAAAAATTTAAAAATCGATGTTTTAACTTTTCGGGTTTATTACTACCTTTATTAAGTATACAAAAAAATTTTTTTTTAATTTTAAAAACAGTGTTTATTATCATATAATTGGCATTGAAGACGACCCTCTCGAAAAATCCGACCCGGACGGTGAAGATCGATCCGAGACTTCTACTCATCTGAAACACAAAATTCAAGAAGATTCTTAATCAGAAAGAGTGCAGTTATGGTCGGGACTAGAACAAATCGAAAAAATTAAAAATTGACAAAATGGCGCGCTTTTGAAAAAAAATTCGTAAAATCGGGTTTTTTTTTCACTAGTTTTTTAGTATAAACAATAAGAAATTATTTAAATAAAATTATGATTGTAGTTCCGACGATAGCCATACATGTTGTGAACAACATATCCAAATTTCAAGTGATTCGGTTGAATAGTTTTTTTGTTTTCACCTGCGCAGTGCCGAAAAAAGTCGTTTCGAGATAAATGAGTTTAAAGTTTGAGGTACAGATATTTTCAAAAATTGAGCAAATTTTGAATACTTACAGTTAATCCGCGATTCCGGCACCATATAGGATTCCTTCGGAACGTTCATAATTCAAGATTTCCTCACTCCTTTCATTTCTTCGAGCTGTCCGAGCCTCTTTGGAGTTGTCCGTGCTCCTACGGTTGGCGCTCGATACTCGCAGCTCGTCTCGGTTTTGCGCTAGTTGCTCCGCTTGTGGCCCGATTGTTATGCCCATGGTCTCCATTATTTTCAATAGGGATGCAAATCCTTCATTGAATATGCAAGCGGAAATGTGAGTGGCAATATCAATGATTTTTTTTCCGGCAAACAGATGTTTCGGCGCAAGGTGCCACACGCAAGCATTGAAACTTTCGTTATTGTTCTGCGTATTACTGCCAATACACCTTTCCAATAAAGTCTCTGCTGTCAATTCTTCATAAATTGGTTTTAATATCTCTTGTGCTTCATCGCACAGAGCAGGTGGGTGCTCGTAGGTGTCTAAAGTACCTGCAGCCTCACTTTGACGCCACTTGCACCACGATTCGGAACCTGGAGGACAGTACGAGTGTTGCGGATTTTCATCTGTTGAAATTTTGTGATAATATGCTGCCCATATTTCACTTCTCATCCCTTCAGTCGAATCTGAATTACGTCTAATTGCTAGACCGTAATAAGTTGACAGCTCTTGCAATAATTTATTCGTCAATTGTTGACGCTTCGGTGTTTTATTTATCGATTTCCGCTGTGTCTTTTTTCCCTCTTCTTTTTCTGTCAATTTCTTTGTTGCTTTCTTTATTTGTGCATGTTTTTTTTTCGCATCAACAGCACGTTTGTACAAACGTTTTTTAACATGCAAAACACATTCTTTTTTGCAAACTAAAAAATCATCCCCGTAAGGCTTTGTGTCCAATAAGGCTTTGAACGTTTTCGTGTCGCGGACCGCTCTCTACCTGCGTTATGGGCTGTAGAAGCTGTAATATTGAGAATTTCCGCATGAAAATTTCACAGTATATTCTTGAGATACTATACTTTCGACATATCGAAAAAAAAAAAATCGATTTTTTCAAATTTCTAGACCATACGGTCCCCTTAAGTCTCTAATTTGTCCTGACGTATCTCTGATGACACTGGGGAGTGTCGAATTTCCAAATCAGCGGTTGTACGGATTCGAATGATCGTACAGAATCCCTAGAGAACGAGAGAAAGAGAAAACAGACAGACAGTAAAAGAGAGACAAAATAACGAGACGTTGTTGGGTTTTAATTTCATTTATCCTTAAACACTAGACAAGCCAACAGTAATTGATACATTAACTGAAATATAGGAACTTAATTGAATTGCAGTTGGATTGAGGAAGCCATACTCATTTTTACATCGATTTACGAGTATTTCGAAGTGGAGAATTCACGCCTTAATTATTTTTGTAATTGTTCATGTTTTTTCCCCATTATTGCGTTGCTAAAAATTTGGAACAATTTAGGAAATGGAATGTTTTATTCGCGTTTAAATTTTCGAAGGATTTGAAAAATTTCGAAATATTTTCTTTTTATTATTTCAAATATCTCTTACAGTTCTCAGAACAACCAAAAACGTTGAATATTTATAAAAATCTGACAAATTAAATGTAGAATTTATCTAAAAAATCATTTTATTTTCAGACAAAGTCATTTGTTTTTATTTTCAAAAATAAAAATCACTGTACCAATAAATATAGCATTTTTTTGAATCTTTCAATATGAGAGAACATTTGTCCTGCCAACGTTCCCTCTCTCTCTTTCTCTCTCTCCCTCTTCTCCCCTCTCTCTCTCTCTCTCCAGAATCTCTTTTCCATTGAGAGTACGTTTCCTCGTATTCCCAAGAGTTGAGCGAGGGGTTCTTTCACGTGTGCAATCTATTTTCGTGCGTTCTCGTGTTAATAGACCTTTTGCCAGTCGGAATAATATTCCCTCAAAAGATCCTGTTTGTAGCACAAATATTTTCGTCTTTGTCCAAAATATGCTCATAAATGTTTAATGAAATCAATACTAATCCCGCATGTCGCGAAAAAAAAACCATTAAAAACATTAACAACAAAAATAGAAAAACGAAATAACAGAATTAACAATTAAAATATTGCATAACTACGAAATTGTAAAATTACAAAAGTAGCAAGACTAAACAAAGCAATTAAAACAAATTAAGGTTCAAAGAACAAATGGAATGTTTGCTCGTAAGATAAAAGAATGGATTATTCGGTGGATCGATGACATGAATCCAGCTCAACTTAACCCACGTCATAGTAACGTAGCGAATAGCGAGACGTGAGGTTTACATTGGTAAAAGACAATGGGAATCGTTTGCAAGGCTCTCTCTCGAGAGCCTTGCCAATTGAAATTACAGGCTGACAAAGCCGTTGGAGAAAGATCCCGAAAGAAAGGGAACGTTGTGACGAAAAGCGAGAAAGAGAGAGAGAGAGAGAGAGAGAGAGAGAGACGGTGAGAAAAAAAATCGGAGGTTAGGGGGAAGATCTTGAAGGAATCCAGCATGTAGGAAGGCACTGACATTTTCAAATGCCACACGAGTGTGTCTCGCAACAACGAACGGTCTCTTTATCATCAAGAGTTTCGCCGAATCCTCCATAAAATTGTTTTTACGAATGTAGGAAAAACGCCAGAATATCCCGCAGCTTTTGAGCCATTAATCGTTGTGGTTTGTTGGAATGTCTCAGTGTGTACGAGGATAAATTAGATTTTGATTAGAATTAGGCAAACATATAAAATAAAAACGAATCTGGACAAAACGCAATTGACCACCATTTATTTAAAAATCATCTGATTGGACTCGCCGTAATCGTAGCTCAAACCAACCCTGACTCTGACTGACCACTAGGGTGGTCTTTAATTAGGGTGTTCTTGAATTTGGACTTACGTACTCCTCAGAACGATTCCAAATAAATAAATAAAAATGTGTGCCGAAGGATTTTTCTCAATATCAACAATTACCCGAGCCTCAAGGTGTGGCTTTTTCTCTCCATTTAAATAGCACGCATTTTCGAGGTGTTTGCACTCTTTTTTTTCCTCCATACTTATTATCCTAAAAATATGTAATTTCTCATTATAATTACTCTATTTTGCCAATTCTTCCTTGAAATTTCATAGCTCTAATAGCAAATTTCATTAGCTTTCGAATAAGTTTAGCTCCATTTTAATCGGATGCCAATTGACCGACTGGCAGTCAGGTTGGTGAAAAAGCGCAAAACAGCAACGCTGCCAGGTTGTCAAAAACATAAAGTTTCGAACAAATAGGCACGATCGGCGATGCGTCATTGCAAAGAGTATCCTATACTATGAAAAATCCACCTCTGTTATTTTTTGTGCGATTCTATGTCAAGATAAACAAACCTTTGAACGAAAATCGTTTTTCTATGATAGCTAAGGACCTGATTGGTCGATTTTGGCCGAATTTCGCGCGATATCATTTTTCATAATCCCGTAAAACCTGATGAGCTCGCCTCTTTCAGGATATGCTTCTGAGGTATAGATCTTGAACCACCCGCAGTGCACCAAAACGTTCCGATCGATTTTTGAAAATGAACCAAGCCGAATTCAGTATTGCAACTTATTTCAAGTTGCAGCTGACATTCCAACTGAAACAAATACCCCCGATAGTCCCCAAGAGTCTACGGGAAGAGATTGATTTCGCGTTCCGAAAAGAAGGATTGATTTTTTGCATCCAGCCTGTGTTTTGAAATGGATAGAATCGAATATTTTTTTCGAAACGCGAAAAAAGCACTCCTGATAGTCCCGGAGACCCTACGGGAATGGGTTGATTTCACGTTTCGAAAAAACTATTCAAATTTTCGCGTTTAGCTTGTGCTTCGAAAGGAGTAAAATTTTACAACTTGGGATAAGTTGCAACGCTTAATTCGGCTTGGTTCATTACCAAAAATCAATCGGAACGTTTTGGTGCACCATGGGAGATTCAAGATCTTTAATTCAGAAGCATAACCCGGGAGAGGCAGGCTCACCAGGTTGTAAGAGATTATGAAAAATGATGTCTCGCAAAATCCGGCCAAAATCGACAGATTAATTCCTGAGCTATCATCGAAAAACGATTTCTGTTTTAATAGGGCATAACTCGACCTTGAATTGTCGCACAAAAAATAATAGGCGTGGATTTTTCATGATATAAAATATCCTTTGCAATGACATATCGCTGATCGTGCCTATTTTTTCAAAACATCAGGTTTTCGATAATCTGGCGACGTTGCGTTTCCTACTTTTTCACCAACCCGACTGCCAATCGGTCAGTTCGCATTCGATCGAAACATGACTAGATTTATTCAAAAGCTGACAAAATTTATTGCAATTTACGACTTTGTTCTTTTTCGAGTCGGTCAATTTGGGCCCGAGTTCAACAAAAAATCAATCGCTGCCTTTCCAGTGAGCATCACTGTATATATATAGGATATTGTACATATTCTTGAAATAAAACTTTCTGCCCATCGAACCGTCTTGAAATTCATTCACCAATGAACAAATTTAATGAAGGAATTGATTAAATAGCAATTATAAGATGATAAATTACTCCAGGCGCGTTTTTAGCAAAAAAATTTTGTATTATTTTCATTTACTTATGGATTAAAAGTAATGATAATTATTTAGTGACTTTTAACAGTTCGTATATGTTGTTGTATCCGTATACAACATATTTGTGAGCATGAAATATTTTTAGAATAATAAGTCTGCAGGGAAAGAAAAAAGAGTGCAAAAAAGACTATTTTCGCGATTTTTTTTTGAGGATTTTATAAAAGATATGAATATAAAAGTTGTTGGGCTTGATAAATAAAGTTTTGAAATATATTAAAAAAAATTTTAATTAATTTTTATTCATTTTTTAGTACAAAACTATAGTTTAACGTAACGCCTCAAAAATAGGTGGGCTAGGTAGCTCCATCACAACTCGGCAACGGCTTGTCTGAAACAAAAAAATCAAAGTCCATTAGATTCAGTATGACACCAGCGACAAAATGACCCTCGGATATAAAGTTTTATCAAAAAATAAAAAAATGGCAGATGAAAAACGAAAAAAGTAAAAAAAAAACGCGTTTTTTCGCAGATTTTCGCAGAAAAAAAAGAGTAAAAATCAAAATTTTGAAACCATCGAGGGTCATCTTGTTGCGAATCATGTTTACAATATGTGGTTCAAATTTCAAGAGAATTGGTTTATTAGTTTTAGCGATACGATGGAGCTAGATTTTGAAAACGTTGTTTTGAGAAAAACGCGTTTGAGCGCGCTATACGCTCAGGTAGACGAAATGAGGTCCTGACATTCAGGTAAAAAAAAAAATACTTAAAGAGCTCGGATCTTCATAAAATTTTGACACAATATTTCTGAATATATGTACTTTCGAAAACAGTAAAAAAAATCGATTTTTTGAAATTTTCAAAGTGGACTGGCCCCTTAAATGGAGAAAAAGCCACACCTTGAGGCACGGGTAATTGTTGATGCTGAGAAAAATCCTTCGTCACACATTTTTATTTATTTATTTTCACTCGTTCTGAGGGCTACGTAAGTCCAAATTCAAGAACACCCTAATTGAAGACCACCCTACTGACCACCTTAATTCCAACCACCCTTAATTGTAATTAAACCTGACGTTCGACTGAACTTATCATTGAACTCGAATCTAAATTCCTTTATTTTGCATTGGCCTTAACGCGAACTAACGTTGACTAAAAAAGCTTCCACCCCAACTAGTTTTGACTTGGAATAGCTTTGTCATGAACAATATTTTATTTCAACTTAACTCCAACAATACTTTTGCCCCAACAAGCCTTCAATTCAACCAAACTTAACTTCAGCTGGGCTCGAGTCCGAAGAATCGTAGCTTCAGCTGGCTTTAACTGCAACTAATTAAAATTTTACTTGGAGCAGTCTTAAATTGAACAATTTTTTGAATTACAACTAAATTTAATCGCAACAGACCTTCAATTCAACTAAACTCAACCCCAGAAGGGTTTTAGTGCGAAGAATCATAACTTCAACTGCCTTAAATCGCAACTAACAAAATTCTACATATTTAAATGTCACCGACCACACGCCTCAAAATAATAAGTTAGTGAACGCTAATAAAAAGTGTGGCAAAATTGAGATGAGTAGGAAGGTGAAGAGTAATCGATACGGGCGATGATCCTCAACCCCAGCTCCAAACCGAGACAGCTGTTAATTCCTTGAGGCTAAGAGAGATAGAGAGACGATAAAATCAATAGCGGCTTATGTTGGTGGTGGCGATTATGGGTGAGCATCCCAACAAGAGCAAAACTTCTCGCCATGTGGGCTATCGTTTCCGCAGCTGTCAGCTGCCCCCTTTTTCTCCTTTCTCTGCCCCTCGCTCTCCCTCGCTTCTCAAACCCAAACGGCTCAATCTAAGGCTGACCTCACACATAAAAAAAAAAAAAATAAACAATCGGGTTAATCAGTCAGCCCGCGTATCCTCTTTAGTTGTTTTTTTTCTCTCGTTGTATTTCCCTCCTGGTTTCCGGCAGTTGACAAGCGTGGAAAGTAAGTTAATAACCGTTAATAACACAGTTCAACATCATCGCGGAACTTGCTACTGTACTTCCGTTCAAAATTCTTCCAATTACATTTTTGTTGCTCCAATAGACATGACATGAATGTTTCAATTGACTAACTTACCGAACTGCGTTGGATCCAGTCACGAAATCTTTGTTCGAATTGTGAAGGACTTGGAAAAAAATTGAACATGATCAACTGTTTCTCAAATTCGAGATGGGATCAGTATTTTTTTGGGTTTGTGGACGCTCCCTCAAACTTGGCCCAGGAACTTTTCCATCGCACAATGGATCAAGTGTTCCATAATCTCTTGATCTCTCTTTCTTTCTCATTCACCAGCATCTTATTCGTGATGACTCATCCCAAAGTGGCATTGCAGTGGATTCGAAAAAGATGGAGAGAAAAATTAATGGATATTAGAGTGAAACGAGATTGGCCAAAAAATAGTGTTGAAAGGAAGGAATCCAAGAGCGAAGAGTCTGGGATTAGGTCTCGAGGCCAGACGTCGAGACTCTTTGAAACAATGACGTCATTGAGGGTAATCGAAGCAAAAATGTGGAGTGTTCATTATCGAGGCACGTTTCTCGCTCCATCGAATTGCTCAAAGGCTTCTGTGTCAACAGAAAACGAGGATCGAAGAGAAAAAATAAAATATTCTCACGATGAGAAGAAAATAAGAATTGTCTTCATTATATGACGTCTAAGCTTCTCAGACGTCTCTTTTTATTGTGGATTTATGGCACGAGAGTGGCAATTTTTAATGAATAGATACAAAAAGTTACTTTACCAATGCTACAAGCGAATTTATGACTGTCTGCCTTGAAGACAAATAAATAAATAATAATATATCGATATATAAGTAGAAAAATATATAGAGGCTGGTCCAAATTAAATGGTCAATACTGTAAACGTGAATTCTAGACCAAATTTCGAGTGGAAAAGCCCCGTATCAATCTTTGCTTGAACTTATCCTTCATTAATTATTAATTATTAAAATTGACGAACCTACGCACATTAGCCGGATACACTGCCTAAATAATCAGAGATAGAGCAAAAATGCATAGGACCAATCTTGTAGAGCGTAAAATTTCCTGTAAAAAGCTCAGTAACAATGATTCTTGATCTTCAATAGTTTAGTGATGAGAGCGGCTCAAAAAATTATCTGGTTTAGAGAGACGCGTAGGCCAGACGTTTTTAAGTTCTTTTTTTCATCCATTCTCAAGACGAAACTGCTGAAGATAAAAATTTTTTGTTAAACACTTTTTTATAGGAAATTTTATGCTCTATAAGATAAGTCATATGTATTTTCGCTGTATCTCCAATAGTTTTGACGATATTCGTCGTAAAACTGAGCGCAATGTACAACGCCGAAAAAATTAACAACTTATCATGTTAAGGAACGGGTTGAGGGAGAATTTGATTAGGAAATAGCATTAGACTTTTTGTGTTCACGTTCAGTTTTGAATTCAAGTTTACATTATTGACCAATCGACCTGGGACGTCCCGTAGATGTATGTGTCTCCATGTGGATTTATATATAGGCTGAATCGACTTCCTTTAGTGGCACGTGGTCCGAGAATGAAAGCAGTCATCTCTGTACGTGCAAAAGCGATTCTCTCGTTGTCCCTGATGCCCGAGACCATTTTTTGTTCCTTACCTACTATTTCCTTCTCTTTTCTCTTTATCTCTCCTTCTCTTTTTCTTTCTCGATTCTCTTTTTCTTTCTTCCAGCCTTGCACTTTTTCCCTCCTCAGCTATTTTCATCGGAATCTTTTCTCGTCGCGATCAACTGGAAACGTATTCCCAAGATTCGCTGCAAAAAGTTGTCATCTACATTTTTTTCTTCCTGCAAGAGATTTCCAATATCTTTTACAAATCGTTGAGCCAAGGAGATGCCACATTGGGAGTTCCACCATTACATTATAAGCCCGGAAGTCTTTGATAAGATTTGGATGACCTTGGACTGACATTAAACTTCTATTGAGATGCCTTTTTGCACTCCGGCCGAATTTCACTTTCTTTTTTCCATAAACATCGACAAATCAGAGATCACTCAACGTTGACTGATTTCGACGTCAACATCGCCGGCCTTCGAGACGGTCAATGACCTTTCAAGGTCATTTGAAGTCACCAAACGCCTTTTCTTTGCTTTCTCTCCCGCGGTAGGACTTTTTCTGAGTCTGCACCGTGACTTTAGTCAATTTTAGTCATTCACGACCTTGAAAGGTCATTCGATGACATTTCTACTAAAGTCAGTTTTTCCTGAGCCTTCAACGAACTTTTTTCTGTCTAGAAACTCTGAGCTAAGTGAAATTCGGTTACCCACAATCTTGTAAGGTCATTGGGGTCAACTTCGAGAGTAATTCTATAAAAATTTGTTTTTCCTGAGTCCACAGGGAATCATTTTCTGCAATCAAACCTCTCCCTCTGCTAACTTTTCGTACCCACGACCTTCAGAGGTCATTTAATGACATTTTCACTAAAAAGTGCTAGCAATTTTTTATTTAAACGAGTCGACGCATCATCTAAAAGTACCGCGACGCAAATCACAGATGATGCTTCCAGCTTCGGTTCGGCCTCAATTGACGCCAATTTCGTTCAATTGACGCTGATCCGGTGAGTTCCCGAGAACGAACATTATATCGTGAACTAGAGTGCGGCAAACGGGAACTGCATCGTCTTTCTCGTTCAATGATACAATTCGTTCTCGTTCTCTGTCCGTTTCTAAATCTCCAAAACAACGTTTTGTACGATTAAATTCGTCCCTGGATTCAAATATTCTTTTTCCGGTCATTTCCAGCCAGCTGAAAATTTCGTGCTATATTATTTCTCTATTTTTGATAACAGTCTTAAAAAAATCCACCCTTTTGGAATTTTAAACAGTGACATTATTTTTTTAACGTAAAATCCTCATTTCGGATTTTTTTAAATCTTATTTTCATTCAAATTCAAGTCAATCCAAATTTCATTTAACTTTCGGATTAAAAACGAATATCGAAAGAATTTTAAAAATTGTATAAATAGTGATACGATTACTAATTATTATAAACGATTTAATGAGCGAAATAAAAAACATTCTCAGACGTGTCCTCGACCTCTTAACTCTTCTGGAAATCGTGTCGAATGGCCGCACCCCATAAACTTTTCTCGTTCACGTCTTTAATACGCCATGAAAAAATTATAATTACAAAGTATGCCAGCCATATATAGACATATATTCGTGTATGTAAGACTAAAAAAAAAGAAAAAAAACATCGCTGTCCTGCACAGCCAGGGATGACTAAACGTGTAAAAGGGAGTTGGTCCGAGGACTAAAAGGGCGTGGAGACTCGACAGACATGCTTGCCTGGCTACTCTACGGTGTGGCAATCCAAATTAGCATGACGTTTCCGGACACATTTTATTATTATTATTTCATTTTCAATCACAATTGTTCCTTCGTTACTATTACATTATTGTCATTTTTTAATTTCAATTAATTCTTTTAATTACTGAAAGTGCTCAATGCTTGTGAGATTTTCTTAAAAGTGGGTGGAGTTCCTCATATTTTTAGCTTTCCATTCATAACGTTACATTTCTTTTAATTTATAAGTTCTTTTTTTATTTGCGTGTTTTCTTCATGAATATATAAATTAATAAATTTGGCACACATTTGATTTTATAGTTGCATATGCATTATTCGATTAGTTTAAAATCAATCGCAAATTATTGTAACTAAATTTTAGTGCAATAATTAATATTAATCAACGGTTTCGATGTTTTGTCCATATTCTATTCAGTTAAAAAAATTTTTTTGGACATATATCGCAGATATATATATATATATATATATATGAATTGATAAAAGAATGAGTCTCGGTTCTTGTTTCGCTGCTCGCTGTCTGGCGATGACGAGGACGAAAGTGGTGGGGAGTTTGGACAGATGTTTGGTCCACGATACGAAACGAGGCATGGAGTCAGTACCCCATGGGGTGTCGGGCTAGAAACTACCCTTCGCCGAACAAGACCGACCCTAGTCACGAAACAGTCGAGAGAACAAAAAAAAAGACGAAAGAAAAGACGAGGGTGGGGAGAGACAGAAAGAGAGAGAGAGATAAATAAGCCTGAAAGGGGCTTCGGAGTCCCTCGAAGTTGTGAAGGGTGGTCTGTGGGTGAAATCGTGAAAAGCACGTGACACAGTGAACCCTTGGGGTCTCGTGGAACGTTCTGTGCTCAATAGTTTTCCCAAAAAATCTCCGAACACGTAACATTACGTATTTATATAAAATATCAAATAATATTTTATGTTAATTGTATTTTATTTCGTATTTTTGATTTTTATTATTCGACTCCTTATTCGGGGAATTAACGAGTGAAAAATAAGCGGTGTTAAAAATAGGGCAACCGGTGGAAAGTAAAAGTAACGTGAATTACGGTATTTTATGCTAATTCGTTTCGTCATCGCCTCCACAGGAGAAAATTTATTTGTATTAATATTTTTTATTGATTTTTTTTATCGATTTTTCTTTTTTTGTTTTTGAGATACTCGATCTTGTGTTCTGTGTCGTGAAAGTGACGTCTCAGCCTCTTCGAGTGTCTCCTTTTTTATGGTTGTGTGTGTCTGTGCCTCTCGTCGATTTCCTGTATTGCCCACAAGGCGATATTTTCACTTACCGGTGGAAAAAGTTACGTATTCATGGATTATCCGGTCTGCGAACTTTAAAAAATGTTTGTTTTTCTTTTATTTTTCATTTTATTTTTATCGCCACAGAACTCCCTCGATTTTATGTAAGAGACACATACGGAAATCGAAAGATGACGCGATCGATCAAGGAATTTAGTTTTCTTTCTTTTTTCTTTTTTTTTTACTCTTTTCTTTCGTCTTACGTAAACACGAATTAACGACGGAATAATTAATCTTTCGAGTCAGCTCCACGTTTGACACGGTGAAAAAAAAGGAAAGTTCAGAAACCCGACTCGAACACGTGCTCCTTAATGTTTATCGTGTAAAAATCCTCGTTTATCGCGAGTGAAAAGATAAACAGAGATTTTAAATCTCATCTTATTTTTTTTTTTTTTTTTTTTTATTGGACGCATCATGGAAATAATCCTACACCAATCAATGGATTTTTTTATCGACGATCCTCGAGATGAAACTATTTACAAAATTCGAGGATAATTGTGAGTACCCATTTTTATGGGAAACAAAAAATATTACAAATATTTATTGATTGTTTATGAATTATTTATTTATCTGGAGTCAAAACTCATTTTTGGCAGAAGGACATTTAGAAAAATAATTTTTTCGTACAAATAAAAAATATTCAAACAGTTTTTAATTGTTTCATTGTTTTTTTGATCCTCAGAGCGAATAAATAAAAAATATTTATATTTAGTGAGAAAAACCGTGCTGTCTATTTTGTTTTAGGGAAAAAATTTTACGAAAAAAATTTCAAAGTTATTTCTAATCTCCGGACACCACTGCGGAACCTTTTTCCCCCATAATTATATGTCCATCATCGTCCAAGCCTAATTTATTTCAACTCACGTACTCACGTTTGCAGAAACGTCCCTCGAATAATTCCCTAAGCACTGCCGTGACTAAAGATCGTTTGAAATATGCTAGACACGAAATATGGGCCTGAGAGAGTTTGCAAAATCTTTTTGAGTCGTGCTGTTTTTGTCATGCGTGAGCCAATTCTTGTGTAACTGAAAATATGGTGCTCAGAATTTCCAACACAACATACGATGAAACAAAACAGTATTTTTGACAGTTTTAGCAAAAAATGAAACATTCAAACGGAAAGGTGATGAAATATTCATGAGACTGGTAATAATTGATTTTTAGGTCGAAGAACAGTTTAAAACAAATTTTTATTATCTGTTGAATTTCGAATTCGTATTGAAAAATGTCGAAATTCCCACATTTTTTCACTTTTTCGATTATTATTGGGATTTTTTTCGAAAAATCATATTTCTACGATATAGTTTCGAAAACTCTTTTAAAGATTAAAAGAATGCCACTTTGTTCATCCTAATATCTCAATTTTTGAAAGATTAATGGCATTTTTCATATCGAAGAAAAATTATTCTTTTCCTGGGCACGATTTTCGAAAACCCGAAAAACAATTTGAATATTTCGGATGGTCATAACTCGGGGGCAAATAGACATATTCGGATTCAATGGGAGAGTTTTGAAAAGGATTTGGGTTAGCTTAGAGAAAGATGCAGGTTTTATTTCGTTATCTTAAATAATTCTACTCACAAAAGCTTCTTGAAAATGGACGAAATGGGAAAAATGAGTAAAAATTGATCATTAACTTTAAAAATTCGCCAATCTTTTGAAAATAATGATAATCAAACGCACCAAGAGCCATTTGAAAGAGAATTCGAAAACAAAGAGAACAAGCAGTAGCTGGAGTTCCAACTCTAAATAAAAATCGAGTAGGAGCCATTTTCATAAAATTATAAAAAAATCCGAGAAAAGTTCCATTCTTAATTTTTTTTTTGCATTTTGAATCAAAAATTCTATGGTTCATTGATGTTCAAACCTCGAACTTTTTGAAAAAAAAAAAAACTAATTTTCAGCCAATGTTTTTATCCTATTTCATGCTTTGTATAAAAATCAATTTTTTTTCTTTCAAACTCGTGAAAAAGTCCAGCAATTTTTGAAAAATTCGTAGCGTTTCCAGTCGAATGAATTGCTGAGACAGCAATCAGCCTGTTCTGGCTGGATTAAAGCAAGGGGAATCTCGCATCATTCGCAGCAAAGTTCCAAGCCGAAAGGGGGAAAAAACAAGTGAGAAATGTTATACGAGCATATACGACAGAACCGTGGGTTCGAATAACGAATGCTTGAACACTTGCCAAGATCTTGATGCTGTCAAGGAGGAGACGCAGTTTAAGCGCCTTCTTGTCTGCCACGATTTGTTTCTGGTGTTGGCAACTTCCAAAATCACTGCGTATGAAAGTCTGGAAACTCGGCAGATCCAGATAACCGTTGGCTGAAGGAAAGACTCTTAGAAATTCGAGGAATATCGATACATCAATAAAAATTGAGAAAATTTAATGGATACGCTAAAAAAAATAATTAATTGATTCACTGATAATTTCATAAATAAAAAAAAAACTCTAAATTGAGTCTTTTGTCACGGACCCAAAGACGAAAACTCAAAAAGATAATTGACATTTCAAAAAAATTGACTGGGTTTTGTGTCAGGGAACCAAAGGCGAAAATTGAAGAAAAAGAAATATGCATTCGCGTTCGTGATCGAGTGTTTGAAAAATTGATGGAAAAGATTTCAAAAATAAAAGAATAACATTCATTGGTTTTGAAAGGATGATCCAGTTTTATTTTCGAATTTAAAATCGATTTTTAATTTTTATTCTGATTCCGGAGCGTTGTAAATAATAATAACAACAAACTAAAGATTCGTTTAATTCAAAAGATATAAATTTCAATGACGACCGAGTAAAAGTGAGTAACACTTAACGAGAAAATTTTCAATCTCGTTTCTATTAGGCTCTTGGTCAATTGAATATTAATCGAGCTAGGTTTGCCTCGATTTATTTATCTAGGTATCGATTAGCGGACTTCAATCATTGAGTCCTGATCGACCCAGAGATAATTGATGATCCAACGACGATCCGTCGCCTCGTAATTACTCGATCCGACCACGTAAATACACGTTTACAAATCGCCTGTAAGCTAAGTCTCTTTACGTACCAGTCTCCATTAATTTCGATGAGGAATTTAATTTTATTGATTCAGGACTTTTTCTTCCCCGAATTAAATTAGTTTCCCGAATCCCTGAAGTTTGAGGTCTTAAGGAGCAAATCCACTTTGGAGCCACGAAAAAAAGACTATTTTCGCGACTTTTTTTTGAGGATTTTATAAAAGATATGAATATAAAAGTTGTTGGGCTTGATAAATAAAGTCTTGAAATACATTCAAAAAAAATTTAATTCATTTTTATTCATTTTTAAGTACAAAAACTATAGTTTAACGTAACGCCTCAAAAATAGGTGGGCTAGGTTGCTCCATCACAACTCGGCAACGGCTTGTCTGAAACAAAAAAATCAGAATCCATTAGATTCAGTATGATACCAGCTACAAAATGACCCTTGGATATAAAGTTTTATGAAAAAATAAAAAAATGGCAGATGAAAAACGAAAAAAGTAAAAAAAACGCGTTTTTTCGCAGTTTTTCACAAAAAAAAGAGTAAAAATCAACATTTTAAAACCATCAAGGGTCATCTTGTTGCGAATCATGTTTACAATATGTGGTTCAAATTTGAAGAGAATCGGTTTATTAGTTTTAGAGATACGATGGAGCTAGATTTTGAAAACGTTGTTTCGAGAAAAACGCGTTTGAGCGCGCTATACGCTCAGGTAGACGAAATGAGGTCCTGACGTTCAGATAAAAAAAAAAAAATACTTAGAGAGCTCGGATTTTCATAAAATTTTGACACAATATTTCTGAATGTATGTACTTTCGAAAACAGTAAAAAAATCGATTTTTGAAATTTTCAAAGTGGACTGGCCCCTTAATAAAAAATGTCAAAAAATTCTTCATCAATCAAACGAAAAAAAACCCCATTCAAAAAGAAATGGCAGTCTGGATTTCCAACAATTTGTGCAATTTCGATTTTTATAAATTTGCAAATATTTATTCCGAACAATTTATTGAGTTATTTTTATTCCAAACAATCCAAATTAATTTTCATCGATCCTGCAATATTGATTTGCTCATTTTCAACAAGATTACGATACTCGTTAGATAGTTTATTTTTTATTTCTATATTTATCGAAACAAAATCATCGGATTTTCAAAAAATTACAAAAAAAAAGGTTTAAATAATTTGTAATTGATTAAAAACGTGGAATACTTGTATGAGAGTTTTACGACCGATTGCAGCAATGACTGGTGCTCGGAAAAAAAAATTCGAACTAATTCAGATTAGATTAAGTGATGAAATATATTTTTCAGTTTTCCGAATCGTCCAGGCTCAATTCGAAAGAAATTTGTGATGACTCATGGTTTTTGTAGTCTTTAAATATCCTGTGATATATATAAATGTTAATTAATAGAAAAAAATAAGAAATAAAAGTTAAGAGAACTCCCGTAGAGTGAGAGGCGTTCTGAACTGTTATGAACGAACTCGTTTCAACGATGTTCTCTCACCGAGTGTCTTCCAAACGCAAAAATCACGGCCCACTAACCCACAAAATACGATAAGAGGTTGTAGATAAAACATGATACAAGATCGGGAATTTCCCCACAGCTTTTCTTCACCCCTTTTATCCGAAAATGCAAAAACATATTTCCAAACATTTGAAAAACATTCAACATTTTGATCAAACATTGAAATTTTTATGAAGTACGTAATTAAAATAAAATAATGAAGAAAAAATATGCATAATGTAATAAAATGATAAAAATAAATCATGGCAACAAATATAGTAAGAAAAAAAATATATTATTCAAAGAATATTAGTTACATTCGTTATTTATAACTATATAAACGAACAATAATAATATAAACACATAATATTATATTTTTTTATAAAATTTATTTAATATTATAAAATACACAAAACAACATTAATCTTCGAAATATTGTCCACTGTTTTCGATGACCTTTCTCCATCTATCAGGCAACATACGGATGCCATCTCGAAAGAAATGAGCAGATTTTGAGGTAATAAATTCATCAATGAACGGTAAAAACTAAATTGTACACCTAATATAAACAATTGTTGATTTGTGAATGATAAGAATTGAAAATTTGAAGAAAAAAAATGCCTGGAACATATTTCAAATTATTTTTTAAGCGTACAGATTGTTTTCTCAATAAAAACATACTTTTACATTTATTCATTTATTTACATTTATTATTCATTACATAAAAATGATCGAATAACTACAGATTATAAAGCATTAACGGGAGAAACCAGTTTAGGAGGCTGAAATTTTGGTGTTTTTCGTGAATTTTTTTTAACAGGGAAGGAATAATCAGAATTTGTTTAAACTTGGAGGATATTTTATTCATGTTTTGAAGTACTCTTTGTAATTTTTTCAAATAATTTCCGCCGGAAATACTGGAGTTAGGAGCTGCTCTCCATGGACGATTTTTTTTCAACTGGTGGGCATTCTAGCTCAAAAAGTTATTGACCAATCGTTCTGAAAATTTGTGTGAATATTTTTTATTCAATTATAATCTATATGAACCAAACCCTGGGATGATATTATTATTAAAAATATTTTTTTAATGCAAAAAAGGTGAAAAAACATGGCGTAAAAACATGACATTGTGTTCAAATATCTCAAAAACATGCGATTTTCAACTTTTTTGATCACAATTAGGTTCATATTCTTAGGAAATATGTTGTTAACGAAAAGAGAAAATTGTAACGATTACAGATAAAAATTGTGACTTCACGAATGCCCACCAGCAAAAAACTCGGATGGCGATCGTCCATGGACAGCAGCTTTTAACTCCACTATTTCCGGCGGAAATGACTTAAAAAAATTACAAAGTGTACTACAAAATAAAAGTAAAATATCCTCCAAGTTTAAACAAATTTTGATTATTCCTTCCCTGTTAAAAAAATTCACGGAAAACACCAAAATTTCGGTCTCCTAAACTGGTTTCTCCCGTTACCTTGACATTTTTTTCAAAAAAAAATAACGGGGGAATTAGAAAAAAAAACACTGTTGAATCCTATTATTTATAAAAATAATTAGATTGAAAATTGCAAATTTGTTTTTAAAAAATGGTGAATATTAATTAACAATATTGAACAAATACAAAATTGATCAAATTGAGATACCATTTTTATAACATTCAGGATTTTCGCAATGATTGAAAAATTTCTTCAAGATCGGACTCATTAAGTTTCTTAGAATAAAAAGAAATGAAAAAAGAAATACAAATATATCTTGATCGTCTGTTTTCCATGCATCGACGAGCTCAGCTCTTTATGCAGTTTGATTATTTCTCTCTCTTTCGTCCCGGCTGGATGGAGATCATCGACCCAATTAAAGAACTTTCAGCAGAATGTATTTGCCTCGATGTTTGTTAATTATAGAGATTTTTTTTCTCATCGGTTTTTGCTTCCACAGTTTGTTTAACGATGACCTAGGAAGAGTTTTTCGTTTTTTTTCTCATTTGTTAAATCAAAAAATAAAATTAAAAAATGTTCTTCGCATCGTGCAGTTTCGAATTTTCCCTGTTTTGTATCGCAATCAGAGCGTTTCAAGCAACGTAAATTAAAAACTTTATCGCCGTTGAAACGTTATCGTAAAGGAAGTATTTAAATTAAAGCGATTATTCTAATTCGATTAGTTAATCGAAATAGAATAATTTTTAATTTTAATCCATTTGATCTACTTTGTATTTGTTGATTTTTTCTCGATGTAGGTTTTTTGAGAATAAATTCTAATCAATTTTTTTCATTTGATAAACAGAGGACATTTTTAATATTCATGACTAATAGAATTTAAATTAAAATGAGCGCAAGAGAATAAAGAAAATAAAGGATAAAATAATTACACAAATGAAACAAAAATTGGCACAGGAATTTTTTATTCAAAGTCAGTGATCTTTTTTTTTTATAACGTGCTAGGCGTACGCGATAAAAGTTTACTTATTTTCAATTGATTATTAAATGGAACGTTAAGATCGAGGTTAACAATATGATCGAATATCATTTTCCAAGTAATTATTTGTTTATTCAACCATTCGTATCAGTTAAACTTTTCTGTGATAATTCGACAGTTCATCGCCGTAATACAATCCAAAAACATACGAAGTTGAAACATTCTATTGATATATTATTAAATGACAAATTTTTGTTTTTAATCAGGCAAAATATTTTGTGTAAATGACAATCATCTAACTTTAAAATTCTGTTAACCATTTTTTTCCAAACTCAGACATTCACACACGCACACTTCACAGATAGTTGGACGTAGTCCGAGGGACAGCGATGAATGAAATTACAGAAAAATATATAAAAATGCGATGATCTTTCAATTTTTTGATCTCTCGTTAGCTCTTTCACATGTTCCGGGATCTCGACTTCACTTCTCGTTGATTTTTGATTTCATCCAATATTTTATGATTTTTAGGCGTAGGTGGACAGTCCAAGACATATTATCGATGCTTTGCACGGATGAGAATTGATTTTGTAGGTAATATCGATAGTTTGACGGTCCCGGAACGAAAGAGGACGAGAGATCTCACGAATCCCTCAGACTCGACAGTTTCGATCGATCGACACACGCGATTCGTCTATCGATCATCCGATTAAGGAAGCTTTCCAGTGTGACAACCCGAAAAATCGCTGTTTTTCGCGATTTTTTTTTTAAAAGAAAAAATAATCTAATCGGTCTGGTTTTTTTTTTGTATATTAATTGGGTATTGAAGAATACAAAACAATTTTTTAAAGATCGATTTATTTATTAATTAATATCTATAAAAATGATGAAACAATTGTTGCAGAAAATGCACTTGGATGTGGTGTCCACGTTGGGGGTCACAATTTTGATCTGAAACAAAAAACACAAAAAGATTATTGATCGGTATATAATTGGCTTTCGTGCTATGGAGGCTTTTTTTTTTTTTTTGCAAAAATGGCGCCGGTTTGAACAAAAAGTATCGATTTTAGCATTTTTTTTTGGCAGTTTTTTTTACAAAAAAATAGGAAGATGTCAAAAAAAAAGCTTCCATAGCACGATAAACAATGACGTTAAGAATATTGTGTAAAAAATTCAACTCGATAGCTTTAAAACTCTGCCCTCCAAGTTGGACACCGTTTTGAAAAATGCTGTTTCGAGAAAAACGCGTTCAAAGTCGACGCGGCAGCTGTAGCGCTCCGTTGCCTTCTTCCAAGAAATGCTGTACAGTAACCGAAATAATCTGAATTTCGGCATGAAAATTTCAGGGAATATTCGGAAGAGTGTATATACTATTCGATAAAGCAAAAAAAAAAAATCGATTTTTTGAAAATTTCACACTGGAAAGCTTCCTTAAACCTGAAAAGATCCCCGAGGTTGAGCTACTTCACTGACAGAAAATCAAATGAAAGAAAATTTGGTAAGAAAGTTTGCAAAATCGTTACTTCGAAAAAGTCGAAAATCGTTACTTTGTAACGATTGGTGACTCAATGTTGCAATTTAACATTTTACTCTGATTCTTGAGAAAAATTATTCTCCGTACGGAAAAAAAGGAGGAAGTCATACTTCAGATTTTCTATGGGGTAAAACACTCAGTAGTCGGCCTTTTAACGCAACTTCCAACTTTGAAATTGAAACGTATCGATATTTGAACAGTGGTTCAATATCCGAATATCGAAAGTTAGGATTTTTTAGATCCTCTTCTTTCTCGAAAGAGAAGTTATTACGCAGGTTCGTGGGCTGACCGGCGGGTCTTGCCTGGAGTAGGAATCACCTTTAGATTTCCCCGTCTTGTATCCGAGGAGTTTAACGGGAGAAACCAGTTTAGGAGGCCGAAATTTTGGTGTTTTTCGTGAATTTTTTTAACAGGGAAGGAATAATCAGAATTTGTTTAAACTTGGAGGATATTTTACTCATATTTTGAAGTACACTTTGTAATTTTTTCAAGTCATTTCCGCTGGAAATAGTTGAGTTAGAAGCTGCTGTCCATGGACGATCGCCATCCGAGTTTTTTGCTGTTGGGCATTCCTGAAATCACATTTTTTATCTGTAATCATTACAATTTTTTTTTTTTCATTAACAACATATTTCCTAAGAATATGAACCTAATTGTGGTCAAAAAAGTTGAAAATTGCATATTTTTGAGGTGCAAACACAATGTCATGTTTTTATACCATGTTTTTTCACCTTTTTTGCATTAAAAAAATATTTTTAATAATAATATTAAAGGGTTAAGTTCATATAGATTGTAATTGAATAAAGAATATTCACACAAATTTTCAGAACGATTGGTCAATAACTTTTTGAGCTAGAATGCCCACCAGTTGAAAAAAAGTCGTCTATGGGCAGCAGCTTCTAATTCCACTATTTCCGGCGGAAATTACTTGAAAAAAATACAAAGTGTACTTCAAAACATGAATAAAATATCTTCCAAGTTAAAACAAATTCTAATTATTCCTTCCCTGTTAAAAAAAATTCACGAAAAACATCAAAATTTCGGCCTCCTAAACTGGTTTCTCCCATTAAGATCGATTTCGAAGTATAGCAGAGGTGACAACAAAGAAGTTCAAGGATAAGCGAATATAGCAATGAATAATATTTTATGTCGATTGAAGGTCAGACCTGTTTGAATAACGTTGCATGTCAAAAAAAAGTGTAATTACTAGTGTAATTAAATGTACAAAGTACTGCGAAGTTCCTGTAAAACGCTCAACTTTCTCGTATGGTCGACCGTAAGGGAAGAATGAAATTACAGCTTGCAACCGATCGATAGGAAAATTAGGTTGATGAAAAAGGGAATGGTGAAGTTGCAGTTGAAATGAAAATTGTTTTGTGTTATTTCACGTGTTGTTTGTCGAGATTGATTTCAAAGATTACGGTTCGACTCCGAAGAAGAGTCACTAATAACAGAATATTAGTGCGATTAAAATGTTATGTCTATTGTAAGTCAGACGTATTTATATAACATTACATGTAAAAATGTCCAATAATATAATAGAATAAAAGAATGAGTCGCGTCAATTATACAAATGGAGAAGTTTGTAAAAAAAAAAGTTCAACATTTTAGTATGCACGATCCAATGAAAAAGCTTCTAAGGGAATTTCACTGAGATGTAAAATTGCTTGTTGATATTACACGTACGTTCTGTCGACAAAATCGATTTCCAAACAAACTTTATGTATAAAAAAAAAAAAAACGTTGGAGCTCTTGCATAGGTATCGAAAAATTCTACATATACAAAAGTTCATACGGAATACTAGTGACGTGGCGTTCAACTATTGATAGCCGGAAACTCATCACGTTGGAACTGTGGAGACGATGAAAAATTGCTTCAAAGTTCCAAGTATACAATTTCCATTTAATGGAAAACGTTCTCGTCGAACTTTCAGTCGAGCAAATAAAGTTGACTAGGAAGCATTGCAAGAAAATGTACACCATTAACGTATATCGTATACTATTGTATTTTGGGCTTGTCCAAAATCTCGTGAGTTGTACAGTCTGGGTGGACAATCTGACAAAATTAGGGGTAAAAAATTCGGGATTTAAACAAGTGAAATTGATGACGAGGCTCGCTGAAAACGAGTACTTCGAAAGTCCGTTAATTGAAGAATTATTCGTCAAGTTGATGCAGAATATTCCTACGATGATAATCAATTTTGACGAAGATTTTCAACTTCCAGTGGTTTCAATGCCCGATGACACGACAGAAAAGACAACACTGAACAACAAATCCGAGACACTTTATCTTCTCGTGATCGAGTCTCGCAATAGTTTGCCGATTCCAATGATGAAAAATTTTCTCGACGCCGTAGCAGAGATAGCGGACTATAATTATGATCAGAAATATCTCGTTGCATCTTTCGTTCAAAAGCCGAGTGACAATATTGAAGAATTGTTGGAATACGCTTCGACAAAGAATAAAATGCTCCATTTGACTATCATAGAGGTGCCTGAACCGCAAATCCCAAGATTTTCTGACTCAATTAATCATGCAGTAGCTTCACCGACTACTCGGTATAATTTTGCCGACAATTCATCAGCTCAATTCGGTCGAAATAGAAAATACTACTAAACATTAGATGGCTGATGTGAGTAAACTGTTTACGAAAAAAATTAACAACTTGTGGGGTTCTTTCGGCAAAAAAACCATCGATTCACCAACTCCGATGAACTCGATCGATTTGAACGTGAAACTGTTGAAGATTCTTATACAACGATTCAATAATTGTGTATATAAAATGTTGTGCACCATCTTTCCACAAAAATACTTTGGATATTGTGTCCATAATTTATTCCAACGTAGGATAAATTACAAAGCGCAGTTATCATATCCTGCTTTGTCCGTATTAATCCGTAGACTGGAATGATACCTTGCGAACGACGCGAAACCTAACAGGAAACTTTTGTTTTCTCGTGCCGATCATTCTGATGAAACAAGAAACATTTTTTGTCTCTGTCTTTTTAAATTTTAACGTTGTATTAATCGTGTTGTGCGACTCTTCGTGTTAAAATTACATTCCTGGCGAAAGTTCAACACCAGACGAGTACTTTTCGGCATTTCGGTTACCAAATACCTTCGTGGCTACGCCGAACGTATAATTTTCAGTTGCTTGCTCGGCATTTTACCGTTCAGTCGTCCGAGATTTATGCTTGGATGACGGACGTTATTTTATAAACAAACAGTGAAATAGAGTTGAAAACTTCGGAGGATTTTGCTAATTAAGAATTGATACTGTTCGTCTATCTCGATGATCGAGAGACTTAGCATCAGTTTCTGACTGTTCCATCAGTTCTTTGGAAGTTTTGAGCAACAGAACCTTCGCAGAGAACGTCATAAAACGGTGCGTCTACGATATAAACGAAAACAATGGAAAGCCTGCTTGTTACCGAAAATAATATCGTTTGGTGAGAGTTTACTGTGTAATTACTCAGTGACCGTTATGAAGCTTACTTATGGCAACCCGGTGGTCTAGAGCTCGAAAATTGTAGGTATATTGCGGAATTTTTTTTTATCATAAAAATAAAGAAAAACGATACTTCAACTTTTCAGGCTTATTATAACATCAATTGTGAATACGAAAAAAAATATTTTGAAATTAAAAAAAAATTTATTACAGTAGAAATGCCGCTGAAGTTGACCCTCTCGAAAAATTGGACCTGGACGATGTTAGTCATTTTGGATCTATTATTTATCTGAAAAATAAAAACCAGAAAAATTGTCAATCAGTATGAGTGCAGTTATGGACGGGACTAAAAAAAAAAAATTGAAAATTGACAAAATGGCGCGTTTTTGAAAGTGAAGTTCTAAAAATCGGGGTTTTTTTTTACCAGTTATTTAATTTAAAAAATAGGAAATTATTGGAATAAAAACATGATTCTAGTCCCGTCGATAGCCATTTATGTTGTAAATAACATATCCAAATTTCAGATGATTCTGTTGAATAGTTTTTTTTTCTATAACATCATGCCGAAAAAAGTAGTTTTGAGATAAATGAGTTTAAAGTTGCTGCCTCGCTCCGAACAATACATCTATTGACGGAGCGAACGGACCGCTCTCTACCTGCTAAACTGGCTGTAGAAGCAAGAATATTGTGAATATCCTTACGAAAATTTCACAGTATATTCTTGAAATACCATACTGTCGAAATATATTTAAAAAAAAATCGATTTTTTGAAAATTCTAGACCACCGGGTTGCCTTATGGACCGTAAGTCTTGGTTTTGCAATAAATCATGCGATCTCACAGTGGCGATTTCATTGAAAATATATTTTACTAAATTCCAAGATTCGAAGTACTCGCTCGCTGTAAAGAAAGACTAAAAAAACGAAGAATACAAATGCGTTCTTTGAACACTCAATTAAAATTTGCATTGTTGATTATTCAGTATCGATTCTCGTTTTTCTTACTGAAATCATTTTCCATCCTATATCGATTTATTAGATAATAAAAATATAACAGCTTCCTCGACTTTTTCATTACGCTGAATGAAATTCAGCGTAATGACGCTTTTCATTACGCTGAAGAAAATTATGGCGCTTCCGTATCACTCGTACCTCTAGTAGCCGCTGGTAAATTGAGACTGACCAAAACGCTGGATAATACTTCTGTCATTTATGTTTTATTCAATAATAATATTGGAAATTGCATGTTTTGTCACCTCACTACTGTTACTGCACGGTAATTTTTCAAGTTTAATTCTCTTCGTGTACTTGTTGACTCAGAATGCGACCACAATGTTTTTGTTTACATGTAATTCCAAAGAGACTTTCTCACCGATCTATTTAAAATGCAACTAAAGGTTTATTACTGTCGAATACACTAGAGAATTGAGATTTCTGTAATGTTCGTCATAATTTCAACACATTGAGTATCCACAGCAATTATCAGTTGAACTCTAAGTCACTTATTTACGGACTTTAATGTATGTGAACTTCAGTTCCATCGATTCGTTGAGCAGGGAAAAAAAGAGATTTAAAAATAATAAATTACGCTTTAAAATCGATATCGTCAAGAGGACGCTCGTGATATTAACATCCAATTTTCAATTTCTACGAAATTCTGGACATTTTTTTTTCATCAGGATTAAAAATTTACGTTCATCAATCAATTAATCATCGAATCCTCTTGCTGTTTATCCGTCAAGGCTTCATGACCCTGAGCTAATGAGGTTAAAAATTTTGCAATAATCATTTTTTTCTCAACGCACCACCGTTTCTTAAAAGTAATAAAATTTCGAAATCAACAAAAAAGAAGAAATCCTCCTTCGAGAGACTTGGTGATGAAGGAAAAAGGTACTATACAGTGCAGCTATATTTTTAAGCTGATTATGATTTTGGAAAAGACTAAAAAAATGTTTAACTATACTTATTTCATGGTAAGCCACAATTCAGTCCACCAAGGATCATCGCTTTTAACAGGAACGATTAAGGGAGCTTTCCAGTGTGACAGCCCGAAAAATCGCTGTTTTTCGCGATTTTTTTTTTTAAAGAAAAAATAATCTAATCGGTCTGGTTTTTTTTTGTATATTAATTGGGTATTGAAGAATACAAAACAATTTTTTAAAGATCGATTTATTTATTAATTAATATCTATAAAAATGATGAAACAATTGTTGCAGAAAATGCACTTGGATGTGGTGTCCACGTTGGGGGTCACAATTTTGATCTGAAACAAAAAACACAAAAAGATTATTGATCGGTATATAATTGGCTTTCGTGCTATGGAGGCTTTTTTTTTTTTTTGCAAAAATGGCGCCGGTTTGAACAAAAAGTATCGATTTTAGCATTTTTTTTTGGCAGTTTTTTTTACAAAAAAATAGGAAGATGTCAAAAAAAAAAAAAGCTTCCATAGCACGATAAACAATGACGTTAAGAATATTGTGTAAAAAATTCAACTCGATAGCTTTAAAACTCTGCCCTCCAAGTTGGACACCGTTTTGAAAAATGCTGTTTCGAGAAAAACGCGTTCAAAGTTTCAAACGGAGCTGTAGCGCTCCGTTGCCTTCTTCCAAGAAATGCTGTACAGTAACCGAAATAATCTGAATTTCGGCATGAAAATTTCAGGGAATATTCGGAAGAGTGTATACTATTCGATAAAGCAAAAAAAAAAATCGATTTTTTGAAAATTTCACACTGGAAAGCTCCGTTAACATTATTCTCGTGAATATTCACCTCAACTGAGTGTGTTAATTTTTCACATTTCCTTTCCATTTGACATCGTCTGACTAAAGCTAAAATAAAGTTTTTGGTACTCCATTTTTTATTGCATCACTTATATTATTATAAACAAATACCAGAAATAACTACGAAACATAAATGTATCATTTAGTATTTCAATGTTTTTTTAGTTTACTACGTAAATGATAGCGAACAGGGTATTGAAAATTCACAGAGTTTCGGATCTTTTTCACTCAAAACCGCTTCGTGAGCATGGGAAATTTTTCCAAAACTGTCCGAAATTATTGCTGATGGGTTTCTGGAAAAAAAATTCATCTGTTCTTTTCTGAAACCAAAAAGACATTTCTATCCACCTTTGAAATATAATTTTGTTGTTTAGTTTTCAGAAACTATGATTTTAACGAAATTGCCATATTTTTTTCTCAAAATGGGCACTTTTTTAATATTCTGCTGCCGAAACATCTCGATGTCTGGACGCAATCCCCTGAAGAATTTATGCCTACATTATATTTATTGCTATATATGGGGCATTCCACGCCAAATCGGCCACTTTTGAAATTCGCATTTTTTATTGTTTTGATTTTTTTTCTCTAATAAAGCTCATTTAAAGAAACTCGTCTGATTTTTTCCAATTTTTATCTCAACACGTTCATCGGAAACGAATTTTTGAAAAATTTTCCGATTTTTTTCTTCAAATATCAATAACTCTCTCGAAAATGCAGTAAACCGAAAGAATGTGGGGTCAAAACTTTAGTTTAAAAACGGACTTTTTTTTAAAAACACATAGAATATTATCAAAATATTACATGAACCAATTTTTTCAATTCTAAGCATGAAATGTTTTTTCCCACATAGTTAGCCCCCTTCGATTTTGCTGTTAATTTTTTATAAAAAACTATTATTTTTTTGAGGAATTTTAAGCCTAGTGTCATCGTGGGAAAATCATCCGTTGTATATTTTTATAATTAAAATATAAATTTTTTTTGCAATCAATTATCTATGACTCCTTGAAATATCGAACAAAGCGAATCGTCTAGGGGGTTAAAATTTTTGTTTTGAAATGTACTTTTGTTTAAAAATATGTGAAAAATTATTCCAAGTTTACATCACCTAGTTTTTCCAATTCTAATATAAAATAACATTTTTTCATAGCGCTCGTGCTAATAAATTTATTTCTTCAATGTTTGTACGGAAGCATGATTCATTTAATGAATTTTAAGCCAAGTACAAACGTGAGAAAATAGCTAGTTCTATTTTTCAAATTGTTAATTTTATTAAAGATTTTTGTTATTGATTAGACTAATATTTCCCCAAGATTATACTGGTCTTAAAATGCATTAAATGAATAATAGTTTCCTATAAAAATGTAACAGCAAAATCAAAAGGGACCAACACTGCGGGGAAAAACATTTCTTGCTTATAATAAAAAAAATTGATTTATGTAATCTGTAAATAATTATTGGCATATTTTTAAACGAAAGCACCTACCAAAATGAAAAATTTGACCCCCTTATCCATTCGGTTTGTATGATTTTTCAGGGTTTACATCAGTTTGCATGATTAATAGTAAAAAAAAATCCACAATTTAATTATAAAAAATACAACGAACGATTTCCCTATCATCAAACTAGGTTTAAAAGTCATTAAAAAAGTAATTGTTTTTTGTATTGATTCAAGAGCAAAATCGAAGGAGGCTAACAATGTGGAAAATAATATTTTTCGCTTAGAATTTAAAAAATTGTTGTATATCATATTTTGATAAATTCCTACATATTCTCATACGAAAGTACGTTTTAGAACTAAAATTTTGATTCCTCATCCATTCGGTTTACTGCATTTTTGAGAGAGTTATTGATATTTGAAGAAAACAATCGGTTCATGTAATGTTTTTATAATTTTCTGTATATTTTTAAAAGAAAGTACATTTTGAAACTAAAGTTTTGAACCGTCATCTATTCAGTTTACTGCATTTTTGAGAGAGTTATTGATATTTGAAGAAGAAAATCGGAAAATTTTTCAAAAATTCGTTTCCAATGAACGTGTTAAGATAAAAATTTGAAAAAAATCAGACGAATTTCTTTCAATGAGCTCTAATTTTGAGAAGTGCCGATAGCTTTTTTAAATGTACTTGTCTCGAGTCGCTACTGCGACTCTTAATTAGAAAAAAAAATCAACACAATAAAAAATGCGAATTTCAAAAGTGACCGATTTGGCATGGAATGCCAAATCGGCCCCATATATGTATGTATTTTAAAGAGACGGAGACTTTATGAAAACTTTGGAGTTCGTTTTGTACGTGTCTCGTTTTATCAATGACTATCTGACGACATTTACTCTGCCCATATAAACTATACGGTGAAATACGTAGTGAGTCAGTGAATTTGGGACAAAAAGGGTGACTGTTGACCCAGACAGTAATAACAATAATAATAACAACAATAATAAATCGAGAAACGTTTAGAATAAAATATAATAGACGTATGTACCAAAAAAATATAACGTGTACTTGATCGAAATAAGAATGAAACGATTATAATAAAAATTTATAAAGAAAAATAATATTTCCAACTCAGGAGCCTATAAAAAAAATCGATTTCGATTACAGAATGAAGAAAAAAAGTTTGTTTGCGAACGATTCTGCTCGTTTTGTCATTTCACGTCCGGAGAAATAATGATTCGATAAAAAAAAATCGGTAATTTTTTGTTGAAACACGAAATTTGACAATAAAATTTAATTTCTCGTTCATTAAGTTGATTATTTGGAACATGGAATTCGGGGATCGAGAATTTATCGATTCGGTACAAAGAGATCGGCACGAGTGAACTCGAATACACTTCGGGAAGTCCGGGACCGTTTAAATTCTACTCGCGTATCAAAGAACGTCCTCGTTAGGTTTACAACTCCTGGAGTACGGTTTTAAAACACTCGTGAGGAGATCCACCCGAAGTTATTCCACAACGTGACCGGGGTCAGTGTGCCACTACGATTTTTCGTCACGATATTTGTCTCGTGGCATGTGTCTGTGACAAGTGCACAATAAAAATAACAGCAATAATTACAAAAACTAACCAAAAAAAAAAAGAATAAAATTGGCGATCAATAAATGAACAATTACAGGAAATAAAATATTTTTCATTTTATTGTAATCATGAACAAATGTTCAAATAATGATAATAATAATAATAATAATATCGATAATAAAAATAATAGAAACGAAAACAGCACAAACTGTAGGGAGATAAAAAGTTTTAAATTGCAATTAATCAAAAAATAGTTTGAACAATGAGAAGACTATTTTTTGTTATTTTAATAATAATAATAATAAGAAAAGTCATGATTAACCGTAAGAATCAAACATTTAAATTGATTGAAAACTAAAATTGATTTTGTATACAAATAAATATTTAGCTGCAAGGAAAAATGAATAAATAATCCGTGAATAATGTTATTGTTTGTTTAAAAAAATGATTATTATTGTAATAACAGTACAAATACGTAAAAACGATGATTTTATCATTGAAATAGTGTGATATTAATGTTTTGTTTTTCTTTGTTTGGTCGTACTCTTTCAATAAAGATTGAGACAAGATTCGAACGATTTTTATTCGAGTCATGCTTCATCCCCGGATCCTCAGAAGATTAAGATACTTAGCGGTTGAGGGCTTTTGTATTGGGTCGGTTACGATCAATAGGCATTCTGAAAGCTAAGAGTCGAGGCAAGATTGTAAAGAGAGTGTGAGAGAGAGAGAGAGAGAGAGAGAGAGAGAGAGAGAGAGAGAGAGAGAGAGAGAGAGAGAGAGAGAGAGAGAGAGAGAGAGAGAGAGAGAGAGAGAGAGAGAGAGAGAGAGAGAGAGAGAGAGAGAGAGAGAGAGAGAGAGATAAAAAGGAGAGAAAAAGAAGAAGAAAAAAGAAAAAGAACGGAAGACAGAGAAAATCAAGGAGAGTGAGAGAAAGAGAAAGATAAAAAGATAGATAGAAAAAAAGAGAAACAGAAAAAGATAAAACTAGAGAGGGAGGGAGAAAGAAAGGTTTACAGGTGAATGTTGGAAAAAAGAGAGAAAAAAATGAGAGAGAAAGAGAGAGGAATAACGCGAGAGATACGGGATAACGGGTCTTCACGAGTAGGTCGATACGTGCAGCAGTTGACACCGATTAGGACATGCTTCTCTCCTACTTAGCTCAGCTAGCAGGGAGACGTATGGAAAACTAGTACGTAAAGCCATCAGAATTTGTATATATACGTGCCTGGACAACGTGCATATTTAATCATAAATATTAACAATCAAATGGTACCAAGTATGACAATTTTTCTATCAACCAGATGAGAATGACGTCATTTTTATTTTGCGAAGATATTCGTCAATGTTGCGAATTAAATTCACCCTGAAATAAAAAATGATGAATTCCTTGTTAGTCACGATGACACGATCATTTTTTCAGACGTTAGTTCACCAATGATTCTCTTTTTTTCTTGTGTGGTCCTTCTCATAATTTACTATATTTACGACAACTACCAAACCGCTTTAACGAGCCATTTATCCTCCTGAGCACGAAAGAAAAATTCTGAAAAATAAAAATGTGAAACGAATACATGTATATATGTGTGCACGATGCTCCGATCTGGGGCACGTGATCTTTCAAGGGCCCACAACGAGTCTCTCCTTGCCTCTGATGGGCTCGGCAAAAAAGTACATGAAAATTAGGGGAAAGTTGTCTTTAAGGTCTCATGACTTTCTCCGCGTTTCGGATCCCTGCATCAAAATGACAGCATGTGGATTAATTTTTTTTTTTTCGTTTCCTAGGGAGTCATGATATATTAGAAATGTCAAAGATTTGAACGCATATTTTTTTTTTTCTTCGATCTAAAATTTATTCGTGGTAGAAATCTGGTTAAGTAAATATTTAATTAAAATTACTTTTGTTGCCTATGATACAAGAAATTTGTCTAGTTTTTTCGACTGGCCAAAAAGCAATCTGTATATTTCTTTAAACATTCTTAATAACGGATTCTCAAGATGAAAAATTGTGAGAAATATATTTTTTTCCTTGTTATGATTAAGATAATTAAAAACAAAACGTTACCTCCATTTTGGTTAGTGAAATAAAAAAAATATTTTTTTTATGGCGAGCAATAGAAGACTGAAAAAATTTTCAGAGATGCCTCTACACTTTATGGGGTGATAATATTGCGCCATTGGATTCGTTATATGGTAGATAATGATTAACAGTTGTTTTTTTTTTGAATATTTCGAATTTTTGTTTAAAATAAAATGTGTTCAATAATTATGAGATTATAAAAAATTGATACGTCGAGAAAATGGCCTAATACAATCTCAGTAATGACTTAACTGTAACCCCTTAAAACAATTTTTGTTCCAAACATGTATATCTGTATGTGTGTCGATCTCTAATGGACCAGGCTAATGATCTCCTTCACTCGTACTCAATGAGAGGAATGTGATTGGGCCCTACGTATTCAATAGACGAATGCTTTCAAGACTGCTACAAGATATAATTACATATATCTTTGTCCGAAGCTATATAAATATGTATACATAATCATAGAAACTTTCTTGAAGTTCCTCTCAAGTGTATAAGACAGTATTGAATTCCCAAAGAGCATTCTCGTGCGTGAAATCTTGTAGGAGTTTCGTTAAATGACCCAAAAAATGTTATTTCAACAAAAAACTGATTTATACGATTCTCCAGTGTTTAATCAAAGAAGATTGAACACTGAAGATTGATATTTACTGATGAAAACATTGTGGAGGATTTAATTAATTTGACGCAATCAATTTCTGTCCATCCGGATGATATTCTCGATGAGTTGATTGAAATTAACGTAGATGTGATCGTGGAGAGTCTGTTTATCAATAGGATCTAAGATATTTCGATCTTCATCTCATTCAATGACCAATATTGAGGTCTTAAAGTCAGAAGGCCGTATTTGGTGATTTCAAGTGCGAGGTCCACGATTTTTTGAGCTGAACCGTCGATCAGTATTTACTTTTCTTAATCATGATTTCGTAGTCGATAATAATTTTAGTGAATGATTTTATAAACTTAGATCTTCGATACCTCAGAAATCAGATCGAACTATAGGAATTATTATGAATAAATGAAATTTGTCGATGAAGAGTTGAGAAGTGGCCTTCAGTGTGATTTACGCGGTTCAATGACTTTTAAGGGCTTTCCAGGGTCCTCAGACAGCCTTTTTTCAAAGTCTCATGAATTGCCAGATGCTCAATGTTGCAAAAATCAGATGTAAACGGAAATTAGCATGAGTGGAGTGAATCCTTTAATTGAAAACCGGAATATGATCATCAGTGATTTGCGTAGTTAATCGATTCGTCAGGGCTGCTGGGGACCCGCAGAAGGGCCGTTTTTCAATAACTATATCAACTAGTAGACCTTCAATGCTTCGAGAATCAGATGCAAAAAGAAATTAGCGTGGTTGATTTAGAATCATTGATGAAGAGCTGAAAAGAGATCCTCAGAGTAATTTTCATTTTCGAATGACTTCTGGGGGTGTCCAGAAACCTTCAGAAGATCCTTAATACAAAATCTCAATAATTCACAGATCGTGAATGCCCCAGCAATTAGATAGAATGAGGAACTATCAGGAATAGTTAGATCCATCGATGGTGAGCTGAAGATAGATTACCGAGTGTTACAAATTACGAGGAAGAAGCAAGAAGAGATGAGGAAGGTAAATTCGAGCAAGTTCCATCTACGGTTTGGAATAAGGAAGTTTGGATTGGTCTAATATTGCGGATGAGAGAGAACTTTCTCAAACAGGTTCGATAGATCGCGCCAACGCATATTTACGTTCTCCATATTGGCGTTGAGGTCGGGTCAGGAGGACGTGAACACGCTCGAGGCCTTCTTGTGCCAATGGCAAGAAGCCCGGACGTTCGGACGTTACATTCGAGACTGAAGCGTATAGTAAAGAAGGAAGTGTAAACGACATGGGCTCTCTTTCCAACGGTTTCTCAATATAATAATCATGACACATATCGCGAGAATGGATTATATTACCCTGTCTAACGTTCCACCGAGCAATCATTTCGAAATCTTAAACTCCATTAAAAGAATTTGATGTTTCGACGACGGCCAGGAAGAGGGCTTTAATTCGTATACAAATACACTGTAGATGGTATAGGCGACTTTGAGATTGAAGAATGACGTGAGAAATCGCTTGGTAATCGTTTGAAAACATCGCAGTAGTCCGTGATGAAGTGTCGAATGAAAATTGGATGTTGCACTCTTCCAGGCTAACCTGCAAGCAACAATGCCAACAGATTGACGTTTCTAGACTGCCTAGACTCGTTTTTCTTTCGTACATCAAATCTCATGGGTCTTTGTACCGTTATTACAATTTGTGGACCAATAGGCGATTAGGCTCGTTGATGAGATTCGACACTGTTCGCCTCCTAAGCTGCGAACGAATATTAGGTCAAACTAATCTTGCACCTTGATGACTTCAGTTTCGGCCAATCCTTTTATAGTGAATGATTCATTGAAGATATATTGATCTATTTAGGTTAAACCATAGCTTTACCAGTTTGGTCCAAGCCGCGATGGTTTGGACCTTCTTTTGATTCCTAAACAAAGTGGTTTAATCATAAAACAAATGACCATCCAATAGAAATTAATCCTGCATTTCTGGATCAGGGTTTGAATGTTCAATGACTAGGTTGCTACACTTTGAATGAAGATTCCAAGTCAGGGATTAAAAAATCGCGATTGAATGCACGAAATGTTACTCAATGTCATCAAACAGCAGGACTCTCGTCAATCATGGCTTCTCGTAAAATCTGATAAAATCTGATGATGGAAATTCATGATGAATCAAAACAAGAAGTACCATTTTGGTATATGTCTCGTTTTCACATTGTCCCTGGACATACTCAATGAACCAGCCTAATATTTTGGATTCACAACCTGGGAAAAAATTATTTTGCCTGAATATATATAATTATATGTATTTGTATATGAAACCATATATAATTATATATAGATTTATATATAATCATGAATAATTAATTATCACTTGATGTATAGATCCACATGTGATTACATGTGATCAGATACGTCAAATATTGACTAATATATGATTACATCTGAGCATATAAAACTGGTATAGGCTGATATCTGAGTAAATATGAACATTTATATGAGTAAATATTGATTTATATATCTGAGCACGTCGAATGATTATGGGCTCATCTCAAAGCAAATATATGTGATATCCGATGATAACTGACTGGATATGGGCTCATATCTGAATAGATATAACCAAATATGAGACAGTCACGTCACTTTCATTTTTGTAATACAGGACAAATCCGCCAGAGGACCACCGTCGCTGCGCTCTCGTATTAGCGAAGCACCAACCGTGCGCCTATAACTCATTCATCCTATCCAACTTTATCATCTTTGACCTGATCATTTTTCGGATCTGGTCATATATGGATAATTACATATAATTAGATATACCTATATATAATTATTTTTTCTCGAGAATTCAAATCTTCATTGTCCATCCTTTATCTTTCTGGAACTTGATCATGGGAATAAATAATGGACCTGAATGTAGGTTCTGAGTATTATTTTAGACGATATTCGTTACTGTTTCACTACTTCTGGACCAAACCATTGGGCAAAAAGAAATTGCCAATTTGTGAATCAAATCTGTGTCGTCCTTTCTTCGTTTTTCTCCCAAGACACCAGCAGGATACTACAAAATGATTTTACAGGAGAAAAATGGTAGCATATGTAAATGATTTGGCTTAAAAATCTTTGGGAGTGGAAGGAGACGTCTTCTTGTTGTATTATGAATGAAAATAGACAGGCGACAAGAAAAGGCAGCCTCCTATAGACCGCAGCCTTGCATCGGAATGCAATGTACATTTCTCTCTTTCTATCTCGGTCTCGCTCTTTCGCGGTCTCTCAGCCTTTCTTAGGGTGAATTGCGATCTATGCTCACAGTTCACCGCAGATTATAAGTGGGCGACTGGTTTTTCATTGGCGTATAAAAAATGCGAATCGTATGAAAAAGAAACGAGACTATAAAGTTGAACGATAAAAGTGCGAGGGAGGTCGCGTTCCGGTGGTTGAAAAATGATAAAAATAAAAAGAAGACAAAAATGAGAGAAGAAACAGGGAAAGGAAGAGATCGCCGACGAGCTAACGATCCGACGAAGAAGCGGATGGGATGTAAATTTTATGACCTCTTCTTTTCTGCATTTTTAAGAGTTTCGACTCTTCTTTTATGCTTGAACAAAGAGGCCGGTTTTTCTTACAAAAAAAGGACTTAACTTTCGGGCGGCCTTTGTCGATCTTCCTTGGTTCCCAAAATAATTTTATTCAATTTATTTTTTGTTTTCTTTGCAACAAATAAAATAATCAATGCAAAAACATGGCTAACAAAAAATGGCACTCTCTTGAAAGTTCTACCGGTTTCGTGACTCGAGAGAGAAAAACAAAGTGACACGAAGATGCACTCAAGCGGTTGCAAATTTCCCCGGAAAATGTGCAAGAAGTGCATAAGAATTAATCGATCGAGCACATGATCCAGTCTCGTTGTAACTTTGTTCAGTTATTGGCATTCTTTGCTTGGTTTAGAAATTCATTTATTTTTCATAAACTACTTCGTTTTCTTTCCTATAAAAATCCTCAAAACAATTTCAGTTTTTTTTCTCTGCCATCAAAGGTGATATGAGTAAATTACATACTTTTATAAAATAATAAAAAATCAATCGAATTAATAAATAATCGTTACAAACTTTCATAAAATAAATCGAAAATTAAATATTAATTATCTATGCATATTATCCTAATTTAATTAATGAAAAATGATAAATTTAGTGCATACATAATACGCGATATAAAAAATACAATAATTTACAAATAATTATAATAAATTCAGTAAAGTGCGAATAGAGATAAAAACATTAAAAAATGAATTAAAAACTCCATTTATAAATCGTTCCACTGCAGTTTTATTGCGATTGGATGTGGTGGCCCAGAAAATTAAAATTTCACGCGAATCTCGCATTAAATCTTATCTCAAAGTAAGAGAGAGAATATCACGTGGGCAATAACTATGAATTGGGATATGGAAAACGGCCAATTACTGTGCCACATAATTTTTTGCTCTTACGAGCGAGTAAAATACAAGTTTCGCGTTCTTCATTGCCCGGAGGCTATCGATTTCCGCTTTGCATGTACACGGGTGACTAAGTACACGCGTTTTACGATCGTTTCTTTTTTTAAACTCATCTGAGGTGAGGAGAGAGATGGAAAATGGTGATGTTACGAGGACGAGTGGAAAAGACACGAAAAACACGCGTTGCCTTTTTTAATCTTTGCAAGAGAGAAAAAACCGAAATAAAAAGAGATAAAAAAAAGGAAGAAAAACGAAGAACAAGTTAATTGTGATGGAAGTCCAGCTCTCCACGGGGGAAATAAAAAGAAAAATAAAAACGTGGAAAAAAACGAGAATTCTTCGAGAAAGGTACAACGTCCTACATTTCTCTCGACAATGTATCAAGAAAGAAGATCAAAACAATGAATTTGAGAGCAGGAAGAAACAAAAGAAAAAGAAGAAGAAAAATTTACCCGTTAGAATAAAAATTAATTATAAAAAAAATATTCAAACAAATTGTTGAACAATTATTACGAAGATCAAAGAAATAAGGGTGGAAATTAATTTTTATTAAAATTAGAGTCATTTTCATTGATAAATATTAATTTTTAAATAAATAAAAAGAAAAAAATCGTATTGAAAAGTCGTGAAACAATATTACGTAGATTTAAAGTTGGTGAGTCTGCGAACTCGACAAGGACGAAGATCGATGACCACAGAACCGGTGCTGTAACCGCATCTCAGCGAGATAGAATATTACGAGGAGCATCGAACTGTAACATAATTACACGCCATTGTTCATCGCCTTAATTGGCACGATCGTATTATCCTAACTCGTAAATATATATATATATATATATATGAATTTTTATATATATATATAAATATACATAGATCTACGTATTATACAAAGTATATTTCAGTCTTCTCTTTCCACCTGCTGCATCTAATTAATCTACTACGATCCATGAAATGAAAGAGAGAGAAATTTCTTAATACTCAATAAAAAATTCACACAAAATTGATCAATTTCAGATAATTTGAATAATTAAATTACTCTGTAGATATATTTAAAAAAATATTTAACCCTCTCTTTTCTTTAATAGTATTATTTGTTTATTCAATTTGATTAATTAACGAAAAAACCAAATACGATTTTTTAAATCGATTAAAAAGATCAATTATTTAGTAAACCGAAAAATTCTAGGTGGACAATTTTTAAGGACAATTATTTACTTTTAATTGAAAGTCTTATTGTTTGAAGATCGAAAAAAAAAAAAATTATTGCGGAAATAGAAAAAAATATACATTTTCGATTGATTTCCATTTTTTATTAATAAAAAATAAAATAAAATAATAGGAGAATGAAAATAAAAAAAAGAAACTTAACGAGTCAATTTTTGTAATTTTAATACGTCGAAAGTTTTGAAAATCTTTGAAAATTGCTTTATCGGGAAATAAAATAATTTCGAATCACAATTATTGCAATTCGATTGAGAATTTAATTATAAAAAAATGTAATTTCATTATTGTAAGCACGATGAAAAAAATTCGAGACTGCAAAAGTGATTTTTCAAAATTGTCTTTCTCACTCTCACCGGAGAGCCAAGTAAGGCCCCCTTCTTCGGGGACTACGAGATTAGTGCCTCGGTCCCCAAAGGAGAAAGAGAGAAAGGGAGAGAGGGAATTCCCCCACTTTTGCTTGCACCTGTGCAGGTTGAGAGATGTTGTGATTTCACCTGGCTTCAGTTCAACCTACAATCGTGAGGAAGAAGGTACAAGAACGATATCCAAAGTCTCGTGAAACGCCGGTCGAGTCAAATTTTTCAAAACATCGTCGCGACATTCGTTTTTTACGATTAAAAAAAAGTTTAACTGAAAAAAAGAAATTAATTCAAACCAGAAACTATTTCGAAAATACAAAAAAAAAAGTCCACCAAAAACGAGTAAATAAAAAAATTCGAAAATGTGAAATAAATTCGCGAAGTAAAAAATGTTCGATTCACAAAAAAAGATCCAAGTGAAAGGGGAATTTCGATGATCATTTACGACCGCGAGAACGAAGAGCATTGCACCTGCACGCCCGGTGAAATTTGCGGAGAGAAAAAAGAGCAAAAAAAATACCAACGAAAAATTCGCGTAAATATGTGGGGTGAATTTTTGTTTCGAAAATGGACGACGAATTTTTCGTCCTTTTTCCATCTTCCGGGTCGTTGATTTTTTTCATCGATTGAAGAAATTTGACGGAGATAGAGAACAGTAAAAAGATATAAAAATAAATATATAAATAAATAAATAAATAATCATAAAGTTCGCGTAAGAGTTTTTCGCACCAGGAAACGTCTCAAAGGACTCTCACCTGGCGCGGATTATACCCCCTGGATGGTTTTGTTGGCGTGACGAGATACTCACGCACCGTGAAGATCGTGAAGTCCCATAAAAAAATTTTTATATAAATTGATGGAAAAAAGACAGTTTTGTGAGGAAGCAACGAAGAAAATCAAGCAAAAAAGTTAGAAGAAAACAGTATCAACGTACCGCAACTAAAAAAAGACTATCGATTTAAAAAAATTTTTTGATTCAACTCAAAAGGACTCAAGGATGGATACCGTGCTGGAAAAAATGGGGAAACTCAATCTGGTAATAATATCCTCAATTTAATACCCATTGTTCGCAAAAAAAAATCATTTTTTCAAAAGGAGGAAGAAAACATTCATTGTGCGCAGTCTTCGAGGCATGAAACGAGATTCCATGTCTCAGATTAGCAGGAAAAATGACGAAAAAGTCATATTTTGTAACGGTGTAATTGAATCGTGTTTCCCAAAATGAGTTGCAATTTCAAAAATTATTTTAGGATCTCCTTTTTTCATTATTATTATTCAGGTAGTAATCCCGTCGTTAAATTTATTTAACAAGAGACTTTTTTTTCAAGTAAAAAGTAACTTTTACTAAAAAATAAAATAATAATTTATTTCAAATAAATAAATTGTAATAAAAATAAAAATTATTTGTTATAAAAAAATTGTTTATTTAAATTAATAACAAACGGTTCACTGACATAAAATTATGTACAAATTAATATTAAAAAAAAAAAACATATATCGTCGATAAAAGACAAAAAAGTTTAAAACGTTTATAGAAAAATTGTGCTGCATTCATTGTCAAAAATTGTTTATTAAAATTAATAAAACTTGCTTCTTCAAGATGTAAACTGTTTTGCCACTTTATATTTTTAAAAGACAATAATTATTATTTATAACGAAGAATTGTTCCACCGAGAAATAAAATTATGTACAATTTTATGTTTCAATAAAAAATAATCTCTGTCAATAAAATTTTAAACAATGCCAATTGTTTATTCAATTTGTTGATAACCGTTTCATCGAGATTTGAAATTATTTACTATTTTTTATTTCAATGAAATACAATTACTATCAATATTAACAATTTTAAACAGTTTAATTTGTTCTTTTTTTTGTTGTTGTTGTAAAGTTTAAAATTGAAACTTTATTCACTATTTTATACGTAAACAATTTGCATCTCGTTTACCTTGCCAACTTGCGACACCGGTCCAGCAACTATCCTAATCTCATCGTATCAGGATGACGTCTTTTTCCAGCTCTATTTGTAAATCTATGCATACTTAGGTCTGGAAAAACTGGACTGTTGAACGACACAGCGTCTCGTTAAACAAGCATTTAAATCGACTCTCAATCAATCTCTTGCCTATTAATTTTAACTCAAGCATTTATACACCTGGATAAATATGTATCAAACGTGAATATAATAACATTACAAATAAACACACAGTAATATCGAGCGTTCAATAGTTATTTATATTTTTATACTAATGTCCATTACATACAGCCATAAATATTTGCAGACGAGAAAATGTAAAAAAATTCAACAAGATCTTTATCGTAGAAAAAAAAGAAAAATTATAAAAATATAAATAAATATGTAATTATAAAAAAAATTTTCTCCTAATTTTCGATAATTATTGTTGGAAATGAATAATAATTATTGAATAAAAAGATGGATAAAAAATATCAACCAAATTTTTTATGAAAATAAATGTTATCTAATACTTTTTCGATGTGGGTAAAATGTCGAAAAATATTTATTAACAAAATGTTATAAAAATATACATAAATATGAGGTTATGCCAATGGTAATTATTATTTCAAAAATGTATGCTTTTCATATTTAGAATATGAACATTTAGTCAAACAAATCTATAGGTACAAAAAAGTTGGTAAATAAATTATGCAGGATCATTTTATAAGAGAAAATTGCAGGTTTTGAGTGATTATTGATTAAGATCTGAGATAAATGGGTACAGCAAAATATTCGATTACAAAATATTGATACCATCGATTATTATTAATTTTTTTTGTTTTGCTAATTTTTAATCTACGAAAAATAAGAAAGTATCTCGTGACACAATTTAAATTTGCATATTGCAAAACTTCTTTCTAATTTTCCTGCTCGAAAGAAAAAAAAATTATTTTGTTTTTTGTTTTCATTCTCATACTCAGATGTGTAAACGCGATTTCATTTCACACGCTTCCGCGTTCAATGTACATTATAAATTGCAAACCACGAGAACAAAAAAAAATCCTCTCGATTTACAGTCGTTGCAGCACGTGGGTGTTCGATGCATTGTAAAAAATCGGTTGGCCCATAATTTTGCATAAATTACCACACTCACGCACTGAATGAAAAAAAATGTCAGAAAAATTTGAAAACAATCGTGAAATAATTTCGTAAAAACAATAAAATTGCAAAATAATCAATTTACAATCAACCAAAAGTAACAAAATGAATATTGATATAATTAATTTCATTTCAAATCGAAATGTATTTTTCTTTTTTTTTTTTAATTTTTCATTTAAGAGCTTTTCTTGATTTTCTGTTTTTTATAAAGGAAACATTTTTTTCCAAAATAAACTAATACTTGTGATAACAAATGAATAATAAATTACCAGTTTGCAAAATTTATTGCAGAATTAAAAAAAAAAATTGTCAGTTGGTGAGAATAAAAAAAATATATTCCTAATAATTGGTAATTTTATTCTACTGCATCTTTTTTTTTCATTGTAACTTCTATTATTTTACTCCTTCTAGAAATTTCTTCTTTCTGTTTCTTTTAACTCAAATTTATTGGTAAACATTCGATTATTTTTTTCTCTTACATCAATTGCTAAAAAAAAATCAATCTATTTTTACTACGGAATAATTTCCGTAGTAAAAATAGATCGATTTTTTTTTTATAACAACATCGATGATTAAAGGGAAAAAATGATAAGCAATTTCTTGATTGCGCTTTTTTTATCTCACTGTTATCAATAATTAAATTTATTGGTAATACTTTAACTGCACTTTTTTATTGTTTTAATTTTACTACAATTTTTTGCAATGAAAAAAAATGAATAATGGCGAGAAAAAAAATTATATTTATGTATGTGTTTGATTAATACTGGGCCACGTCACTCTCACCGAAGATATTCGACAAGTGAAACTTTAGTTCCCGATATATCGCCACTTGACCATATATATATATATATATATATATGCGTATAAATGGAATATGGTACACTGTCGAATTGCCATCGATCGATCGTCGTTTGTACCGTTCGCTGTTTTCTCTCGTTTCGTTCCTCGACGAGGCAGAAAACGGCCGTAAAATTTGCAGTTCGATTATTTACGATACGCATATGTCAATGACTATTGGCCTGGAACGCAAGCTCCGGAAACTTCAAAATGCAAAAAAAATATATCCTGTCGATTTATAGCGTGTTTATTACACGTGAATTTGACCCAAAACAAAAGAAAACAAATGGAAACTTCTGGTACAATATAGAAATAGCAAAATTTGCTTTCACGAATATTTGTTGAAAATTTCCAAGTTTTTTTTTCGAATCTTTAGTTCAGTATTTAATTTTTTCAAGCCAACAGAAACGTGAGAAATTTGACACTCATTTTGAGGCTTTTTTTGTGACGATTGATTCAGATTTCTATTTGTTTACTTTCCATTAAAAAAAAAAAAAAACAAATATGATTGCAGTTTTTATTTCACGGTTAATCATTTTTGTTACAATTTTTCAAAATTGATATTGTTTCTTTTTAATTGCAGTGAAAAAAGTAAAATTTGAAAAAAATAATTTTGACTCGTATTTTTGAAAAAAAAAAACAAACATTGTTGATTTTGCTTTGACTCGAACGATTCTCTTATCAGCTCATAATAATTTTGAACTTGTTTGTATGGAACAAGGCCCATGTGATTCCAATGGAGAGGTTAAACAGTGGGAAATTCTTAAGACGATGAAAAAAATAGACACGTTGTAATTAACCTCGTACATGTAACGTTGAAAAGATAAGAAATTCAACAGTAGCTGATAAGAATTATTCGAGTTTGTTACGTTTCTACTGGCACAGTTTTAGTCAAGTGGCTCTGAAGAATGGAATAAAAAATAAGAACTTATTGACATCGTGATTTCTGGATTGATTGAAAAATTAATTCGCCTCATCAATGGCGTCCTGGTGCATAAAAAAATTAATAATTATTCGAAGCTCAGGGTCATCGTAATGTGCAATTCTTTCGCGTTCAGTTTTTCGTAATGTTATTATTGATACAAAATTATTAAATTTCTTACAGTTTTCAAATGTCATATTTTTATGAAAAAAATTGTCAACACAAAAAAATGGCACAAGAAAAAAGAATAAAAAAAACTAAAATATGATTTTAGATTTCTTTACTCTTTTTTCTTGTACCATTTTTTTGTGTTGACAATTTTTAAAAAACGATCACAACGGAATCACCGGAAATTAGGGCGACTCGTGCTCAATCCGCATCGCCTCAAAATCTGAGTGAAAATAGAATAACGATTGAGAGTGAGGAGGCTAGAAAAAATTCAGGAAACGTGGAGGCAGAATCCTCGTATTCTTGGGCTAATTTACGAAAGGTTATATTTTTTGTCAATTCATCACAATTGTATACACAATAATGCAAGTAATTTACTTGAATTTTATTTATTTATTAACTAAGCTAATATTCATAACAACTTTAATGAACCATGAAAATCGAATATTATTTTTGTTTTATTTGTAAATCAATTTTTATTCATCAATGTGACAAGAAATTCGAATAATTATCAAAAAACAATTGCACATTATTGTAATTCAATTTATTTATTAACTAAGTCAATTAATATTCCTAGCAATTTAGAAAAACACGCAAAATGAACATTTAATTTTAGGTTTAAGCCAATTTTTATTCATAAATTTGATAACAAATTTGATTAATAGTAAAAAAAAATAATAAAGATTGTTTAATACGAGACTAATCGATTGCAATTTTCTTTTTAATTGCAGAGAATCCCGACCTGTCCTTTTAAGAGTCCACCGCCACTGAAGGAATTCGTGGGTCGCTGCCAGACAATGCCGTCACGTGTCAAAAAGTCATTCTGCGGATGTCTGCAGGTAAGACTCATAAATAATGAAAATAATTAAAATTCGCTTCCATTTTCGTCGATCTGACGTACCAAAAATGAAAAGATAAAGAAATTGAATCCTTTCGTTTGTAAAAAGTTCACGTACTGCGATCAAACGAAAAAGTGAACGTGGCGATAAATTCATAAATGAAATTCTTTCACATTTACATTATTTTTCGTAGCTCTCACTTTCGAAACAATTTATACGAAATTTCTACATCGTCGAAGACTGTTTTTTTCTTTGCACTTATTACTGTAATTTTTTACGCTACGTCCATCTCTCCTCCCTTCAATTCGACGCTTCTAAACTCCCATTTTTAAAGCATTAAATCACAATTAAAAGACAAAAATCATTTCGAATACTGGTCACTTATTGTAATACTTTTTTTTGCATAATTCAGAATTCGAACAGTTAAATTGCATTTTTTTAAATGAAAAAATACGATATTTTATCATTTTTTTAGCTCTTCAATAAATAATCTTAATTGTCTGTGGTTCTTTTTACTACTTAGAAAACAATTTCTCGAAATTCGTCTCTCGAAGATTTGAATAATAATTTTACTGAATCTTCGATATATTTTTTCACCAAAAAAAACGAATTTGTAATTATTTTTTGGCATTTGTTCTTTCAAACACTTTTTCAAATTTACGTTTACGTTTTCAGCTAATTTATAATAATAAAAAATTGAAATTTTATTCAAATTTATTCCCAATTTAAGAATTTTTTTGTTAGTTTTGCTTGATTTTCAAAATCACTTTCTAAATTGATATCGTATTGAAAATTTGATGGAAGAATACACAAGTCTTTTGAAGAGGGTAGTCAAATGAGAGAGAAAATTAAAAACTCTGTCGGTCGTTTGTGCATATACCGGAAGTAATGGTACAGCGTAACGCTGCAGGGAAATCGTTAAGCTCTCTTGCACACATCATACGTCATTGATAATGGCCACGTGCATGCCTGATGGTTTCTGATGAGGTCTATGCAAATTCACAACTTACTCAAGTTTTACAAACGGTTCTGTATACACAAATACAAAAGAGTTGAAAAATAAAATAAAGTAAAAACAGAATAAACATTGCGAGAGGAAAGCCTTGCAGACGTGCGTATAATTGACGAGCCTACGCTTGATGGATTAATGTTAATGGAGCATTCTCTCCACATTTACTGCCTGAGGCTCATTCGTTCAATTCTAATATTTACACTTTTTTATGTTGTTTTTTTAAATTTTGTTTGAATTTAAAAAAACATCGAATTAATCAAGAAAAATATCGATGGACATAAAAAAGTGACTCACGAAGAGTTTTTGATTATCTGTATGAACATTCATTCATTCAAAATGAATTTTTTCATTCAATTCATTCAAAAATTCAAAATGAATTTTTTTTGTCGGCCCAATTTTCGATGTTGATGTACTAAAATGATTGTAATGCAATTTCTATTTCAAGTGGACCCTCCATATTTAGTGTATAATACGTTAATAAATTGTTCTTTAAAATGACACTTGATTTATTGGTCTACGATATTTTTTCGATTTTTGCAAAATTGTTAAAGTTTGATTATCAATTTTTGCAATCTGGAGAGCTTAAAAAACGGAAATATTTTTTTTTAACCTGAGAGAAGCAAAAAATAGAAATGGAGTAAAAAAAAAAGTATGCAAGAATGTGAATCGTTCGGAGCTCGAGATTTGCAGCTGGGCTATTATCATAAGCATGAGCGAGACGACAACAACGAGGATGACGATGAGAAAGAAAATTGTAGAGTGTCGCGAATTGCAGTAGTCACGCCTTAGAGCGATGACGAGCAACTATACAGTTGGTTTATTACATTTTTTCAGTTACTTCTATTCGAGTTTCATTTTTTCCCTAGAACATACAGCTAATAGTTTTTTTTGTTAGAGCAAAGCTACGAAGTAGCAAATAAATCGAAAGCCTTGCTTCCTCATTCGCGATGGAATTTGTTCGCGATTCGCGCGAGTAACGGGACAATTAATAATTGGAAAAAACATTACAATAAAGGTTATCAAAGAAAGTGTATTCCTTGAGCAAAAAAGGAATTCTCCTCGAAAATAGAATGGAAATAAAATGTGTATGACCTTTCGAAATTCGTGAAACTCGTCTTCAGGTTCTCTGTATTTGTCAGGACTCCGTAGGACGTCCAGGAAAAAAAAGAGAAAAAATTGATAACCTTAAAAGAAAAACGTCGAAGATTAAAAAAAAAAAAAAAGATTAAAAGAAAAACGTCATTCACGATGGAATTTGCTCGCGATTCGCGCGAGTGACGGGACAATTAATAATTGGAAAAACCGTTACAATAAAGGTTATCAAAGAAAGTATATTCCTTGAGCAAAAAAGGAATTCTCCTCGAAAATAGAATGGAAATAAAATGTGTATGACCTTTCGAAATTCGTGAAACTCGTCTTCAGGTTCTCTGTATTTGTCAGGACTCCGCAGGACGTCCAGGAAAAAAAAAAGAGAAAAAATTGATAATCTTAAAAGAAAAACATAAGTCGAAGAACCTACGAAGAATTTTTTGGCTATAAATAAACAAAACAGTAACCAGTCGTCCTCGAGTCCTTGGCGGCTTCCAGGACTCCGCAGGATTCTCATTTATCAAGGAAAAAAAAATTTGCATGAATCTTTATTCGCTCGATGTTTCAACCGGGAGCTGTCGAGAAAACGCGTTAACGGAACATTCCCCTTGTGGACATACGTGTGACCATTATAAATAATTCAAGGTCGGTTGCGAGAGATACAAAAAAATAAAAAGCTACGATATTCAATCCGCGTTCTTGGGACGATTTTGAGCTCGCTGTGGAATCGCAAAAGACCTTGCAATGTCACGTTACGTACGTAAGTAAATATACACGTGAATCAGTTCATCCTCCAACGTTCCCAAGGCTCTTTTGACTTCGAGATAAAATAATGACGAAAAAAAAGCCAAAGGCTTTATTTTATTTATGACAGGATTCCTCTTCAGGCTTTCTTCCTTCGGTGCAAAAAATGCAGGAAAGAATGCATATCTGAGTCGGATTTAACCTTGAAGGTTTTTGAACCCCGAGATAACGTGTCTCTCTATCAACAGTTTTTTTTTTTTAAGGCTGTTGGTCTGAAATGATCGCTGGTGCAAATCAAGGCGATATAGCAGTAGAATTTAATAGCCTGACCGGCCAGGGTGGACCACTCTCACGGGAGAGCACTTTGAATTTGTCCCCAGTCAGTAAATAATCCCCTAAATAACCTTCCGACACTCGGAGCTGAACAAGATTGCAGGTCTGATGTTTTCTCGAAAGTTACAAACCATTTGAACTCACACAACCTACTCCATTCTCTGATAAACGAGAAAATATATCTCGCCGTTTTAAAGGTAACGGGAGAAAGATAAGAAATTTCATGTGAATCAAGAAAAAACGTAGTTAGCGAAGAATATTTAGGTTTATTTATGAAGTAGATTGTGATCGTTTGTTACAGAATTTACTACACTTAAAAATATTCAGTGATGTAAGAAAGAAATTTGATTCGACCCTTATTACCCCCTTCAACCCTTATATGATAAATTGAATCCTCAGTCGTAAAGAAAACGAATAATGGTGTCAGGAGATATGATTTTTTACTACTGAGAATGAAGAATAAAATTTAAAAAAATCGTCAAAATGATGACAAGTGAAGAATGCTATTGCAACAATATAATTGTTAATTCATATTTTTTTATAATTAATACAGTAAAGGGTCCAGAACAAAATTACCTCGCGGCTGAAATAAAATGTGAAGATAAAAATTTGATTGGAGTTTCACAAGTAGATTTCGGTGGATTAATAAAATAGTCGATGAAGGCTCATTGGTTCTCAGCTATATAATAAACGAATGGATAATTTCCTAGTCATGTGTGAAAGTACCTTAAGAATTTATTGCCCGGGGAGCCGGTCTCCTGACCTTTGCCGCCGGCTATTCCACCTCCAATCCAACGGGTCTCGTTGCAGGCTTGAACGAAAGATCTTTTTCTCCCACTTCGATAATCACGAGCGTTGATTCTCTTGCTCCTGAAACCTGGTGGCTTCCTTTCCGTAGATAATGCCAAAAGCCCCGAGTCAAATGTTGTAATTTACGAGCACGCGCGAGATAAGATTTTGAGATAACGTACTTTCGCAAGTTAATCTGACCGAAGAACTTCAGAATTAGATTCTAAATATATAAAAACCTGTTTTCATTTAATTAATTAAGATCGCTTGATAATTTATTCACCTAAAGTTCTAACTCGAGCAGAAAAATGGGTGAAATGATAATTTTTGTTTTTGATTTTTGCGTAGGATGACGAGCCACCGGAAATCACTTACTGCGTGGTGGAACACACGGGGACCCTTACACTGCAGGCAATGACCCCAACTCTGCCAATGCCAGCTGAGGAAGAACTGAACAAAATGTTCCTCGAGCTGGTCGACGAGCTTGATCTCACTCAGGCCAACCGGCAAGCAGTTCTAGCACTTCCGGCTAATAAAAAATGGCAGATCTACTGCTCGAGAAAAGGCAATGACACCCTGGACAACGGAGGCCTTAGAACGACTGACCTGAGCGGTGATCCGGAAGATTACATCAATAGGGTTCGAATTATCGTGGGTGTAAGTTGTAGTCCTTTACGATTTTCCTCTGATCATTTTTGGTGTGGATTTCCATCAATGGATTCTTTGATGTCTTAGATTCCTTTATCGGAAGACGGCGAAGACCTGACCAATCATATGCGCCAGGTCGAAGCTCTCAAAACGGCATTAAGAACACAGCCCCACAGCTTTGTTCTCCGGTTCATTGAGCTTGATGGCCTAAATGCTTTGCTACAAGTCCTTGGAACCATTGATGTTGATGCTGCCAACAGTAATCTTCATACCAGCGTCATCGGATGTTTGAAAGCGTTGATGAACAACTCAGTAAGTGAATCCCCTTAGTGAGGAATACATTTTTCCTAAAATGGATACGCTCAGGATTTGGTTGGTCTAACGTTGATTGAATTTGGGTTGGAACCTAGTAGATTGAATTTTGACTGTTCTGATCCAATGCTGCCTCAGTGACGGTATTATAAACCATCAGGCTGAGCTTCATTCCAACCCTAGCCCAATATTCTGTGTTCATACTTATATGTAACTCAGTAGAGTAGATTTCAGCTCTAATCTAAGCCAGTAGGCTGGGTTCTAACCAATATCTGGCCAGTAAGATGGGTAACAGCTCTGATCAACCCAATAGGCTGGATTCCAACTTAGAGCCAGGTCCTATAAGCTGGCTGTTCGGCCAAAACCAATTGACTCATAATCCTAATTCAACTTAAGAAAGTTTGGTTTAATTCATTCCAAAAACCTTGAGTTAGGCTTAAGAATTGCTAAACGTTCCCGGACTAATTGAAAAATCAATAATTCCAGAATGGCAGAGCTCACGTACTCGCTCATCCGACAGCCATAAATACGATATCCCAGTCGCTGGCGACTGAAAACATTAAAGCGAAGATATCAGTGCTGGAGATTCTTGGTGCCGTTTGTCTTGTACCCGGTGGACATCGCAAGGTCCTTGAAGCGATGCTTCACTTCCAACAGTATTATTCCGAGAGGACACGATTCCAGAGTATAATCAACGACCTGGACAAGAATTTTGGAATATACAAGGATAATCTGTCGTTGAAGACAGCCATAATGTCGTTCATCAACGCTGTGTTGAACTACGGACCGGGTCAGGTGACCCTGGAGTTCCGTCTCCATCTAAGATATGAACTGCTAATGCTAGGGATCCAACCTATTATTGAGAAATTAAGAAAATATGAAAATGAAACCCTCGACAGACATTTGGATTTTTTCGAGATGGTGAGGAACGAGGATGAAAAAGAATTGGCACGAAAGTTCGAAAAGGAGCACGTCGATACAAAAAGCGCAACGGCCATGTTTGATCTGTTGAGAAGGAAGCTTAGTCATACCGCTGCCTATCCGCATCTTTTGAGCTTGCTCGAACACTGCCTTTTGTTGCCCCGTAAGTATGATTAACAAACCCCTTATCATGTTCTTTATTACCCTAGCAACCAGTGGTAACCTTTATTTTGTTCCCAGTTGACTATGGTGCACAGCCTCAACATTGGCTCTTATTTGATCGGATCGCCCAGCAGATTGTGCTCCAGACAGAGTCCGGTGAGTCTGGATCACCAAGAAATCCGGATGTGGCCCCGATCGAGATAAACGTTAAAGAGATCGTCCACCTACTCGCCAAAGAGGAAGAGCTTGTGGCAGCTCGAAAAAAGGCCGAAGAGTTGGAACGTGAAAATTCGGACATGTCATCGAGGTTGGCGAAGAAGGAGCAAGAATTAGATTTGCGGACCCAAGAGAAAGAGGACATTGAAGCGAGTCTGGCACGAATCAAAGAACGCCTGGAGAAAGAAACATCGATGCACATTGAGACGAAACAACGAATATCCGAGCTGCAGGACAATATGGAGACATTATCGCGCCAGGTCAATAACGAGAAGTCCGAAAGGAAACGTCTCGAACAGTTGGTAGCTTCTGGAAGCTTGCCAGACGATGCGAAAGCCACCATTAAAATAGTAGAGGATGAGGTACCTGAGAAAGTTGCTGCAAAACCGACTCCGCCACCCCCGCCTCCTCCGCCATTGGCTCCTCCCCCACCACCTTGCTTAATGCCAGCAGCTCCCCCACCCATGAAGGTTGAGATCATCAAGAATGTTCCTCAGCCCAGTAATCCTCTCAAGTCCTTCAACTGGTCCAAGATTCCTGAGCAGAAATTGCAGGGCACCATATGGTCCGAGTTGGATGATACCAAACTCTACAACGTCATGGACCTTGAATCCATCGACAAAATCTTTTGCGCTTATCAAAAGAACGGTGTTTCGACCGAGGGCTCGATCGAGGACCTTCGCAAATTGGGCAAGAACAAGAGCAGTATGTCGGTTATTGATTCTCGAAGGGCACAAAATTGCACTATCCTCTTATCCAAGCTGAAGATGTCTGATCATGACATAACCCGGACTATCTTGTCGATGGACCAACAGAACATTCTCCACATTGACATGGTCGAACAACTTCTCAAATACATCCCATCTTCCGAGGAATCTGCACTGTTGGACATGAATCAAAAGGAATTACAGAGCAGAGCTGATTGCTTTCTCTATCAAATATCCAAGTACATGTAGTTCAATTGTTTTCCAACCTGGTTGACACGTAATCCAATCACTTTTCTCTCTAATACTAAATTTTTAACTTTCAGAGTACCGCACTATGAACAACGGTTACGATCACTCCACTACAAGAAAAAGTTTGCTGCAAGCATCTCGGAGTTGACGCCACGCATGAGAGCCGTACTTGAGGCTAGTCGTCAAGTAGCCAGATCACGAAAACTAAGAAAACTGCTGGAACTTGTTTTAGCGCTTGGTAATTACGTTAACCGTGGCAACGCCCGAGGCAACGCCGGTGGCTTTCGTCTTGCCTCATTGAATCGCCTGGTGGACACCAAGTCTTCGTGCTCTAAGGGTACGACTCTCCTTCATTATCTCGTCCAGATACTCGAGTCACGTTTCCGTGAAGTTCTCGAGATCGAGGAGGACATGCCACATGTTAGAACCGCAGCTAGAGTCAGTATGGCTGATCTTCAAAAGGAAGTAGCTAACTTGAAGAATGGCTTGCAAGATGTCCAACGAGAGATTGGTGAGTAATGAAAACTTTGGATTCTGCTATATTCGAGTTTATTAATAACGATTCAATGATTTTAACTCAAAGCTGATATCCTTCAAAATGACGATCGAAAGATTCAGATCAGATTTGATTAGATTGGTGTATAATCAATAATTTGTCGAATCCCAGCATCCTAATCACGATCAAAAGGCCGCAACTCCAAACTGATATCCTTAAAAATGGAGATCCAAAGTTTGACTTCGATTCCTAATGCGATGGATTCAGAAAATGTTTAAGAATCCGCCTAACCCAATTCTCCTGAAATTTATGAAAATACTAAATTTCGAACTTCGTGTTTTTCGAAAACATTAAGGCACATTTTGGATGTTAAAGATAATGAATCAAAATTAAGATTTTGATGCTTCTTTTCAGAATTTCATCGAGGCCAATCACAAGTACTTCAGGGTGACATGTTTATACCAGCAATGAGAGATTTCCAGGCCCAAGCAACGTGTCGATTAGCCGAAGCGGAGGATCTCTTTCAGGACATGAAGACGAGATTCGATCGGGCAGTTCGCCTGTTCGGTGAAGATTCTGCTGGTGTACAACCGGACGAGTTCTTTGGAATATTTGAGAATTTCCTTCAGGCGTTGGCCGAGGCGAGACAGGATGTGGAGAACATGAGGAGAAAGGTCGAGGAAGAAGAGCGTAGGGCTAAACAAGAGCAGGAAGTAAGTTCACAAAAACATCAAAAGATCAAATTAATCAAATTGCTTTCAATTCCGTGACCTTCAGTACTGACCTTGGGCCTTGTTTACAGTTAAAAAAACGAACAATGGAGAGGAAGAACTCCCGGGAGGGCATTCTAAACAGTATTACTCTGAACAAGAAGAACGAAGCAAACAGTAACGGTCAAGGTGACAACAAGGGCGAATTTGATGATTTAATATCAGCACTAAGAACCGGTGATGTTTTTGGTGAAGACATAGCCAAGTTCAAACGATCAAAGCGTCGTCCAGTAACCCCTAGCGGTCAAGAGACTCGTCGACACAGTGCTCACAGAGAAGACTCGCGGGAGAGACATTAGAGGTCATTCCAATCACTTTCAAGGTCATTTTATCCTACTAACCTTCATTTCCGTTGTTTTTACGTTGTTGTTGTTCATTAATTCGTTTTCCAAGACTGGAAATTGTCGTCGAGTGCCAAGCCTAAATATTATAGACGCTTGTTGATTTGCTCTTTCTCCCTTTCGATGATCAAGGACTGGAGAGAGAGTGAAAGAACGTGCTGGTTGAATGGACCGAAATTTAACGAGATTTATAATTGTCTCTTTTAATTATTTCCTGTAATAAGCACATTAAGGTGTTTATCTTCAACTTTTCAATTTTTTTTCTATTCTACCCTCCGGAAAAATAAATTACTACTTGATTGACCTTGCAATTAGAGATTCATGGTTGATCGAGACTAAACGATGCTTTTACACGTAAAGTTCTTGAGGCACCCGTTACACTCAATTGTCTACGTTTCCCTTTTCCATGCTTTTTCTCACGCGTGTAATCTACGATATAAGGGGATGAGAACTGAAAAAAATTGATTAAGTTACTCACACCCTAAAAAAACACATCTTACCCTCATCTCACGCGTGTATCAAAAATTCAAAATACGTTTTCATCCACTTTTATTTTTTTCAACTTCCGTGTTATTAAAATGAGTAAGTGCGATGTCAAGTCCAAAAAAAGGAAATACGACAGCGGAATTCGAAAATTGGCGCCGGAATTGCAGTTTGAACAGTCCTACAGTCATACAAATTCGAATCAAGTTGCAGTGCGATAATTACGACAGTTTTTCGATCGATATATGAAAGAAAATGCTTCATACGTTTATAAAAAAGATAAGAAGAAATTTCGCGTCGGAAGGGACAAGATTTGAAATTTTAATAAATAAAAATATTTATGGGACATTCCAGGCAAACTTGACCAGTCAATTTTTACAATTCATTTACTTTCGAAAATTTAAATAACAAAAATCGATCGGTCCAGTTTTTTCTCTCTTTACTCAACTGCAATCTCGGGGCAAAAGAAAGAGAATGAAATTGTTAATTTTAAGTTGTACATACAGTCATAATTATTATCATTATTCTCATTCGTTTATCGTTGAACATTAAACTCGTCACAAAAGTCATATTAATTATTAAGAATCATCAAAATACGCCTGCAAAAGGATAATGACAGACATACAGTATCGTGTCTTTGGTAGAGATCGGACCAAACGTGGTTTGCTATACTTTGAATCAAAAGAGAAAGAAAAAAATTAAATTGTTAATCATAATGTTAGAATTATATAGAAGAGAAACAGAGAAATGATAAAATTGATGAAATAAATAAGGCCTATAAGAAGCTCTTGAGTTTACAATAAAATAAAATAAAAACAATCAAGAGCTATCTAACTAATTACGAGAAGTCTGATTTTACAATTTTTTTTCCAAAACACACACAACATGAAAAAATTAATAAAAGGAGATTGAGTGCTATAAGCGTTAGGGACAAGGATTTGCAACAATATTCGTACACTCTGCATAGTCACGAATAGTCTATGACTCGTTTGGTGTATCAATTCAGAGAAAAGCAAAACGAACAAACAAAAAAATAAATAAAAAGATAATGAAAATAAAAGGGGAAAAAAAATATTGAACGGAATTTAGAAGAGAGATTATACGATCGGTGTGTAGGTGTCGATGTTTTGTAATCTTTTTGTATTTTTGTAAATATCCCTAATGTCGATGTCACCCTCCCATATAACATCCCTCATTCGTAGACGAGACGAGGAAGAAAGAAAAAGAAAAAGAAAGAAAAAGAGAGACAGAAGAAGAATCAATAAGATGAAATAAATGTCCAATTTAATATATTGATATATCATTAGAAGTATCTTATGTAATAATATATAAAAAGAACATACTGATTAATATAGAGATCTGATATAAAAAAATGTAATTGTTTTATTATTACCTGACCCCAAAAAACAAAATTTTATAAGATTGTGTCAACGAGTTTTGGTTTGTTTTCTTTTTATGTGATATTTCATTATTTATATTTTTTATACATTAAAAATATTTACTTGAAAAAAAAGTTTTAACTAAATTTTGTTTTAATTTTTTTATCGACACATTTTTATTTTTTTAGTCGGCGTTGTTTTCAGTGATTTTCTATTTTTTTTTACTTCTTCTTTTAATATTGAATTTTTATGATTCATTATTATTATTAATTTGATTTTTTATTACTTTGAATATTTTGATTCCATTTTTTTGTCGACAGCTTTCATTTGATAACAATATTGATGGAGTTTGAAAAAAAAAATCGTTAAATCCGGCCAGGGTTGAAAATGATGCATTACTTTTTTTAAGCATTATCATTTTCATTGACCATTAAAATTAAACGGCTAATGGAAAATATTTCCATTGACCATTAAAATTAAATGGTCAATGGAAAATATCTCCATTAATCATTTTTATTATTTATTAATTAATTAATTAATTAAGTGAAATGATTAATGGAATTCTTTTCCATTAACCATTCAATATTTCCATTAACCATTAGCGATTTAATATAATTAATTTAATTGATGAGTCATTTTGACCCAAGCCGAAACTACTGCCGGTACCAGCAACCGAGTAAACTTTGATTACTATTATTTAATTTTAACGGTTAATGGAAATTGTTTCCATTTTTTTTTTGTTACATCTCTCGAGATTTTTAGTAGCACTAAAAATTAGATAGTTCCGTCAAACAAAAAATTAATCGAATTTAACAAATGAAGTTTTGAAAAACACAAATTTGGCTCTGTTTTGCCTTTTTGAAATATTTTTTACGATTTTTTTTGGACATGATGCGTACTTTTGTACATGATCGTTTTTCCGCTATTTTTCGAGTGTCGAAAACTGGGCGCATAGTTTGTGCAAAATTTTATCGTCATTGTTGTCTATGATAAACTTAAAAAGGATAGCGAAAGCTTCATTTTCATTTTTTAGAAAGTTTCGTGCGATTTCTTTTCGCAAAGTTATTTTATTTTTGGCTAAAAAAGACAAATTTTAGAAAATGCGGCGTAACTCAAGAAATATAGGGGTACAGAGAAAATGTCAAGAATACACAGTTTCACAAATTTACACGGGATTGCCCAGAATTTTTTCAGAATTTTTCTTCGAGATTTTTTTTTTTGACTATTTTTGCTCGGAACTCTGATGATTAGGGTTGCTTAACTCGAGAAGTATGGCGTTTAGGATAAAATATCCCAATAAGAAACTTTTTTACTTTTTGATTGTGAATTCGCTACATTTTTTCAGGATTTATTTTCGAAATATTTTTTTTTTCAATTTCTTTGGCCAGAACTCGGAGAATCGACCAATCAGTTGATTGGCGTATCTCGAAAACTATTGAGTTTCAGACAAAATATAGAGAGGGGAAAAGGGTGCAATTTCTTATTTTGTATATAGGGTTTGCGGTAAATTTTGAGAAAAAGCACCTAGACGATCGGAAAAAGAATATGGTTAAAAAAATTTTGTAAAAAACTGTGGACAAATTTCAACGTATTCATATTTATGTTTATGTGTTGCGAAGCTCATTACCATGGAGAATGTGAAAAGAATCCTCAATTTTTTCGTATGCACAAACGTATGGAATCGATAACAAAAAAAGCTCCTACATCATCTACGTAAACGAAAACATTCTAGTCAAAAAAATAAAGTCGCCGAGAACACACTGGAAAAAATGTGTACCATTCGAATATACTATGCACTCTTGTACTTTGAATCTGCCCCAAATCTAGTGAGTTGTACTGACTGGGTGGACGGTGTGACGAAATATGTGATCCAAAATTCGGAATTGCGACAGGTGGCATTTATGACGAGACATTGGTGAAAGCAGAACCGTTCAAAATCCATTGATTGAAGAGTTTTTAATCAAAGTGGTTCAAAATATACCCATTTTACGAGTTGACTTCGAAGAAGATTTCAAAATTTCAGTGACTTTAGTGCACGACGAAACGAAGACTCCTATCGACAAATCTTCAACTCTCTTTATTTTTACGATTGAGTCCCGCGATAGTCTGCCGATTCCACTGGCAAAAAAATTTCTCGAAGCTGTAGCAGAGATGGCGATCTACAATTATAGTCCAAAATACTTATATTTCCTCCAGAAGCTGAGTGACAATGTTGAGGATTTCTTGCAGTACGGTTGAACCACAAACGTTGCTGGATTTAACCGTCGTCGAATTGGCCGAAACGGTAATCTGGAGACGTTCGATCTTAATTGAACGTTCAGTCGCTTTACCGATTATTCATTGGCTCAATCAGTTCAAGAAAGAATATGGGATCTGTGCTGTCCTCGTAATGTCGCCAGGTAACCATGTTTGAAAACGGCTGCTTTCTTGTTTGTACGGTGCCTTATGGTAGAAATAATATATTATTTATTAACCCAGTGAATTATTGGTAATTGGCTCTTTTATATATGCAAGGTAAGTTCCCATTATTTTTTAATGTCAATTTTAATTAGGTGTTACTTAAGCCAGATTGTCGTAAATTTAAATTATAAGATGATGTGACAGACTAACTTTCCTTTCTCCTCATACGTCAAGTTTGACGCTCCCATTTAACGTGCTTTTTGGTTATGGCATGTATTAGTTGAGCTGCGATTGCGATCGCTCGCCTGTTTGCCAGAATTTTTCCGTAAATAAAATACTTGTATAAAAATGTTAACAATTGGTGGACCTTGTTGATGTCAATAATAATATTTTTACCGCGATTACACGTGATATTTACAAAAATAGGGACAGGAACTGTGTTTAAACATATGAGACAGGGCTCCAGCCGTTTTCTCATTTCACTACCGCGAGCATTACAGTCGGAAAATGTTTAGAAAAATTTGTCGGGTTTTCCTCTCAGAGTAGATTAATGAATCAATACACCTATGGTCGATTTCGGTGATGCTAACTCGGAGGTTCTGAATATTATCGAACAACAACTCAATTGCTCTGTGAAATATATTTGGTCAGAAACTTCGACAAAAAATATTTATGACTCTCTGTCCATTATTCAGCCCGATCTGGAATCAAGGGACCCAGATTTATTATTTCATTTGTATGCATATTATTCTGAAGACCGGAAAAATATTTAATGAACGGCACCAGTAATAACCATCGAATCTTCTTTCCTTTTGCCGATTTTGCTAAGACGAGAAACTTCGACGCCTACAAATTTTATTGTAATTTACTGTTTGAGTTTTGGTATTATCCTCATTTATTGGATTTTCATGCGATTACGTGGATTTAAATCCTGGCAAATGTTCAACATCAGACGCATTCTTTTCAGACTTTCCGTCAACCAACAACCTCGTAGTAGTGTCGAACGTATTATTTTCGCTTGCTTGCTCTACATTTTCGCGTTTTATTCTTCAACGATTTATGCCGCGATCACGGGCATTATTTGGCACAAGAATGGTGAAGTCAGGATGGCCCGCACCATTGTGTGTTTACGAATTAAATAAAAACAAAAAGGTTACTTGCTTGGCAAACAAGATATTGTCTGATTTTTATATTTTTGGATACAAAGACAAAGAGTGTTTTGCTATAAAGCTTGTGAAACCTCCTTTGCGGCACGACATTTACGCATTCATAATAGGGAAAAAAGCAGGAAGCAGTTTTCAAAATGTCTGATGTTAGACGTCTTCTGCAGTTTCCCTGGGGTTTTGTTCAAATGTGATAAATTAATGAATTGGGAAAAGCTGCGGGCTGTCTTGGAGAAATCTCACAAGAACATGGGTTTAAAAATACATTAAATTGCCTACTTTAACCTAATATCAGATTACATAGCTTGAATCCCTTTAATGCTTTCATAAATTTTGTTTAAAAACTAGTTGTTAGTAAGTACAAAAAAATGGAAAAGCGTTAAATAAAATTATTTCTGACTGAAAGAAATTTTCTAATCAAAGACTAAACGAAAGTTTACGAAACTATGCTATAAAATAAACTTTTTTTTTTTTAATCCATATCGCTCATTTGCAAGACATACCTTGACTTGCTTGTCATAACTTGACAATTTTAATTCCCATTTTTCGGTTTCAATTGAATAGTTTTTGGATGTAGTTTTAATTGACTATGGGTCATTATTGTGAGATCAAACCAAGAATTGAATATTTCTTTTTATTTAACTGATTTTTTTTATTGAAATTTAAGTATAACAAATTAATGCGAAAACAATTCCTGAATATGTATTTATTTCGTCACGTCACACGATCGACTCCTTTTTTCGTTCTTTTTTATAACAAACTCTGTTTCCTTAGTTTTCAATGACTCCTTGATTTTATTTATATTCTTTCTTTTATTATTTATATATATCAATGATCCTACATTATTGTAATGCCCAAAATTCACTGCGAGAGGGCATATACATTGAAGAATTATAGCAATCCAAAATTTTCCCATTACCGTTTTTGTAAATTTTGTTAATTTTGGCTCATGACAGTCCGGCAGCAAATAAGCGATGTGTTTCACACTTTATAATGTTAAGACTTCGTAAGAAATTTATACTGATTCCGCGGAGCGAGATTAGCTTTATAGGTCTAGATCTGAATACAAATAAAAAGTTGTCTTGGATGCTACTAATCAGAAAATAGTCGCACAGTCAAAAAAGTATCGCTCAGGCAATACGTGATTGTCATACGGTGGAATTAGAAGTTTGATACGGGATAAAACCCCTTTTTTGTGGCATTCGAACGCGCATATACTGACAAGTTAAAATGTTTAAGGAATCCATCGAGCCAATCCGAGCTCGCTACTCCACCGACGAAATTGTTATGAATATTATTTTTTTTCCGCCAACTGACACGCCAGAACTCTTAACTCAGTTTTTGTGAGTCCATGAAGATAGTCGTCCAAATCTTGTAAATAATTTACCAACTCTTGTCCCTGAGCTGAGCTGAAGACAGTCTGAAACCTTCCTAGTCCTGAAATTACAACGAAAAAAAATGAAGGAATAAAGAGAAAAAAGCGGGGGAGGGGGGGGGGGGGGGAGTAAAAGAGATGTGAACACTGTACTTACCTTTCAGTGTAGCTAATTCCATATCTCAGGTCTTCGAGAATATGCTAATACGTCTGGTTAGAGCACACCGTGGAACGTTAAAGGATTCTGAAGCGCACTTGTATCCCATTTCTTTTTTGACGACGGTTCGGATAGCATTTTCCATAGCTTCTACATCCCAAGACTGCCGATCCGTTTCTCTCTCGTATACATGAACCATGGTGTCAAGTTCTCGTAAAAAAATGTTTTGACAAAAGACTATTCGAAATTTTTTAATTTATAGAAGGAAAATAATATTGAGAAAACTTAAAAATAAGACAAATTTTTTCTGATTCAATTTTTTGCTTTCAAGTCTGAGCCACGAATTTTCCCTTTGCACCGATTATGACGAAATTCAATTTGAATCTCGATAATTTTTGACCATATTACGCTTTCAAATATCAATTCTTTTGATGTCACGGTAATATTTGAATATTTTTGCATAAAAACACTTTACACACCATGAAACAGGAGACAAAAACTTTTGATAGAGCCGAAATCTTTAGTACCCCGCCATCTTTTTCAAATATTGGAATATAATTTACTCCATTCCGAATAAGAGTAAAAAATTAATAGAAACGCGAAGAATTGGTGAGGGAATCAAAATGATAATAGTACACTTACATTATTTTCCGAAAATTACACGAAAACAAAAGAAAACAATCAGTAAACTTAATGACTTTAGTGTCAGTGAATTGTTGATAAAAATTAACAAAATTACAAACGTAGGCACGTTCGTTGGTAAGCGGAGTAGAGGGCGCTGTTACTGACGCGTCGTAGTCTAAAACGCCGCCGTGTTGTCGGCCCGAACTCGCGCGCGGTAATGCAGCTTCAAAAGTTTTCGAAGTTTGTGCGCGCGAGTTTTGACGTTTTGGCTGGTTGTGGGTTCGGACCATTTTTCATTTTCGGAGACATTTGCGGAGTATCGAAGCTAATGAAATAGTCAGAGAAGAATGCCTTGACAATATGAGACCCTTGACTTTCTGTGTCGAAAAAAGTTTTACTTCTATCGTGGCTCGACGATTTCCTGTTTTGAGGTTAAATCCTTTAGACTCGATCGGTGCCTGCCATTTCTCCTCAATATTTTTTGATAAATTCTTCGATGGTAATGGAAATTATTCCTTACCGGGGTAAGTTTTCTCTTTTTCACTTAATTTTTATTGTTGGACACAATGGAGGATTTCATTAAGAAGGGCAAAATTCTCTAAGCGGGCTTAGAAATTTCAGGTAGCTCGGAAAAATTCTTATAGCGAGCTTAGGAATTTGGGGGGCATGTTTTCTTCAATGTTTCTTGTTGAATTTTTTGACGGTAACGGAAATTATCCCTTACCGAGGTGCGTTGCCACTTTTCGACCTGGTTTTTGCGGTTTGACACATTTAAGAATTTTATGAAGGAGGGCAAAACTTTTACAACGGGTTGAGGATAACTTCATAGGAATAATTTTGCTTGTGCGAAGGATAGAGAATTTGACTATAAAAGTTCTCATTGAGCGAGTAAACGGTTTTGGGCTTCTCGATCTTCCTGTCATGTTCATCCCCTTATTTTTCTTTGATATCTTTCAGATTTTGTTCAGCAAAGTCTTCAACGAGTTTCTCCCAGAGTGGCCAGAACAGAAATTTCTATAAATAAGGCTACGGAGGAAAAAGATACCATATCGACGGAAAGAATAATGCTAAATTGAAAGATAATTACATTGACATGCAGGAAGAACTTGAAATGTAGTTTACTACTAATTTCAAAATGGACAAGTCGGTACAGTGCATTGACATGATGCATAATGGAGGTGAGCGAAGTATTTACAATGTTATGTTGACTCGATTGAGTTTTAAAGTATTCGTTTTTTCTCAGAATTTTTTGCGCAGCATTTCGTCTTGCGAAAATTATCATTTTTTAATTTTTGATGCCTCTCAGAGGCTGCGTTCACTTTGCCCCAAAAACCTTTTTTTTCTAAATTCGAAAAACAGGGAACGGGAATCTATTTTAGGAACTATATATAGTTCAAACATCGTTTATTTACCGGCGCAGTGAACTTAAAGTTCATTTTTTGCATGCCACAAAAAATTGGTCCAGAAGCGATCCTCGACTTCACCCCATTTTTTCCTCTCGTACATCCAAGAAATGGCGCCAAGGGGGTCCCATTTCTTTGCTCATATTACAGAGCTCGCATTCCATTTGGAAGCAGTCGCTTCCAAAGTCTGTATTGCGAAAAATGTATTTTTTTAATTTTTAATGCCTCCCAGAGGCTGTGTTCATTTTGTCCCGAAAATCTTTTTTTGCGAAATTCGAAAAACAAGGAACGGGAATCGATTTTGGGACTTAAATAAAGTTGAAAGAACGTATGCTCATCAATAAATCTGCCTTGAATCCTTAAACGTTCATTTTGCCCCATGTTCCCCTATATATATAGTTGAGCACGTCGAATGATTATGGCCTCAGGTCAAAGCAAATATATCAAGAGACTCGATAGAGTCTCGGGACAAGTACATTTGCAGCTCTGTCGTCTGCTGTCCCGAATGCCCGCCAAGGCTACATTATCTCGAAGCAAAGCGATTTGCGATGGTGGGAGTAAAAATTTTATGACGTTTTCGCCAATTGTAGAGCGTAGCAGATGTCATTTGGCGACTTGAAAAGTGAACTTTTGTTGTTGTTGAATTAGTTATTTGAAAATATGAAACAGAACACGATTTAATGCTGAATTGTTATACAGAATAATTTTCAAATGCAAAGAAGTTAGTTTTTTTCGCTGAAAGGAATTAGTCACGAAAAAAGACTCGGATTAAATTTGATTTACAGTGTACGTTGCAGAAAGTGCTGCTGTTCGAAAAAGAGTTTTTAATTTAAGGTCTTCATTCTTTACTTGTTAATACTGAGTCCACGCGATGATTGAATCAATCTTGTGTATCGAGCACATTTATCAGATCAGTTACAAGACATCGAATTACCTGCCGATTGTGACGAAATAAAGTTAAATCGTTATCCATTCAACCTGTATCTTATAACCGCTCCAATTATGATTCATTATTCATCACTGTCAGCGAGATCGAGCTCTTCTATTACTCTCGATTTGGGAATAAGTTCACCCGCAATCCTAAACGTGATCAATCTCAACTTGCAAATTGCACAGAATTTTTACTCAAACTTTTCACTATCTCTACTGGGGGGCTTTATTCCGATCGTGTTATTTCTGAGAGTACGGTTGATTAGCATAGCTCCTGCCTATTGTTGCGTAAGCGCATTATAACTGTGTTTTGAAACTTATCGATTTATTGCTAGTTCTGTGAATATGAGTATAGAGTTCGCAGCGCTGGGCGGGAATTTTGAAATACGGCCTTCGTTTTGATGAGTACACAAACCGACCACCAATGTCTTGGACGCCACTGAGTGAGAAACCGCCGAAGAACCAGCACCCCCATTGTGACGTTCGCAACCAATCAAAGCCTCTACCAAAGGATTCAGTGCCACTAAGCGAACGCCAAAAAATCTTTATCCCCACCATGACTCCCCCATCCGATAGGATGCCAACAGCCTACCGTTAGTCCAGTCATTACGTCGGAAAAAACGGGTTAGAAATGCAAATGAACCGAGAAGGCTAAATTTTTTATATTACGTGGGGGGGGGGGGGGCTAGAAAACCTTAACTTCAAATTGTCGACCAAGATTTCCTATGTGCATTTTCCGCCATCTTGAAAAAAGGGTTAAATTCAGTTTTTTTTACAATAACTCGGTTGTCCGTTGAGATACGATAATTTTGAATGAATACTTTTTTGTTACTTTTTTCACGCTCTATAATTTAGGTACTATATATTTTTTACCTATTGTTGATGGTTATTGAGATATCGATCGAAAAAGTCAAAAATTTAGGTAGTGAAATTTGTTTTTTGCTATTTTCTCTTTCCTCGTGATAGATATTGAAAAATTGTCTATTATGAAACTTGTACAGCATGTTCAGACCTGCAATTTAGTTTTTTTATTTTATTCCTCTGACCAAAATTCGACCTCTAGCGCGCCGCAAAGTTGACCGCAGCGCCGCCCGACGCTACAAAATGTGCGTCCCGCCATGGAGCGCGCCAATAGAGCGACCATTAGAATTTGAGGGCTCAGGTTTTAAAGACCCTTTTTTCGTATTGGTGCCGGAACATCTGCTCTTTTTCATAGCATTTCAGTCAGTTGTCTTGAGTCTCTTGGAGCGAGCGTACGTGTTTTATAAATTTCGTGAACGTGGGCGATTGTTTCATTTGCAAAAAACCTCTGATTACAGACATTTATGTGGCTATATAGAGAGCTGTTCAGACTCTCTTAGCGACGAGCGTGAAAAGAGGATGTGTGGAGCATCAAAACTTGTTACAAAGTATTGATTCAGTGAGTGTTCACGGTGCCTGCTACAAAAAATATGGAAATCAAAGACTAGCGTCGTTTGCCTCTCGGCGAAGTGAATCTGCATCGGAAGAACCAGAACCCGAAGAACAACCTCAGCTCATACCCACTTTTGATTTTAAAAATCTATGTTTATTTTGTGGTGAAGCATTTTGCGATGAATCAAAATTGTCAATGCATAGACGGAAAGAAATTCATTCGGTGCACTAAACATCAATGAAAGAAAATGTTCTGCGGTACTTTTCTGGACGTGACGATGAATTTACTATTTCAATCGTCAAACGTATTCATTGTGTACCTGATCTCGTCGCAGCAGGAGCTCGATACCATCGAGCATGTATTTCACGTGTGTACCATCCACTACCTGAGGAGGGGATTAAGAAAGGAGGACCTACAGAGGACAAAATAGCCGAGGCAATGGAGGGAATTTACTCATTTCCGAAAGGAAATTCGGACGAATGTCAATTTTCAATGAATGAGTTAATGAACCAATTAAATGGAGATTTCGATCCTGACATCAGAACGGTTAAAAAACATTTACAAGTTAAGTATGGAGATGGCATTCTTATAAACAAAAATCAAGGACGTGATTGTGTAGTTTGTTTTCGGAATACTGGCTTTAAAATACTTTCGGAGAAATGGTATGAAGAAAAAAAAAGGACTCTCGTGAAGAAAGGCTAAGAGTTATTCGCGAAGCTGCTGCAATAATCCGCGAGGACATTAGAGGTGTCGTTTACGATAAAAATAATTATCCCCCATCGGATGCATTCGTAAAAGATGTCGAAGCCGCTGTTCCTGAATCTTTGCAAGTTTTTCTTGCCACGACCATCACAAAAGATAAACGCGGTGCATTGGAGCAGTGGAAAAAAAAATGTACAACGATAGCTCACTCCATAATAACAGCTGTGCGTCCTCGTTAGTTTTTCTCTCCGCTCCAGATAGGTGTCGAAACTTTTCTTTACAAAAAATTTGGTTCAAAGGGTCTCATCAACATATTATCGGCAATGAGATTCTGTTTACCGTATCAGGAAATAACGATTTTCGAGAATTCGTGTATTCATCGAGCTGAAAGTGAAATTCTGGAAAATTCGTTTAATCAATTCATGTTTGACAATGCGGATTTCAACATAAACACCCTTGACGGTCATGGAACGTTTCATGCAATGGGAGGAATACATTGCGTGACTCCCTACACAGCTATCCAGCGTGAGAAAAAAATTCCGCGTATTGTCGAAATAAAATCAGCTTCAGAAATTGCACAATTGGGCATGGTTCCTGTGCTCTCTTACAGCAAACATAAATCGGCAGGCTTGCAGTCTATAACTGTTGCCGATGTCGAAGCTCTTCGTCAACTTCCGAGCGAAATTTTACCAACAATACCAGATTTAATTTGGCTTTACGGAAAATGGAGTTGCTCCATCGGAATTCCAGGATGGAATGGTTTTATGGAGAGTGTAACAGCCAATATGCATTACGAACGCTCAAAAGTTATCTGTCTTCCATTTATCAATGTGCCGCCATCGGATTATGACACGATCCTTACATCGCTTCTCGAAGCTGTCGAGAATGGCAAGCGTTGCAGTCAAAAAACCACCTTCATCACATTTGATGAACTGCTTTACTGGAAAGCTCGCGACATCGTGGGGGCTGCTGACCCAATATCTGATTTGAAAAACGTCATAGTGAGACTCGGTGGATTCCATCTATTGATGTCGTTTATGGGAACAATTGGCATGATCATGTCAGGTAGTGGAATTGAAGAGCTTTTCAAGTTGATTTATGCAGAAAATTGTGTCGAAAATTTTTTTTCAGGTCATGCATATGCACGAGCTGTTCGCGCTTACATTTTGACACACACAGCTTTGTCGAAAATTGTACTGGACTCGCTGGAATTAGACGAAAAGGAACGTGATGAACTAGATTACTACGCGGAAGATGTTTTCAATCGACCTACCATCGTGACTGCCGCAGAAAACAACAGAGTGAAAAGCGTATACGACAAATTTGCAAAAGAATTGGATGCCATCGCAAACAGAGGTCCTACGGCAAAACTATGGGTACAGTACCATTGTATAGTTTCTCTGGTAAAGAACTTCCTGGAGGCAGAAAGATCCGGTAATTGCGAACTCCATCTCGATACCATACAAAAAATGCTTCCTTTCTTTCATGCCAGCGGACATTTTCTGTATGCGAAGTCTGCTCATTTATACCTACAGGATATGCGAGCTCTGCATGAAAAAATACCCATGAAAGATTATGTTAAGTTTACTAAACGTGGCTACTTTACGATTCGTCGAACGGAAAAATTTTGGTCTGGGATTATGTCAGACATGACGATAGAGCAGACTCTTATGCGATCTATGAAGACAACAGGAGGACTGACTCAGGGACGGGGAATTACAGACCGCACAATAGCATCGTGGACTTTGGGTATGGTTCAGCTTCAAAATATTTGTGAACAAATTGAAAATTTTTCCGGAGTATCTTGCTCTACAACCGAACAACACGTCGGCATGAGACCCTCGCGGATTTCTCGAGACAATCGTGACATTGGGAAATTGGGCATGTGGCTCGCAGGTCATAATCCTTTTCCTGAAAATAAAGAATTGATATCTATCGGCACAGGAGTTATTGCAAACCAGAAGATAAATTGTCATCGTGCATACGAAATTGGTCGCGATATGATTACTAAAATCATAGGAGCGGATTTCGGGTCCTTGTCATTCAAAAAGAAGGATAAAGTGCTTCCTATATCGGCAGTAAATACCAGCATTAAAATCGACGCGTCACCAGTTCCGATCAATCCATTGTTACTTTTCCAAAGAATGTGTATAGCGAAGAATTCCGGGACTGACCTGAAACATTTTCTGGCATACGAGCTCGCTCCATTCCCATTGTCTATTCTTTGTTCACCGAAGAAGGAATGCGGAAAGGAACAAAGTCGCTATTATACAATGCCTTCGAACCTTTGACCGAAAATTTACAACCTGGTGGCAGATATCATCACATAATCGACGGTGGATTCCTTCTGCACAAAGTTGTTTGGGGTCGAATCGAGACGTTTGACCTCATCTGCAAGAAATATGTCTCATACGTGCAACAATACTTTGGAGAAAATGTGACAATTGTATTCGACGGTTATCCGAATGACATGAGACTCGCAGGAACAAAAACTTCGGAAAGGGTACGACGTTCCAGGAAAAATCAATCACCACAATTCACATTCGATGAAACTACGGCTCCGAAAGTTAGCCAGGAGAAGTTTCTTGCAAGGGACCAAAATAAGGACAATTTAATACAAATGCTCCGCCGTTATTTCACAGAAATCGGAATAAAAGTAGAGCAGGCTTTTGAGGACGCTGATACCCTCCTTGTAACGATGGCAAGTAAAGAAACATCGGTTTATGACTCGGTGGAAGTCGTCGGCGAAGATATCGGTCTTTTGGTTTTAATTACCAGACTTGCACAGGACAAAAAAAATATATTTTTTCGCAAACCAGCTAAAGGCAATACACCAGCAAAGCTATACTCTCCGAATAGTTTTAAGCAGGACAAGTCTATTCTTGAGAACATTCTTTTCATTCATGCTTTCAGCGGTTGCGACACCACGTGGTCTTTTTGTAATATTGGAAAGTCGAAATTTATCAACACTCTCGAGAAGAATCCGGAGCATCAGTCATCGGTAGAATTATTTAAGCAAGAAAAGGTCGATCCGGAGGTTCTAATTTGTGCTGGAGAGCGATTCCTCATAGCCTTATATGGCGGTGATAAACAGGAGAAATCGATTAATATTTTGCGATTCCACCGCTTTGCAAAGTCAATAACGACAAATAAGTTAAATCACCTCTCACTACTCCCACCAACAAAAAGCGCAGTCCGCCAACACATTTTCTAGACATATCCACAAGTACAAACGTGGCTCGGATTTTTCAAAGATTCTCAGGAATGGGGTTGGCGACAGACTAATTACGGGTTGGAACCAATTTGCACCACAGCCGAACCTGCTCCACCTGAACTTTTAAAACTCATTTCGTGCAAATGTAAAGGAAAGTGTGAGGCTGCTTGTGGGTGCAGAAAAGCAGGAATTAGTTGCTCCGTTATTTGCCTGCATTGTAGTGGGCAAACATGCAAAAACATCGCCAGAGTCGACATTCTATTCAACGACGACGACAACGACGATGATGATGATGTTTCGACCATCCCAGCATCATTTCCAGCGGTTCGAGAGTCTCCACAACTCGAAGAGTTAACCGAGGAAGAACTTGTTCAGCCAGGACCATCGAAACGACGAAAAATATAAAAAAAAGGGGGGCCCTTAATTGTTATTTTTGGTTACAAAAAAATTATTTGTTCAATAAATTGCATGTGTTTGTTTCATAATTTGTCTGGTTTATTTATTGATTTTGTATCCCAATAATTCCCCGAACAACCTTTCATCCATATTGACGTATGCATACAACCGTGCGAGCGGCTAAATCGAAACGGGGCACGGACTTACCGATTTTCCGGCGCGCTAGAGATCGTAATTTTAGTCGAAGGGAAAAAATGAAAAAACGAAATTGTAGGTCTGAACATGCTCTAAAAGTTTCATAATAGACATTTTTTCGATATCTATCGAAAAAACAAATTTCACTACCTTAAATTTTGATTTTTCGATCGATATCTCAATAACGATGAACGACAGGTAAAAAATGTAAGAGACCTTAATTGTAGAGCGTAAAAAAAGCAACAAAAAAGTATTCATTCAAAATTATAGTATCTCAACGGAGAACCGAGTTATTGTAAAAAAACTGAATTTAACCTTTTTTCAAGATGGCACATAGGAAATCATGGTCGACAATCTGAAGTAAAGCTTTTCTAGCCTCCCCCCCCCCCCACACATCATATAAAAAATTTAGCCTTCTCGGTTCATTTGCATTTCCAAATGTATATAATGACTGGACTACGTCGGTTTCCATAAAAGCGAACCGCTGGGATGCGCAGACCCAGTCGAACCGAGAGGCCTATGAAAAACAGACTCAACCAACGGATCGACTGCAAGTACCAATCTGCTCCCCGCTACATACGGACCGAACCGATCGGGTCATCTTTCAACGAAATATCGTATCTCCATTGATATCGGGATTATATTTGAGATATCGGTAACACTCATCCAAGGAAGTTAAATCCCTCTCATTTTGAAAAGAAAAACAGCATGTCGGTGAAAAAGTCGCTCCAAATTTGTATTGTTTAGATGCGAATACAACCTCCGTGAAGGTAATTTGCATTATTCATTTGAATTATACAAATATTAATCAACCTACAAATATAAAACCGAACTTATTAAATATCCGAATTTTAATCTATCAATCACTGTAGGAGCTGATATCCGAGATGAGTTTGACTGTTGATAATTGCAAAATAGTGTACTTCACCATACTGGGGAAGAGTAGTGGTATCATCAAAATTGGAGCTAAACTCGACAATGGAATGTATTCTGTTTGGGTCAAGCATCTATATCCAATTGCAATGGAGCATATGCCTGAATTACATGGATTTGAATGGCGAAATTCGGAAATGTTTCTTGAAAATAAAAAACTATCGAGTGTACCACAAAAACTGCTTTGATGATGTTCCACGGTTTTCTCAACTCATCACCAATGCCAGTTGTACTTGTTTCCCATTCTTCACATATGGCCTCTGTTGTCATACTCGATGCCATTAAAGATACTGGCACGGTGGATATGTTTCGTGGTGTTATTGCGGGCTTTTCAGCTTCTCTTCTAATTTTTTGACAACAGTTCCCGAGTCGTAGGGAACTACATGAATTCAGATTATCTAGTTTATTACGAGATTTGTTGGTAAAGGAATATGCAGGAAAAGTTTACGAATTGGGATATGCTGTGGATGTTATGGAAGAGCTTATAACCACGTTTATATCAACGTCTGACTTGATTAATCACACGCAACTTTATGAAGACGCAAGTGAAGAAATAGATGAGATGCAATTGTTTTGAGATATATCAACGTTCAAAATATAAATGTTATTGTATTGTTGATAAACAAATAAAAATTTGGCATATTACATAAAAAAGCAGATTCAAAACTTGAAAATATACACACATTAATCGTAATAAAAAGAAGTGCTTAAATATGACCCATATAAAATTAAGGTAACATTATCGTTTTCATAATCTGGGAGAAAAATAAGCATACCCGTGGAAAGGGATTCATCAAATTAGATAGGTGAAATCGGATTAGATTTTCGATAAGTGCATACGTTTTCGAGTGACGTAGAGTTAAACTTTGAAAAAACGGAAAAGAGCCCATTCTCAAGTATAGATACGTGACACGACTTGTCTTTTACGTTTACACTTTTCTTTTTAATACTTATAGCATCGAGACTACCGCGTCTCTAAATTTTAGCTTTTCAAGTAGTTGCAGTGTATGAATATTTTATTTATACAACTATTAATGTTAGATATGAGATTTTGTACTTTTTATATGTTTATCGAATTTGTATTAATTTCATTACTAGACAAATAAAGAGATATTTCTAAATTAGGCTCCGATCAGAGCTGAATTATTGTCAACTGGTAATGGGTGAAGTTTTTTTTCTACAACTCATACCCACACTAGCTGTTGATAAGGTTTATTTTATTTTTTCCCTTTGAGTATTCGAGTCATATTTGACCCAACATATTAAAAAAATATAATGTCCCGCGCGCACCTCACACAGACAATATTGGAAACCGTTCAATGGCTTACAAACCCAAAACAAATTCACGCAGGAGAAGTTGCCGGCAAAAGCTACTAATTTTTTTTCCAATTTTTTTTTTTTCATTTATAAAGTGAGGTTGTGACCCATGATATTAGCTACCAATTGTCCTCCCTTTACCGTAAAATTCTGATTGGTTCACGCAATGAGATCGTTGTGGGACCAAGTTCGAAAACTTCTATGAAAATGATAGTTCGGATCATCCTTGACATTTGTCAAATTTCGAACTTTCGAAATAATGAAATTAAGAATTAACAGCATTAATGCGGTGACGATATAATACGATAGAACGAGCTTTTATGATTACAAAGAAAATCCCCGAGATTGGGTAAGTGAATAAATCATTACTCTTCAATCGACTGCGTTCGAATAGAGAAAACTACGTAAGGAAATGGAATTCGTTCCTTTTCAAATTAGGCTACCATTTTTTCCAGGCTGATAATATTTCAGGGATAATTTAAAATGGAAGCAGATATAGTGAACAAGCATAGGTAAGTACTTGATACAATTACGTCAGTTTTTAATCGATGTAGAAAATAGAGAAGCGGACAAATCAATGTAAAGAATTATATAACAATCTAAACATTAATTGCATCGATCATAGCCCTTACGAAATTTCAATTAATACAATGTATTTTGTTTTTTCGTTCCAGGAATGAATAGTTCAATGTTGGCACTCCACCGAAATCTTGAATTGATGAAATTGAATTCCGAAAATTGAAAGAGATGAAAACTGAAATTGTAATTAGAGAAATTTAGAACCAAAGATAGTTGAAACTGAATTTACTGAAATTGTATTTTCAGTATTGAAATCGCATCAGATTTGTGATTATGTATGTATGAAGAGAGAATCATTACAAATAATGGAAGTTGCATTTTTTAAATGTAATTTTTATTTTCAATTCAATACTTCTTATGTATGAAGAAGGAATAATTACAAAGTATGAGGGTTGGATTTTTTAAATATAATTGTTATTTTTCAATGCAATTCACATTGATCGTATTGCATTCGCTTATGGTTTTATTGGAATATATATATATATATATTTTTATTGTATTTGCCATTGCCCAGGGTTCTCCCCGTTTTAGCTTGCCCCCCCCCCCTTTTTCCAAAGACGCCCCCCTGTGCGGCTGCAGCCGACTTATCCCCAACTGTATCGCATTTGCCGAGGGCGAAGGGAAACTGCAGAAAACCTTCCCGATACAACCTACCTAATTCCCCGGGTAGCAATGCGAGCATGCTTAAGCACAGCTACCAGCGGCTCTTAACGGACAACACCACTGTGACCCCCTATTTTTTCACATTTTTCAAGAATTTTTTTTGTGGGAAAAAAAGAGATATTCGAAAAAAATTTTTTGGGTTTTGTTCCTTGTTTATTAATGTATCAAAAAACATTTTTTTCACATTTTTCACGCCGCATGGTGGCGCTGGGGAAGCTCTCGCGTCATCTCCGCAGTGATTCGCGGCACGCAGCAGAACTCTCTTCAACGTTGATCTGAAAAAAAATACCGAGTGTTTTCGTTAATAATATGATATTTTGAAGAGAAGTACATAGGGATTTGGAAAAATATTGATTTTTAAAAAATAGGCACGCCTTTGAAATTAAAGAATGATTTTTGAGAAAAATTTCTCGTCGAAAATAGGCTATAACTTTTATAATTATTGAGATATCGAAAAAATCCTATGTACTTCTCTAGATAATCTACTTTTATTGATACAGTAAAAATTTGAAGTCGATCGGATAAAAATTGCTCGAGTTCTGCTGCGTGCCGCACTCAAAAAAGTGGTTTTGAGAAAAACGCGTTCAAAGTTTTAGGTTTGTTAATTTATGTTATAAATTGAAAAAAAAATTATTTACCTTCAATCAGCGATGCCGACACCATATAGCTGGCCTTGAAGAAGCAAATCGTTGTCTCCTGATTCTTTCCTCGAACTTGTTAAGGCTTTTCTCGCTTCTTTTGCAGCGTCTGTGAGCGAGCGCTGCGCGAGCTGGATCCGCGCTGCGTCGATCTCAACGCAAAAGTTGAAACAATTTGGGCCGATGGTTATCCCCAACGTCTCCAGTACTTTCATGAGACTTCTCAGGCCATCATTGAACACTAATACCGCGATATCAGTTGCAATATCAATAATTTTTTTGCTTCCGGACTGGCACTTGAGGGCTATTGCCCAAACTGATTTATTGTAGCTTTCGTTATTGTTTTGCGTATAGCCGCCCAAACAACGCTGCAGCAAATCATCCCTGCTCAAATTTTCGAAGATTGGCTGAATTGCCTCCAATATTTCCTGAGGAAGAGGCGGTTTATGGCGATATTTAGAAATATCACCATTTGCGACCGCACGCTGCCACGAACACCACGACTTGGCTCCTTCCGCGCAGTCGTCATGTTGTGGCTAATAATTTGGAGCGTTTGATATTCACAAACGAAACGATTCGGAGCGATTAGACACGAATAGCGTCGCTTCTATTCGCAAACTGACGCTATGATGCTATCCCTATACCTGCCATGGAATTTTTTCAATTATCGCCACCAAGTACTATTTTTCGAAACTATATTTATAACAATAGTTAACCAGCTAACAATAGCCGGTTTTTGTGAAGGGAGCCAAAAGAATACCTGAGAAAGGCGGGAAGAATACCTGGCGACCCTAAGGCGCCCAGCTGCGCGGGACCCCGAGCGTCGCGGACCGCTGCACCGCTCTACAAAATGTTCAATATCTACGAAAATAATTATTTTTTCGACCTGGGTCCAACGGCATTTCAATCTTAAAAGTATTTTAGATTTTTTGAAAATGGTTTTCAAAAAATCGATTTTTTGAAGACGTCACAGTGGTGTTGTCCCTTAAGAAAGGTACCTCTTCAGCTGTAATGCAATGAGCTACCCAGTATACGGCTAGGGGGCCACCATCCGCACGATGAGAACCATCAACGGGAGGCACCCGGAGCCGTACACCGACCGCTCAGGCATCACAGCGAGGTCTGGACATGATTTTTATAAAGGTAGAGTCTAAACTACCCGGGATTACAGTGGAAACACGTGAAAAAAATCTCCATTTTTCATTGGTGTTTAGGTCGGTATTCGAACCCATGACCTGCGGCGTGCGAGCCCGAGCCCCCATTCACTAGACCAAACGCTCTCCCTGGTTTTATTGCAATATAATTTCACTATATAAATAGCCAATTGATTATTACATGTATGTTACGGAATATTTTTAATGCGTTCATTTTTTATAAGTTTCTGAGTTATGATTGTGCACTCAGGAGAAGGAATGAGGACTTTAAAGACAAAAAAAAGAGTAGCAAATACGGAAAACAAAAGACGTCGTCGATCGGTAATGAAAGACGAAAAATATAAACAAAAATTATACCGAAGCCAACGGAATACAATAATCGTCACGTACTAATCTCGTTCCTGGAACAATATCATCGATAACTAATCAACTAAACTCAATTTATAACCAAATTATTCTGAACCAGTTAACTGGTGATGACGCATGTATGCGAGGAAAATTTTTCCGATTTCAAACTAGCAAGGTCAAAAATGATGGTATCATTGTTTCAGAGTGTACTTGAACGCAGAAATTTTGGCACGGAAAGCGGCTCAAGGGCATACCGGCTAACTGGTCAACCAGACTCAGATAATAAACGTTCGAGGAGGTGTTAACGTAGGAGATTATTCAGAAAAATAGCAGAAAATGAAAATAAACGCGATGGAAAACTTTTAATTGTGCGATCGTATTTCACAGCTTCCGCGAATGAACTTAGTTCCTAACAGACGCGATAATCCTTTAACGTTAGTCGTTTTAAAGCCTGTATCAAATTAAAGCATGTTATATATATTCTTACATTAAAATTTAATCCGGTACTACGTTAATTCTACCGTAACTGGCATTACATGAAAATATCAATAAGGAACAAATACTTTTACGGTGGCAACAGATATTTTCAAATATCATGCAAACGACAAAATGAAACAGTTCTGAATTCTCAATTTAATGAAAATAAGTGCTCACCATTTTTCATACGAGCAAAAACCACTTTTCAAAAAAAATTACTTCGTTTTCTATATTTCGCGACTACTCGACCACGTGGTTATCTCCCATTTTGATATTCAACGGGTTTTGGTATATTGGAATCCGGCTGCGTATCGTTGATGAACGAGGTCAAAATAGTTATGAATAATTTGGTAGACATCGTTCTTGAGTTAAAGTAATCATTTACACGAAAAAAAAAAAACAGCACGCATGCGGGCTGTAAAAAACTTGAGACAAGTACATTTTCGTAGCCCTCGAAAAAAATGACCTCATTTATTTATTTAATCCACCCAAAAATGTTCAAGCCTGCAAAAAGTTTCGAAATAATTTTTTTTCATCAAAAAAGTGATCGAACCCTCAAAAAATTTAAAAATCCCTTGAACAAAATTATCGACTGAATTCGAATCCAGCAAAATATTAAGAATTCAGTCCTCGCAAAAAGTTAAGTACCAACTTTACAAGAAGTTACTAAATAAATAGAGATCTACTGAAACATACGTGCCAAGTATACGGAGCTTATGAATATTTTATAAAGGCTCCAAAAAATGTTAAAATATTTTCCAATCACCTAAATAACATAATAAATAATCCCACGATTCTAAAGTATAATATAATTCATATATATAAATAAATAAATAAATATATATAAATAAATAAATAAATAAGTATAGTATAATTTGATTGGTAAACCCATTCAGTTGATAGAAATTTAGCATCGTATGTTTAGCGGATACGCACAGAGTACTTGTCCGGCACGACAATTTTTATTAAAATAGGTAATTTCAGAGAAAATTGGAAGTTAGCAGAAAGTCTTATCGTAGAAATCACCTTATAAAATGAATGAACATCCAAATGGTTGGTTAAAATCTTGCGAATATCTGTTTTTCCTCCAAAATTTGGAACCGCTGAAACGGTTACTGTTCTCGCATGCATTGCGGCTCAGTCGACGTCTCATTTCGCATTCATCGCTAACCAGTCACCCTCTACGAATTTATACTCACGTAAAACATTGCGCACGCAATATTTTATTTCGTAATTTTTAAGAAATTATTTCCTGTATCAGAAAAGAGTTACGGATGTGCGCGGGATACTTCAAATGATACGATGACTGTATGCCATGATTTCAATTTATTTTCTATGTTTACTGAAGAAAGTACGGCATATTTTCAGCCTCAACCATTCGAAAATATTTTGGGCCGGACAAGTACTCTGTGCGTATGCGCTAAACACGCGATGCTAAACTTTTATCAACTGAATGGTTTTACCAATCCAGTTATACTATACTATACTTTAGAATCGTGGGATAGTTTATTATGTTATTTAGATAATTGGAATATATTTTAACATTTCTTGTAGTTTTTATAAAATATTCATAAGCTCCGTATACTTGGCCACGTATACTTCAGTAGATCTCTATTTATTTAGTAACTTTTTGTAAAGATGGAACTTAATTTTTTGCAAGGTTTGAATTCTCGATATTTTGCTCGATTCGAATTTAGTTGATAATTTCGTTCAAGGGATTTTAAAATTTTTTGAGGGCTCGATCACTTTTTTGGGGGAAAAAAATTATTTCGGAACTTTTTGCAGGCTTGAACATTTTTGGGTGGATTGAATAAATAAATGAAATCATTTTTTTTCGAGGACTACGAAAATGTACTTGTCTCAAGTTTCTTACAGCACGCATGCGTGCTGTTTTTTTAAATTTATTTGTTTACTTTTTGAAAAGCATTCAAAGCTTCTCATTGAACCGCACCTAAATAACAGTGGGAAATAGAGCGATTTAATCAGCCGCAACCATTTGAAATATTTATTGGCTAAGTACTTTCTGCTTCTCCGCCCAACATATACGATGTCAAACTCTTATCCAATTGTTACTGATCAAATTATACTTCAGAATCGTGGACCAATTTGTATTGGTGCTAGACGTTAACGTAGTGGTCGCCTAAGCATTCTCACATAGAATCATTATAAGTTCTGAGAACATATTCAGGACAGCATTGTGTGAATACCGTTCCCGATTCGATATATGTCCTGTCTAAGATTGCATAGTTCGACATATATTTTTGCGCCACGTTCAAAATATCTTATTTCTCACAATAACTTAAGAACTTGTCTACAGATTCTTTTTGGAAAATTCTTACCTGGCCAAAAATCCCCTCCCCGGGGAAAAAACCTTGGACAAGTACATTTGTTGACCCCTGTTTCCATTTCTTTTCACAGAAAAAAACTACCCAAAAAAGTACAAAATTTTTAAAAATTTGTCAAGATTGAGATAGGAAAAAGAAGATTGTTTCTATAAAATAACTATACTCCAAATGACAAATAGAAATGAAAAACTTCACATATTTTATCGAGATCCCAAGAAAAAAAGCAACAATGCCCATCGTGAGTGTCTGGTAAAAAACAGAGTCTACAAGTAAATGATCAATTTGCGCATAAAAAAAATAATTACTTTACAAAAACAGAAATGGAAAAACCAATGATTTACGTTCAGCACTAAAATTTATAATATCAATAATAGGACAAGTATTTTATTGTCGCTTGAGGATAGAGTATTTAAAAAAAAGCAAAAATTAGTTGGTTATCGAAAAAAGTCACCAATGTACAAAAATAAAAATCGGTCAAAAGAACAGAGTCCAGAAAAATAAATCAGGATGAAAAAAAACTTGAAGAAAAAAATTTCAAACGAAAAAATTAGATTGAAAAAAAAATTTCGGCCAAAGTACTTGGCGAGTGTATAACACATACAACATTACGTGAAATACATTACGTGATCCAAGCTAAGCAAAAAAACTCACCAAGTACTTCGGCCGAAATTTTTTTTTCAATCTAATTTTAAAATACTTGTCCCGAGACTCTACCGAGTCTCTTGATTGATTGAAGAACAAATGATTACGTTTGAAAAAAATTTAGAAAATTCTTATTGATTGAGGAACAAATGATTACGTTTGAAAAAAAAACTTATTGACCGTTTCATCTCGGAGTTATAGCAATAAAAAGTATGTTTTATGTATGTTTAAGTGGTCATTTCTGAAACTGTAAACTTTATATTCGGCATTCTTTTTAATACTTTATATGTTTTTACATTGAGTTAAAATATAGCAGCAACCTTAATTAAATTATTAGATTATGTCGCGAGTTATAATCCAGCTTTCATAGATCGACCGGACAGTCAACTTTTGAACGTGACTGTTGCGATATTCCTACGTTAATTGAAAGATTAAAATGTATTTCAACATTTCTTAAAGATTTAATAAAACATAAAATTCTCCACGTACTTGACCATATGTATGTTTCAGTAGTTTTTAATTTGTTTAGTATCTTTTTGTCAAGTACCAAATTGAGCTTTTGCAAAAATTAAATTGTCTCCTTTTTGTGGGATTTAGAATTATTCGGTAATTTTGGGATGGAGGAGGATCTCATAACTTTTTGTGAGAAGCGAAGTAAGTGATACAGTTATTACGAGTTTGATATACACTCTATAAAAATGATTTTGTCTCAATATGTTAATGCAAATTCGTTGTTATTTTGGAAGATTTTTCTACTTTTCATAAAGTATTTAGATTATTTCGTTTAAGAGGGGGAAATACCTTTATACAAGTTAAAATGAGTTAATTTTTATGATATTCTATAAAGCAAACGGTTCATTTAATGTTTTTCACATGTTGTGTATGCGAGTGATTGCGAGTCTTGCTTACTACTACACTTTTTCTTTTTTACAAATTTTTTTCTGTTTTCCCGGAACGTTAATGTCGCGAGTTCAAAAATAACACAGCTTCCATCCTTTGTTGTTCTGATCTGGCAGAAATCAACTTGTTTTTTTATTCTTCTTAATATTCGTACATTGTTAATAAACCTCAAAAACTAAAATAGAAAGATTAAAATTGTCATCATTTGCACGCTTTGAAAAACTTTGATTTTCATTTAAAAATGTTCGCTACACTGCAATAAAAAAATACTTTTTCACATTGATTTCTGCAAACTCATAGATCCATATAAGATAAAACATTGTTATGGATATATGAGCAAAATTTCGCACTATCCTCGTAGCGTCATCGACGTGACCCTCGTCGTCGAGCGCTACTGCTGGATCGCATTGTTCCCATAGATAATCGTCGCGAAATTCGTAATCGCGCGCCATCCTCATAGTATCATCGATGTAACCCTCGTCGCCGAGCGTCACCGCTGGATCGTGTTTTTCTCGCAGATAATCGTTATCAACCTCGATGCCATCGTAGCATCATCGGCGTGACCCTCATCGTCGAACGTCACTGCTGGATCGCGTTGTTCCCATAGATAATCGTCCCGACACTCGTTATCGCGCGCCATCCTCGTAACGTCTTCGACGTGACCCTCGCCGCCGAACCACACCGCTGGATTGCGTTGTTCTCGTACTCAATTGTTCGGATCCTCGTCATCGTCGTAGCATCGTTGTAATTGTGCGCCATCCTCATAGTATTCGACGTGACCTTCGTCGTCGTGGGTCATCGTCGTTGCATAGCGTCGTTATTATACATAACCGCCATCCTCGTTGTGGCATAATTACCTTCATACGCAATCCGCATGTCGTCGTTCATGTGACCTTTGCTTCATGCATCATCGCCGTATTCGTCGTAACGTCGAAACGTTATTGTCACGCACTATCTTCGTAGAATCATCTTCTGTGTGCATTATCATCACCGTCATCAATGTTAAATTTCAATATTAATAATAATAATAATAATAATAATAATAATAATAATAATAATAATAATAATAATAATAATAATAATAATAATCTTCCTAAACCTCCTTTGTGACACGACATTTACGCATTCGTAATAGGGAAAAAAGCAGGAAGCATTTTTCTAAATGTCTGATATTAGACATCTTCTGCAGTTTCCCTGGTATCTTGTTCAAATGTGATAAATTAACGGACAACAACACTGTGACCCCCTATTTTTTTCACATTTTTCAAGAATTTTTTTTTGTGGGAAAAAAAGAGATATTCGAAAAAAATTTTTTGGGTTTTGTTCCTTGTTTATTAATGTATCAAAAAACATTTTTTTCACATTTTTCACGCCGCATGGTGGCGCTGGGGAAGCTCTCGCGTCATCTCCGCAGTGGTTCGCGGCACGCAGCAGAACTCTCTTCAAGGTCGATCTGAAAAAAAATACCGAGTGTTTTCGTTAATAATATGATATTTTGAAGAGAAGTACATAGGGATTTTGAAAAATATTGATTTTTAAAAAATAGGCACGCCTTTGAAATTAAAGAATGATTTCTGAGCAAAATTCCTCGTCGAAAATAGGCTATAACTTTTATAATTATTGAGATATCGAAAAAATCCTATGTACTTCTCTAGATAATCTACTTTTATTGATGCAGTAAAAATTTGAAGTCGATCGGATAAAAATTGCTCGAGTTCTGCTGCGTGCCGCACTCAAAAAAGTGGTTTTGAGAAAAACGCGTTCAAAGTTTTACGTTTGTTAATTTATGTTATAAATTAAAAAAAAAAATATTTACCTTCAATCAGCGATGCCGGCACCATATAGCTGGCCTTCAAGAAGCAAATCGTTGTCTCCTGATTCTTTCCTCGAACTTGTTAAGGCTTTTCTCGCTTCTTTTGCAGCGTCTGTGAGCGAGCGCTCCGCGAGCTGGATCCGCGCTGCGTCGGTCTCAACGCAATAGTTGAAACAATTTGGGCCGATGGTTATCCCCAACGTCTCCAGTACTTTCATGAGACTTCTCAGGCCATCATTGAACATTAATACCGCGATATCAGTGCAATGTCAATGATTTTTTTGCTTCCGGACTGGCACTTGGGGGCTATTGCCCAAACTGATTTATTGTAGCTTTCGTTATTGTTTTGCGTATAGTCGCCCAAACAACGCTGCAGCAAATCGTCCCTGCTCAAATTTTCGAAGATTGGCTGAATTGCCTCCAATATTTCCTGAGGAAGAGGCGGTTTATGGCGATATTTAGAAATATCACCATTTGCGACCGCGCGCTGCCACGAACACCACGACTTGGCTCCTTCCGGGCAATCGTCATGTTGTGGCTAATAATTTGCAGCGTTTGATATTCACAAACGAAACGATTTGGAGCGATTAGACACGAATAGCGTCGCTTCTATTCGCAAACTGACGCTATGACGCTATCCCTATACCGGCCATGGAATTTTTTCAATTATCGCCACCAAGTGCTATTATTCGAAACTATATTTATAACAATAGTTAACCGGCTAACAATAGCCGGTTTTTATGAAGGGAGCCAAAAGAATACCTGAGAAAGGCGTGAAGAATACCTGGCGACCCTAAGGCGCCCAGCTGCGCGGGACACCGAGCGTCGCGGACCGCTGCACCGCTCCACAAAATATTCAATATCTACGAAAATAATTATTTTTTCGACCTGGGTCCAACGGCATTTCAATCTTAAAAGTATTTTAGATTTTTTAAAATGGTTTTCAAAAAATCGATTTTTTGAAGCCGTCACAATGGTGTTGTCCCTTAATGAATTGGGAAAAGCTGCGGACAACAGCTTGGAGAAATCTCACAAGAACATGGAATTAAAAGTACATTAAATTGCCTACTTTAATCTAATATCAGATTACATAGCTTGAATCTATAAATTTTGTTTAAAAACTAGTGGCTAGTAATTACGAAAAATAGGAAGAGGGTTGAACAAAATTATTACTGATTGAAAGAAATTTTTTAATCAAAGACAGTTTATAATAGTTGTTTTCATTGAATTTAAATTATTGTGGCCGGCGACATCATAGAATATGTTGAGTCTCGGGTTCAGCTCAACCTATTTTATCAACAGCTAGTATGGGTATGAGGTATAGAAAAAAAATGCTCTCATTACGAGTTTATAATGTCTCAGCTCTGATCGGAGCCTAATTTAGAAACATCTCTTTATTTATCTAGTACTAAAATTAATACAAATTCGATAAACATATCAAAAGTTCAAAATCTCATATCTAACATTAATGGTGGTACAAACAGAATACTCATACATTACAATTACTTGAAAAGCTAAAATTTAGAGACGCGGCAGTCTCGATGCTTTAAGTATTAAAAAGAAAAGTGTAAACGTAAGAGACAAGTCGTACCACGTACCTATATATGAGAATGGGCTCTTTTCCGTTCTTTCAAACTTCAACTCTACGTCACTCGAAAACGTATACACTTATCGAAAATCTCATGCGATTTCACCTATCTAATTTGATGAATTCCTTTCCAAGGATTCATCAAATTTCGCCGATTATGAAAACGATAATGTTACCTTAATTTTATATGGGTCATATTTAAGCACTTCTTTTTATTACGATTAATGTGCGTATATTTTCAAGTTTTCAATCTGCTTTTTTTATGTAATATGCCAAATTTTTATTTGTTTATCAACAATACAATAACATTTATATTTTGAACGTTGATAGATCTCAAAATACTGGCAACTCATCTATATCTTCACTTGCAATAGCGTCTTCATAAAGTTGCGTGTTATTAATCAAGTCAGACGTTGATATAAATGTGGTTATAAGCTCTTCCACAACATCCAAAGCATAACCCAATTCGTAAATTTTTCCCGTATATTCCTTTCCCAACATATCTCGTAATAAACTAGATAATTTGAATTCATGTAGTTCCCTACGACTCGGGAAATTTTTTCGAAAAATCAGAAGAGAATCTGAAAAGCCCGCAATAACACCACGAAACATATCTATCGTGTCAGTATATTTAATGGCATCGAGTAGGACTACAGATGCCATATCTGAAGTATGGGAAACAAGTACAACTGGCATTGGTGATGACTTGAGAAAACCGTGGAACATCATCAAAGCAGTTTTTAGCGGTACACTCGATAGTTTTTTATTTTCAAGAAACATTTCCGAATTTCGCCATTCAAATTCATGTAATTCAGGCCTATGATCCATTAAAATTGGATCTAGAGGCTTGACCCAAACAGAATATATTCCATTGTCGAGTTTAGCTGCAATTTTTATGATACAATAACTCGTCCCCAGTATGGTAAAGTACACTATTTTGCAATTATCAACAGCCAAACTCATCTCGGATATCAGCTCCTACAGTGATTGATAGATTAAAATTCGGATATTTAATAAGTTCAGTTTTATATTTGCAGGCTGATTAATATTTGTATAATTCAAATGAATAATGCAAATTACCTTCACGGAGGTTGTATGCGCATCTAAATAATAACAATTTGGAGCGACTTTTTCACCGATACGCTGTTTTTCTCTTCAAAATGAGAGGGATTCAACTTTCTTGGATGAGTGTTACCGATATCTCAAATATAATCCCGATATCAATGGAGGTACGATATTTCTTTGAAAGATGATCCGATCGGTTCGGTCCGTATGTAGCGAGGAGCAGATTGATACTTGCAGTCGATTCGTTTGTTGAGTCTGTTACTCACAGGCCTCTCGGTTTGACTGGGTCTGCGCATCCCAGCAGTTCGCCTTTATGGAAACCGACGGTAGGCTGTTGGCATCCTATCGGCTGGGGGAGTCATGGTGGGGATAAAGATTTTTCGGCGTTCGCTTAGTGGCGCTGAACCCTTTGGTAGAGGCTTTGATTGGTTGTGAACGTCACAGTGGGGGTGCTGGTTCTTCGGCGGTTGCTCAGTGGCGTTCAAGACATTGGTGGTCAGTTTGTGTACTTGCTCATCAAAACGAAGGCTGTATTTCAAAATTCCCGCCCAGCGCTGCGAGCTCTATGCTCATATTCGCAGAACTAGCAATAAATCGATAAGTTTCAAAACACAGTTATAATGTGCTTATGCAACAATAGGCAGGAGCTATGCTAATCACCCGTACTCTCAGAAATATCACGATCGAAATAAAGCCCCCCAGTACAGATAGTGAAAAGTTTCAGTAAAAATTTAGGATTGCGGGTGAACTTGTTTCCAAATCAAAAGAAATAGAAAAGCTCGATCTCGCTGACAGTGATGAATAATGAATCATAATTGGAGCGGTTATAAGACACAGGTTGAACGGATAACGATTTGACTTTATTCCATTATTCACAAATAACAAGTATTAACAAGTGAAAAGTGAATACCTTAAATTAAAAACTTTTTCGAATAGCAACACTTTCAATAACGTACACTGTAAATGAAATTTAATCCGAGTCTTTTTTCGTGACTAATTCCTTTCAGCGAAAAACTAACTTCTTTGCATTTGAAAACAATTCTGTACAACAATACGGCATTAAATCGTGTTCTGTTTCATATTTTCAAATAATTGATTCAACAACACGTGCGACATATTTTTTCACCATTGCCATATTTTCCTACACATAGAGAAGATTTAGAAAAATCACTTTTTCAATGGGTTTGAAGTTTGCATGATTGGAACGTAACAATTTCTGTTTTACTTACCAATTTATTTATTCTTCAAATTGTTAACATTGTCTTGCAGATAACGTTTTCAGATTTCACTGTAATAGGACTAATATTTAACCCAGAGGTATGCAACTACGTTATTATCTGCACCTTAAAAAAAAAAAAATTAATTGTGTTCTAATGATGTGAAGTTTGAAGACGTCTTCTTAAAATCATTATGTAAAACAATGTTGTGAGTACATAGAGTTTTTAATGTGATCAATAATTAAAAAATACAAAATTTTTTTGTTTTTTTATTCACACACACACAACAATTATCTACCAAGGCGATAGCGTCTTGACGCCAAGTATTAAAAAGGTGGTGTTGAACGTCCAAGGCAAGACGGGCCGGATATCTATACTCGAAATTGGGCGATTTTCCGTTACTTTCAAACTTCAAGTCGACACCACGCGGAATCTGTTCGACTTTTCTAAAAGATGACTTTCCCAAACTAATGTATTCAATATACTTCCAACGATAATATATAACGCCGAGTTAACAAAGGTTATGATTCTCGTATTTTCTAACACGTATCGGAGCTACCAGTATTTACGATTATATTGCAATTAATTATCATACAAATTAATTTTTATTTCTTTATTTTTATTTTTCATGCATACACCCTCGCCACTTTTTATCTCATCACTTAACCCCAGTTTTCCCCCTACTTCACTAATTTCCATGATCCTGTGAGACCTCCCAAGAGTGTTGCCCACAGCCACTCTTTACTAATACACTACTGTGCCGCATTTGCATGAGGGCCAAGGGAAACTGTGAACAACTCGGCCGATATAAATAGCTATATTTTTACTGAATTTTATTTGGTAAGCACCATCCCAAACTCAAAAAAAATGCCTCCCGCTCAGCGATTGATGCGCGAGCCGGTGCACGGCTAAGCGGTCACCGAACCGCCCGACGCTGCTTAACTTGGGAAAGCTACACGTCGACCATGCACCCAACGCTGTTGATTTACCAAAAGTATTTCTTCCACATCGAAAAATGAAACAACACTTAATTGAAATTATGCTATTAAATAATTTTTTTTTATTTATTTAATCCATATCGCTGATTTGCATGACTGTCATAATTTGACAATTTTAATTCTTATTTTTCGTCTTCAATTGAATAGTTTTTGGATGTAGTTTTAATTGACTATGGGGCATCATCGTGGAATCAAAACGAGAATTGAATATTTATTTTTATTTATAATATCGACTTTCAATATTGAAAGGAGCCTGAAAATTACAATATTCTTTTAAAAGTAAAATGCCCGAATATTTGCACGAGGCCCCAAGAAAACTGTAGAAGACGTCTAACATCAGAAATCTTGAAAAACTGCTTCCTGCTCAGTGCCCGAGAAAGAATAATAATATATAGTGATATCTAATTATATGTGATGTCCATATATGACCAGATCCGAAAATTTGCCAGGCCTGATCATGTATAATTGGACTAGCCAAAAAAAGCTAGCTGTGAAAAAAGCTAAGATAAGTACATTTACGCCCCCCCCCCCCCCCCACCCAAATAGTCGTTCCAGTTAACCCCCCCCCCCCCCCCCCGCCATCCAGCGCCAAAATAGGGATTCCCACAAGAATTTACAAAAACCCGTCTAAGTCGTTCATGCAAAGATCTCTCCGCACAAAAATCCTTTCTAAAAACCAACTCATCATAGAAAGTTTTATGGGTAATCGCTCTCATTATTTTATCAAATTAAGCCAAATTATACAGAGGTGATAATTTCATTATCGTAAATGTTGTGAGTTCACAAAAAGTTGATAAATAAATAGAGATCTACTAAAGTATATGTGGCCAAGTACGTGGGATTTTATTATGTTTATAAAATCTCCAATTATGTTCATATGCCATTTCTCTAATGAATGCTTTATTACAACGAATTATTATCCTATGACTTGGAACTACAAGGGCCTTCAAAAAAAAATACGGAATTGCTTTAGCCTGCGTGAGCTTGAACGCTGCTACACTCTCATTTGTAATATTTGCAGTATAGTTTTATTGGTAACAAATTTAATAAGTTTACTATCGTACGTAGAGCGGATACGTACAGAGTACTTGTCCGGCCCGAAAATTTTTCATAAAATTTGTCACATAAGTCAACATTAATCTACCATAAATTTTGGCCTTGACTAGTAAAGTGAGCACAACTAATTTGGAATCACAATATGCGGATTGCTTTGTATCCCAAATTATCCTCCTTTCCTTTAACCAATTGTTATCGATGAATTGATGCTCGTGTAGACCATATCTCACGTTATTACACGGCACGTTTATTCCAATTTTGTGACATCCGGGGGAAAACTGGAGTTACAGAGCGTCTAAACGTTGCTGTACACCCGAAATAAATAATCCGGTACCATTTACACGCACTTTTACACCGGTTTTTACTACAACAGGTTTTACAAAACGGAATAAGCCAGCCATGTAAGAGAGGTCATCAATTGATTGTATTCCAAGGCGGGTAAGATTCAAATCGGCGTCAGGAGATCCGAATGTTCGGAGTGGTTGAAAATTTTGCCGTGAACAAGAAAGCATATTTTTAGCTGACTAGTCGAAAAATGTTCGGGCCGGACAAGTACTCTGTGCGTATCAGCTCTACGTACGATAGTAAACTTTTATCAATTTGTTACCAATAAAAGTATACTACAAATATTACAAATGAGAGTGTAGCAGCGTTCAAGTTCACGCAGGCTAAAGCAATTCCGTATTTTTTTTTGAAGGCCCTTGTAGTTCCAAGTCATAGGATAATAATTCGTTGTGATATAGCATTAATTAGAGAAATAGCATATGAACATAATTGGAGATTTTATAAACATAATAAAATCCCATGTACTTGGCCATATATACTTTAGTAGATCTCTATTTATTTATCAACTTTTTGTGAACTCACAACATTTATGAAAATGAAATTATCACCTCCATACGATTTGGCTTAATTTGATAAGATAATGAGAGCGGTTAGCCATAAAACTTTGTATGATGAGTTGGTTTTTAGAAAGGATTTTTGTGCGGAGAGATCTTTGCATGAACGACTTTAGACGGGTTTTTGTAAATTTTTGTGGGAATCGGTATTTTGGTGCTGGGTAGTGGGGGGGATTAACTAGAACGACTATTTGAGGGGCGCAAATGTACTTGTCTCAGCTTTTTTCACAGCATTTATGCCGTTTTTGGCTAGGATTTGTCGACTTTTGGTATGGAATTCATAGCTTGTTAATTAAATATGTCAATATTGTATACGTACTCGGGTATGAAATTTATAGCTTGCCAATTAAACATGTCTATATTATGTATGTATATGAGTGATTCAAAAGAATTGACATTTTTTTTGGCATTGCAGCAAAATATGGTAACATTTTATCAAAAAGTGATTCTCTCAAGAATTGAATCCTGAATAAAAATTTTAGAGGTCGCTCAAGTGATTTTTTAATGCTTTCGGTTAAAAATGGATACATGATCTAATTTCGAGCTGGTGTATCGCGATTATATTCGGACTAAAAATGCAATGTGAAATATTGATCTAAGAAGTGTTCAAATTAATTCAATCTTCGTAATTAACTGTCAATACTTATAAAATTATTAGATTACTTAAAACGTACAGTAGTTCTGAGAAGATACGACTCATAAAAGAACAACGAACAAGTAAAAACTTGAATTTTTTTTTATTTTGTAAAAAAAAATTTCAAAAAATATTGCACCGAAACATCCGTGCCAACAGATCAACGGATCGGAAAATATTCCATAAAAAATGGTGCCGAAGAAATACTCCAATAGCATCAGAATACACAGAAAGTTTTTAAATATAAGTAATCATAACGAAACGAGATTTTGAAACAAAAAAGTATACGTACAAAATTTCGAGATCTAAAGTTTGATTGGAAAAAATCATTTTGGCCGAAGTACTACGCGAGTTTTTCTTTTATAATGTTTATTGATTACGAATTATATCTCGTGAGCAATAGATTAAAAAAAATTGGTGAAGTACTTATGAAATTTTTTTTTCTCAAATCAAATATCTTTTCGCTCACAATTATTTCGTATCGCGTGATTCCGTTTTGTTGCAAGTGCAAATAGAATTTTCATGTATTTAAGGTCTCTACCACTCTAGGGTGGTTTAAAAACATATATAATTCAAACCTAGGATGGTTCAAACGTAGGATGGTATCATACATCATTCTCTCAGTTATATACAAAATGAAGAGAATGGTTTCCAAATAAACTTTATGCATGCAAGAGACATTTTATGGTAAAAGAGAAGAGGCACTATTTTCGACTTCGTTCTAGAGTTAACGTTCGGAAAAATGAATTGTTGGCGGTAGGGTTAATAAAAAAAAATTATTTATTAAGGTACTGTTCAAAAGTTTATTTATTAAATTACACTTTATTTTTGTACTATCACTCTTTTATCTATATATATAAAAGTTATTAAAACTGAAACTGACCGCGATCTTTATAACCTCACGACTGTTCAAAGATATCAAATATTCACCGAATACGAGTTTATCATACACCATTCTCTTAATTATCAAAAAAAAAAACAAAAAGGATGGTTTTTAAATAAACTTTATTATTGCATTCAAGAAAATTTTATGGTAAAAGAGAAGTGGCATCATTTTCGACTCCATTCTAGAGTTTACGTTCGGAACAATGGATTGTTGGGGCTAGGTTTAATAAAAAAAATTATTTATTTAGACACTGTTCAAAAGTTTATTTATTGAATTATACTTTATTTTTGTACTATCACTCTTCTATCTATAATAAAAGTCACTTTAACCAAAAGTTGAAACTTACCGCGACCTTTATAACCTCACGACAAAGATATTAAATATTCACCGAATACGAGTTTATCATACACCATTCTCTTAGTTATCAAAGAAAAAATGAAGAGAATGGTTCTAAATAAACCTTATTATTGCATTCGAGGAACATTTTATGGTAAAAGAGAAAAGGGATCGTTTTCGATTCCGATAACCTTTTTTTAAATCACAGCTGTCACTGTTTATATATATTATCATATCTGTCAGGTTTCACATCCACGATCTTTATAACCTTTTTTTTTTAATTTCCACTTCGAAATTTGTAGCTATCTCACACGCACTCATGCGGCTGATCCATATTGAAAAAACTATCCGTCAGCTTTCACGTCCGCGATCTTTATAACTTTATTTTTTTAACCTCACATCACTATGCATATATTTTTTTAACCTCACATCACTATGCATATAGAATTTCACATCCGCGGTCTTTATAACCTTTTTTTTAACTCACAGCTGTCACTGTTTATTATAAAATATCATGAAGAAAAGTCAGTCGGCTGTCACATCAACGAACGCACTCTCACATAACCAGAATGTTACCAGTTTCTAGTTAATATCACTAAACAGCGACCGCAAAACGTCAAAAGTGTGCGAAAAATGTGCGAAGAATGCCACCTTTTTTTTATGCCATGGAAGAATGAAACATTAATATTTCCAATATGCGTTAGGCTACAGAATTCTAAATAGTCACGATCGAAAGAAAAAAAAATAAAAAATACGTAAACCCGCGACATCTTTCAAAACGATGTAATTCATTAAATAGCGCCGAAACAATTTTCGGAATACCTTCAGAACCACTCTGCTTGCTGTAATGACTCTAGTAACAACTCGTCTTCGACTTTTATAGTATACGTAAATGTACATGTCTCGAGTCACTACCGCGACTCTAGATATCGTTATATTTATAGTCATGGCTATTGATAACAGATATGGTTATCCATGAATGCAATTTTGTAGTTATAAATATATAATGATATATGATCATGTATAAGTATATATCGTCATAAATACTATATTAGATATGTATCGAAATGTTTTGATATTTGACGATATAATCAAATGCCCGGGCTGCTCACCCATCCAAGCGATGATTTGGCCCAAACTGCTTGACCTGGGAGTTCGGCAAAGTTGCTCATCGATAACGTATTTATAAAACGCTATCGGTTTATAAGCAATCTAACGTATGAAGTTGGTTATAAACCGAATATCTCACGGTCACAATAGTGAATTATTCCAAGATTTCATCAACCTTCATACAGTCTTCGGGTCAATATTTACCCAATTGTCAAGAAACGTCCATTTATTTTCCAAAATAAGTAGATAATGTCTTTTATATTATATGATAGTGATTTGTCCGTACAAACGTATTCGTATGATTATTTAGAAGATTTATGTAAAAACCTTTTACGTATCAATTTTTTTTTTCTCTTTGAGTCTTCGAGTCATATTTGTCCCAACATATTAAAAAAATATAATTTCCCGCGCGCACCTCACCCAGACAATATTGAATACCGTTCAATGACTTACAAACTCGAAACAAATCCACGCAGGAGAAGTTGCCGGCAAAAGCTACTAACCCTTTTTTCCATTTTTTTTTTTTCATTTATAAAGTGAGGTTGTGACCCATGATATTAGCTACCAATTGTCCTCCCTTTGCCGTAAAATTCTGATTGGTTCACGCAATAAGATCGTTGTGGGACCAGGTTCAAAAACTTCTGCGAAAATGACAGTTCGGATCATCCTTGACATCTGTCAAATTTCGAACTTTCGAAATCATGAAATTACGAATTAACAGCATTACTGCGGTGACGATATACTACGATACAACGAGCTTTTACCATTACATAGAAAATCCCCGAAATTGGGTAATCTGAATAAATCATTACTCTTCAATCGACTGCGTTCGAATAGAGAAAACTACGTAAGGAAATGAAATTCGTTCCTTTTCAAATTAGGCTACAATTTTTCTCAGGCTGATAATATTTCAGGGATAATTTAAAATGGAAGCAGATATAGTGAACAAGCATAGGTAAGTACTTGTTACAATTACGTCAGTTATTAATTGATGTAGAAAATAGAGAAACCGACAAATCAATGTAAAGAATCGTATCACAGTCTAAGTATTAATTGCATCGATCATAGCCCTTACGAAATTTCAATTAATACAATGTATTTTATTTTTTCGTTCCAGGAATGAGTAGTTCAATGCTGGCACTCCACCGGAATCTTGAGTTAGTGAAACTGAATTCCAAAAATTGAAAGAGATGAAAACTGAAATTGTAATTGAAGAAATTTAGAACTACGATAGTTGAAACTGAATTTACTGAAATTGTATTTTCAGTATTGAAATCGCATCAGATCTATGATTACGTATGTATGAAGAGGAAATCATTACAAATAATGAAATATGCATTTTCTAAATGTAATTTTTATTTTCAATTCAATACTTCGTATGTATGAAGAAGGAATCATTACAAAATATGAGGGTTGCATTTTTTAAATATAATTGTTTTTTTTTTCAATACAATACACATTGATCGTATTGCATTCGCTTATGGTTTTATAGGAATATAATTTGAGCTATATAAATAGCCAATTATTTATTACATGTATGTTACGGAATATTTTTAATGCGTTCATTTTTTATAAGTTTCTGAGTTATGATTGTGCTCTCAGGAGAAAGAATGAAGATGTCAAAGACGAAAAAAAGAGTAGCAAATACGGAAAACAAAAGACGTCGTCGATCGGTAATGAAAGACAAAAAATATGAACAAAAATAATACCGAAGCCGACGGAATACAACAATCGTCACGTACTAATCTCGTTCTTGGAAGAATATCATCGATAACTAATCAACTAAACTCAATTTGTAACCAAATTATTCTGAACGAGTTAACTGGTGATGACGCATGTATGCGAGGAAAATTTTTCCGATTTTAAACTAGCAAGGTCAAAAATGATAGTATCATTTTTTCAGAGTGTACTTGAACGTAGAAATTTTGGCACGAAAAGCGGCTCAAGGGCATACCAGCTAACTGGTCAATCAGACTCAGATAATAAACGTTCGAGGAGTTTCGTTATTTTGAGTTATTTTGAGTTCGAGGAGTTATTTTGAGGTGTCAACGTAGGAGATTATTCAGAAAAATAGCAGAAAATGAAAATAAACGCGTTGGAAAACTTTTAATTATGCGATCGTATTTCACAGCTTCCGCGAACGAACTGAGTTGCTAGCAGACGCGATAATCGTTTAACGTTAGTCGTTTTAAAGGCTGTATCAAATTAAAGCATGTTATAAATATTCTTACGTTAAAATTTAATCCGGTACTACGTTAGTTCTACCGTAACTGGCATTATGTGAAAATATCAATAATGAACAAATACTTTTACGGTGGCAACAGATATTTTGAAATATCATGTAAACGAAAAAATGAAACAACTCTGAATTCTCAATTTAATGAAAATAAGTGCTCACCATTTTTTATACGAGCAAAAACCACTTTTCAAAAAAAATGCTTTCGTCGTCCATATTTCGCGATTACACGACCAGGTCGTCATCTCCCATTTTGATGTTCAGCGGGTTTTGGTATATTGGAATTCGGCTGCGTATCGTTGATGAACGAGGTCAAAATAATTATGAATAATTGCATAAACATTGTTCTTGACTTAACGGGACAGACCTAGTTGGAACGTCAAAAAAAAGGCCTTTTTTCCGATTTTTTTTTGGTCAAACGATAAAATAATTCACAACAAAAGTTCTTCCGTTTAAAAGATACATATGTAATGTATATGTTGCAATTTTTTCAACGCAATACATATCGAAATAAGCTGGTGACCGTCAATTGCCGAGGACGCTGCAAAAAAAAACACGGTTTGCGGTGATCAAGCTCACGCTGCAACGGCTCTGAAACAAAAAAAACGGAGGGGATTTTTAGTTAATGATATAATGCTCCAGTTGAACGAAGGGTTTTGAAAAATTTCCATTTTTCACAAAATGGCGGCCGTTAAAAGTCAAAAGTGTTTTTTTGACCAAAATATCAGTTCCATTTTTTGCTATTAAAAATAAAAATAATTATCCAAAAAAAAAATCCTTCGTTCATATGGAGGACTACCATGTATAGAAGAAGTGATATAAATTTCAACCCGATCGGTAAAGCCGTTCTCGAGCTACAGTGATCACCGTCTTCAAAAACATGGTTTCGAGAAAAACGCACTTGAAGTCCGCTACCTGCTTACCTATGGCTCAGACACGACGTACTACAAAGTCTTGTATTTCGGCGAATAATGGTCCGATTTACATTTACCTGGGCGGAAAATGTTCGTAAGAGATTCTACATTTTGAAAATGAAATAAAAAAAAAATCGATTTTTCGAAAATTCTAACTAGGTCTGTCCCGTTAAAGTAATCATTTAAATAAATAAAAAAACAGCACGCACGCGTGCTGTAAAAAATTTGGGACAAGTACATTTTCGTAGTCCTCGAAAAAAATGACCTCGTTTATTTATTTAATCCACCCAGAAATGTTCAAGCCTGCAAAAAGTTCCGATATAATTTTTTTTCCTCAAAAAAGTGATCGAACCCTCAAAATATTTTAAAATCCCTTGAACGAAATTATCGACTGAATTCGAATCTTCTGAAAGCTCCGTATACTTGGCACATACGTGCCAAGTATACGGAGCTTATGAATATTTTATAAAGGCTCCAAAAAATGTTAAAATATATTCCAATCACCTAGATAACATAATAAATAATCCCACGATTCTAAAGTATAGTGTAGTATAATTTGATTGGTAAAACCATTCAGTTGATAGAAATTTAACATCGTATGTTTAACGGATACGCACAGAGTACTTGTCCAGCCCGACAGTTTTTATTAAAATCGTAAGATTAAACGAGCCCGCCGAAGGCGGGCGAAGTTTGATCCAGATTATACGAAAGGTCTCGTTCAAAGATAACATACAATTGTAGTCATGCTCGTCATGCTTAATTCACAACGTTTAGCGCCATTTTTTCAAATAGGCTAGAGAAGTAGGTGTCACTACTGGTGTCACAGACCTAACTTCATATTGTTTTGTGTAAAGAAGATTCAATTATCACGTATTGATGTGAAGATGATAGAGGGTTTAAGGTTTTTTTTTTTTTTTTTGGTTAAACGGGGTGGGAATCTATCATCTTCGAACGAGACCTTTCGTATAATCTGGATTAAACTGTATGTCTCGTTCTCTATGATATACAATTGTAGTTCTTTAGAGATCGTGATAATTTCGTTTGAGCTTCTGTTTTATTTGCTCATTGTATGTATCATCATAAAATACAATGAAACTTATATAGAAACTTGGCAATCAATCTTTACTTAAAACTACTTTTGAAAACAAATCATTCGAATTAATAATAAGTTTATTATGAAACTTAAAAAATGTTTGAGATCTGGGTGCCCATCCGGCACTTCGTCTTATCGTATCTATGTCAACTCCTGTTTTGTGAGCAGCTGAAACGGACGCATGTCGCGTGCTGTAGGCTGAAAACACAGTTGTGTCAATGCCTGCATTTTTTAAGAGCCCTTTGATCCAGTGACCAATTGTTTGTGACGATGCTGCACCAAAGGGTTTTGTGGTTGTAATAAAAAGATTCTTGTTATTTTCATCTCGCAAATTTTTCGTTATTTCGATATAATCAAGAACTATTGATGCTACGCATATTTTTGGCCTGTCTTTAAAAAACGGTAGTCCCGGGAAAAAATTATTTTGCCTGAATATATATAATTATATGTGATTGTATATGGAATCATATATAATTGTATATAAATTTATATATAATCATGAATAATTAGATATCATTTGATGTACACATCTACATGTGATTACATGTGATTAGATACGTTAAATATTGCCTCATATCTGAGTAAATATGAACATTTATATGAGTAAATATTGATTTATATATGATTATATCTGAGGACGTTTAATGATTATGGGCTCATCCTCAAAGCAAATATATATGATATCCGAGGATAGCTAACTAGTATGGGCTCATATTTGAATAGATATAAAAACATATGAGACAGTCACGTCACTTTCATTTTTGTGGTGCGGCAAAAATCCGCTAGAGGACTACGGTCGCTGTGCTCTCGCATTAGCGAAGCGCCGACCGTGAGCCCATAACCCATTCATCCTATCCAACTTTATCATCCTTATTTTTTAATAAGCGATCACGTACACGGCTCAATCCCGATTTACACCTCTCTATTCGGAGAGAAGAGGATCTAAAAAATCCTAAGTTTCAACATTTGAAGATATCGTCAAATATCGAAATATTTCGATACTTGATATATCTAATACAGCATTTACGATCATATATGCTTATACATGATCATATATCGTTATATATTTATCACTACAAAATTGCATTCATGTATAATCATATCTGTTCATATATCAATAGCCATGACTGTATATATGACTATATCCAATCATACATGATTAGACCTGGCCAATTTTCGGATCTGATCATATATCGATAATCACATATAATTAGATATGACTGTATATAATTATTTTTTCTCGGGGTATTAATTCTAGCTGATAAGATCCAGGTTTTGATGTTTTCATTTGATCTGTAATTTTTATTCGAATCTCTTTTTCATTCTTTTCAATATTATTAATCTTAATCAACGCTAGAGTCTGCAGTCTTTGAGCAGTCGTAAGAGCTAATAATATCGCTACTTTCTGAGCAGCCTGCATAAGTTTTAGATCTTTCAGATGTCGGAGATTTTCTAAATAATCTAAAACGGGTGTTATATCCCAAGTTGAATTATACTTTGGTTTAGTAGGTTTTATCTTATAGATTCCTTTCATAAAACGCCCAATTAATCCATCCGAATTTATATCATAAGCGGAAATGAAAGAAATCACTGCTCGGTCTGTATTGAGAGCACCGTATCCTATGTTTGTATCGAATCGATTATTCAAAAACTTGATTATATCTGACGTTTTTGCATGATAGGTATCAATGTTGTTCGATTGCGTGAAATTCCACCAAAATCTCAAGCTACTTTTGTACTGCTTGAGAGTTGTTTTTGTAATGGAATTGATCATGACCTCTACAGCTTTTTCTTCGATTCCTTTTTTCGAAAAAGCTTTCCGGATAATTTCCCGACCACCAACGAAAGGTGGGATGATAATGGGTGAATCTTTTCTCTGCAAGGAGAAACCAAAAGTGAATTACTTGGATGAAATGTAATCGTGGGCTCTATCAAGAAAGATGCAAACAAGGGGTACGATGGTTGGGAAAACCAAGCTGGTACCACAAGAACGCCTGTAGCTTCATCATTTATGATTTTTCTCAAAACTCTGAGAATAAGCGCGAAAGGAGGAAAAGCATAAAAATATTCATGTTTCCACGATACCGTAAAAGCGTCGACTTTTTCGGCCTCTGGATCTGGGAACCGAGAGTAAAAATTTCTGCATTTTTTATTCAATCTCGATGCAAAAAATCGATGGAAAACGTATCAAGTTGGTTTTCAATTTGCTCAAATGCGAATTGTGATAATCCCCATTCGCCATCGATATTTGACTCTCGCGATGCTTTGTCCGCATCTACATTTTCTGCTGAACTAATGTAAGAAGTCTTGAGCCACATTTTCCTCCTTTCACACCATTCCCAAATCTTTCGGGAGAGCTCACTAAGGTCCTCACCTTAGTGAGCTCTCCCGAAAGATTGTACACCTCCAGCTCTATTTATGTACACGATCTTTGTGTTGTTGTCTAGTCGTAGTAGAACTTCACAGTCTGTTAGATTCGAAGCAAAAGATTTTAACACAAAAAGGCAGAGAGTAATTCAAGGAAGTTGATGTGTTTCCTTCTCTCTTCCGCGTTCCAGAAACCCGACGCGTGTTTTTTGTTGCAATAACAACCCCAGCCTGTCATAGAGGCATCCGAAAATAGGTCAATACAACAATTCTGAGTTCTTATTGGATTGATGCCAATGGCTGCGTTTACCTTCCACCATTTAAGATCCTCAATCATGTTTACATTTATTCGAATTTTCGCATCATAATTTCCGCCATTAAATTTGAGAGCTAGAATTTTTTTTCTTTCGAGTCGTTTACAATGAATAAAACTGTATGCCACTGCTGGGCAAGCAGCAGTCAACACTCCTAAAAATTCTGCAAATTCACGAATCTTGTAACTCTCTTCATTTTTCCGCTTACTCGAAAACTCAACGATTTGTTTTTTCTTTTTGTCTGTAAGTCCTAAAGTATAGTTTACAGAGTCAATTACAAAACCTAAATATTTACATTCTGGGCTTGGTTGTAATACACTTTTTTTGAGATTTATAATAAAACCTAAGCGTTGCAGAATTTTTACAGCCTCTTGTGCTTTTTTCTTGCACGCAGCCTTTGAATTACCTGTAATAAGAAAATCGTTGAGATAAACTACCGAGAGCATTCCTTTCGATCTTAGTTTGTTTACAACAGGTTTTAATATTTTGGTGAAAATATATGGGCTTGTGAATAAGCCGAAAGGCAAGCAAGTAAACTAAAATAGTTTTTCTTCGAAGATGAAGCGCAAAAATTTTCTGTGTCCGTGATGAATCGGCACAACGTAATATGCGTCCTCTAAATCTACGGAAATCATAAAATCGCTTTTGGATACTAAGTTTAGTACAGATCTCATGTCCTCTTGTTTAAAATGTGGTGGTTTTATGAATGGATTCAATTCTTTCAAGTTGAAGATAAATCGATTTGTACCGTCAGGTATTGGAACGACAAAGTACGGAGAGACAAACTCATCTTCGCTATGACTGCACTCTTCTATCGCACCTTTAATTAATCATTTATCAATTTCGATTCGTACAAGTATTTTTTCTTCCTTCATAAATATTTTTTGAAATAGTCTGTTTTGAACACGTTTTTCTGTAAAAGGGATACGGTAGCCTTTAACATAATTCAAAACATATTTATCAGTTGTAATTTGTTTCCATTTATTGATAAATAATTTTAAACGTCCTGCAATATTGACTACCTTGCCTACTTCTTCGATGAAGATCGGTTCATCGTTTGTGTCGTCGGCTTCGCTGCCGACTGAGATGTTTGATAAGTCTGTCTCTTTTTGAAGTGAAAAACTTTGCGTTTCGGTTGATGACGATGACCCACTCGCGTGTTGTTCTGGAGTGGGTATTTCGAGTTTCCCTGACTTCGAAATGATGTATTAGTTCTGGTTTGAGGCTTTTCTTTTATTTCAGTGCACGCCTTTTCAATTTCCTTTGCCTCTTTCACTTTGTCTTTCAAATTGTTACCGTACAGCCACTCATCCGATATCATCGCATCTACTGTTGGTTTTATGTTTTTGCTGAGTTGCGGTGTGATAAAAGATTTTCGTGCAATAGTTTGTTGATAGAAAACATCGGATAACAATTGACCAGCGTGGCTTAAAAAGTCCGTGAAAATTTCTTCGTCCAATCCATTTTCCGAAGAATCGATGAGCATCGAAACTGCTGCGCCTAGAGCAGCTAAGGCCGTACCTGTGCAATTTTGCGTTTCTACGAAATGTTCATCTCTTTTCTTCGCGATTTCAGACAAAAATGAAACTATCTCGAGATTTATTTTTGGTGCCTCCAGATAGAGATCAGTTTTTCGGTTATACGACTCTAGAATTTATTTTTTATTTTTCTCTAGAAGGACTTGTTTGGTCCATTGTGACCACGTGTTTTTTAGCTCCTCGTGATATTTAATTTCCTTAAATTTTGACCCACTTAGGTCTACTCCGAGGGCTTTCAACACATTTTCTCTCATCGCCAATTTTTCGCAGACTTCTTCAGCATTTTTTCCTCCGCTGTCCTTAGTTGTCGAAGACTCAGTCTTCGCAGCCTCATTTTCTGCACCAAAACTCTCCTTCGCAGCCTGTGCTTCCTTGTCCTCACTGGCCCTCAAAGACCTCTCCGGAGCCTCATTTTCCTTATTTTTATCATCACCTGCATGAGTAGGGATAAGAATATAGGACAAAGCATCACTTATTGTGTTTTGTGAGATCATAAGTTCTTGTTGAACTGATCCACGATAACGCTTATCAGATTCGTATGGAATCTAATTCTTATTTCTCGTCAGGACGAATGAGATTTTTTGAGACGTAATCGTCTATCAGATTCGTATGGAATCTGATCCTCATTTCTCGTGTGAAAAAATGACATTTCTAAGACGTAATCGCTTATTAGATTCGGTGGAAAAATGTCTCAAATAAACAAATTAACTCGCATGGAGTTTTTACTTACCACTTGAAACAATCTCTGGATTGTTATTAATTTTTTCCGCATCACTTTGTTCGTGTGGAACGCGTGCTAGCGACTCGATAACCTTTGTTAGGTTATCCACTTGTTCTTTCAATTTCTTGAATTCTTCGTTTCTTCTGTTATCCCTCGATCATGATCTTCACCGGGATCGTTTCCTCTTTTTTTTTCTTATCTGGCATTCTCTTTTAACGTTATTATTTTTAAAATATATATTTCACTCTTTGAATAGGCGAAAAAAAACGTGTTTGTGCTTCGGAACAACGAAACAATATGACGTTAGGTCTGTGACACCAGTAGTGACACCTAGTTCCCTAGCCTTTTTTGAAAAAATAGCGCTAAACGTTGTGAATTAAGCATGACAAGCATGACTACAATTGTATATCATCGAGAACGAGACATGCAGTATAATAGGTAATTTCAGAGAAAATTGGAAGTTAGCAGAAAGTCTTACCGTAGAAATCACCTTATATAATAAAATGAATGAACATGCAAATGGTTGGTTAAAATCTTGCGAATATCTGTTTTTCCTTCAAAATTTGGAACCGCTGAAACGGTTACTGTTCTCGCATGCATTGCGGCTCAGTCGATGTCTCATTTCACATTCATCGCTAACCAGCTACCTTCTACGAATTTATACTCATGTAAAACATTGCGCACACAGTATTTGATTTCGTAATTTTTAAGGAATTATTTCCTGTATCGGAAAAGAATTACAAATGTGCGCGGGATACTTCAAATGATACGATGACATTATGCCATGATTTGAATTTATTTTCTAATGATAAGTTCATTGAAGAAAGTACGGCATATTTTCAACCTCACGCATTCGAAAATATTTCGGGCCAGACAAGTACACTCTGCGTATACGCTAAACATACGATGCTAAACTTCTATCAACTGAATGGTTTTACCAATCCAATTATACTATACTATACTTTAGAATCGTGGGATAATTTATTATGTTATTTAGATGATTGGAATATATTTTAACATTTTTTGGAGCTTTTATAAAATATTCATAAGCTCCGTATACTTGGCCACGTATGCTCCAGTAGATCTCTATTTATTTCGGAACTTTTTGCAGGCTTGAACATTTTTGGGTGGATTGAATAAATAAATGAGATCATTTTTTTTCGAGGACTACGAAAATGTACTTGTCTCAAGTTTCTTACAGCACGCATGCGTGCTGTTTTTTTAAATTTATTTGTTTACTTTTTGAAAAGCATTCAAAGCTTCTCATTGAACCGCACCTAAATAACAGTGGGAAATAGAGCGATTTAATCAGCCGCAACCATTTGAAATATTTATTGGCTAAGTACTTTCTGCTTCTCCGCCCAACATATACGATGTCAAACTCTTATCCAATTGTTATTGATCAAATTATACTTCAGAATCGTGGACCAATTTGTATTGGTATTAGACGTTAACGTAGTGGTCGCCTAAGCATTCTCACATAGAATGATTATATGTTCTGAGGACATATTCAGGACAGCATTGTGTGAATACCGTTCCCGATTCGATATATGTCCTATCTAAGATTGCATAGTTCGACATATATTTTTGCGCCACGTTCAAAATGTCTTATTTCTCACAATAACTTAAGAACTTATCTACAGATTCTTTTTAGAAAATTCTTATTGATTGAGGAACAAATGATGACGTTTGAAAAAAAAACTTATTGACCGTTTCATCTCGAAGTTATAGCGATAAAAAGTATGTTTTATGTGTGTTTAAGTGGTCATTTCTGAAACTGTAAACTTTATATTCGGCATTCTTGTTAAAACTTTATATGTTTTTAAATTGAGTTAAAATATAGCAGTAACCATTATTAGATTATGTCGCGAGTTATAATCCAGCTTTCATAGATCGACCGGAGAGTCAACTTTTGAACGTAACTGTTGCGATATTCCTACGTTAATTGAAAGATTAAAATGTATTTCAACATTTCTTAAAGATTTAATAAAACTTAAAATTCTCCACATACTTGACCATATGTATGTTTCAGTAGTTTTTAATTTGTTTAGTATCTTTTTGTCAAGTACCAAATTGAGCTTTTGCAAAAATTAAATTGTCTCCTTTTTGTGGGATTTAGAATTATTCGGTAATTTTGGGATGGAGGAGGATCTCATAACTTTTTGTGAGAAGCGAAGTAAGTGATACAGTTATTACGAGTTTGATATACACTCTATAAAAATGATTTTGTCTCAATATGTTAATGCAAATTCGTTGTTATTTTGGAAGATTTTTCTACTTTTCATAAAGTATTTAGATTATTTCGTTTAAGAGGGGGAAATACCTTTAAACAAGTTAAAATGAGTTAATTTTTATGATATTCTATAAAGCAAACGGTTCATTTAATGTTTTTCACATGTTGTGTATGCGAGTGATTGCGAGTCTTGCTTACTACTACACTTTCTTTTTTATATTTTTTTTCTATTTTCCCGGAACGTTAATGACGCGAGTTCAAAAATAACGTAGCCTCCATCCTTTGTTGTGCTGATCTGACAGAAACCAACTTATTTTTTTATTCTTGTTAACATTCGTACATTGTTAATAAACCTCAAAAACTAAAAAAAAAAGATTAATATTTTCATCAATTGCACGCTTTGAAAAACTTTGATTTTCATTTAAAAATGTTCGCTATACTGCAATAAAAAAATACTTTTTCACATTGATTTCTGCAAACTCATAGGTCCATATAGGATGAAACATTGTTATAGATATATGAGTGAAATTTCGCGCTATTCTCGTAGCGTCATCAACGTGACCCTCGTCGTCGAGTGTTACCGCTGGATCGCATTGTTCCCGTAGATAATCGTCCCGAAACTCGTAATCGCGCGCCATCCTCGTAGCATCATCGACGTGACCCTCGTCGTCGAGCGTTACCGCTGGATCGCGTTCTTCTCATAGATAATCGTTATCAACCTCGATGTCATCGTAGCATCATCTGCGTGACCCTCATCGTCGAGCGTCACTGCTGGATCGCGTTGTTCCTGAAGATAATATTCCCGACACTCGTAATCGCGGGCCATCCTCGTAGCGTCTTCGACGTGACCCTCGCCGTCGAACCACACCGCTGGATTGCGTTGTTCTCATACTCAATTGTTCGGATCCTCGTCATCGTCATAGCATCGTTGTAATTGCGCGCCATCCTCATAGTCTTCGACGTGACCTTCGTCGTCGTTGGTCATCGTCGTTGCATAGCGTCGTTATTATACATAACCGCCATCCTCGTTATGGAATAATTACCTTCATACGCAATCCGCATGTCGTCGTTCGTGTGACCTTCGCTTCATGCATCATCGCCGTATTCGTCGTAACGTCGAAACGTCATTGTCACGCACTATCTTCGTAGAATCTTCTTCTGTGTGCATTATCATCACCGTCATGAACGTTAAATTTCAATATATAAAAATTAATAATAATAATAATAATAATAAAAATAATAAAAATCATTACAATTATTTAATATAATTAAAAATTATAATAATTATTAAGTTCGTTGTTTGTTTCATTAAAAATTATTTATTCAATTTATTGTTTAAATGGTCGTAATGAAATAAAATTATTCAGTACAAATAACTGCATATTGTTCCATTCTATAAGTATTATTATTAAAGAATTTAACTAATAATAAAAATAAAATATCATATTGCAAATAATTATCAATTTTATTTTCACGAATTTATTTATATATCCACGCTTGTTCATTTTACCCCCTACATTAATAGTAATTATATAATAAAATAATTACTTTAACACAAATTTTATTATATTATTACATATCAATTAGATTTGGGGGAGCAGGATAAGTTAACGGGACAGACCTAGTTAGAATTTTCGAAAAATCGATTTTTTTTTATTTCATTTTCAAAAAGTAGAATCTCTTACGAACATTTTCCGCCCAGGTAAATGTAAATCGGACCATTATTCGCCGAAATACAAGACTTTGTAGCACGTCGTGTCTGAGCCATAGGTAAGCAGGTAGCGGACTTTAAATGCGTTTTTCTCGAAACCATGTTTTTGAAGTCGGTGATCACTGTAGCTCGAGAACGGCTTTACCGATCGGGTTGAAATTTATATCACTTCTTCTATACATGGTAGTCCTCCATATGAACGAAGGATTTTTTTTTTGGATAATTATTTTTATTTTTAATAGCAAAAAATGGAACTGATATTTTGGTCAAAAAAACACTTTTGACTTTTAACGGCCGCCATTTTGTGAAAAATGGAAATTTTTCAAAACCCTTCGTTCAACCGGAGCATTATATCATTAACTAAAAATCCCCTCCGTTTTTTTTGTTTCAGATGAGCCGTTGCAGCGTGAGCTTGATCACCGCAAACCGTGTTTTTTTTTGCAGCGTCCTCGGCAATTGACGGTCACCAGCTTATTTCGATATGTATTGCGTTGAAAAAATTGCAACATATACATTACATATGTATCTTTTAAACGGAAGAACTTTTGTTGTGAATTATTTTATCGTTTGACCAAAAAAAAATCGGAAAAAAGGCCTTTTTTTTGACGTTCCAACTAGCTCTGTCCCCTTAAATGCATTTTCTGTGTTTCACTTATCCATTACACTTGTCCTGAATGCCACAGATCTATTCATTATCACTCACACTCGACTCACACACGCACACGCACACACACACATGCGCATCGTGTTATGACGATGTCAGCTGCTTCCTTGTCTAACTCACTACAAATTCGAACTCCTTTCGGCTTCAGTGCCCATATAAAAAAAATATATACACAAATATATTAAATACACTTACAGCATTACCAACTTTATAGGTCAAATGTGACTCATTCGTAAAAAAGCTAAGTTCAGGGATCGCGAAAATTCGGACTTCCGACGAACCAGCTGATACAGCCGCAAACGTCATTTTAATAAATGATATCTCCGAACTGCATGTAGGTATGGCATTGATTTTTTTTTCTTTTAAAGAGAAAAAAAAATAAAAAATAGCTGCCAGTCTTATATTCATCAAGACGGAACAATTCTATGTAAAATACTAATTTAACAATTGAAAAATAGAGTTGGATCACGGTCGTTGCTGTATAGAGATTACGGTAGCTGTCACGTCTTTGTTTTCGAATTTCGAAAATGTACTTGTCCCGATTCGCTACCGCGAATCTTTAATACCATGCTCATGTGGCAAAGTGTACACAGGAGAAACCGGGAGGAAGATCAGTACATGGATCAAGAAACACCAACGGTGTGTCAGATATGGCCATATTTTCCAGTCAGCATTAGCAGAACACAAAATGGAAACGGGACACTCCATCCTTTCGACCAGGCTCAAATGCTGGCCAACCCTTCGAGTTACTTCTCCAGAGAACACAAGATGGAAACGGGACACCATCCTCTCGGGTTTTTTTTAATTGATCAGCTGATAATCCTAAAACTCCGATTGGCTGATGCAGTCATCCGGAACGATGACCATGCATATATAAGGACCACCTGAGACCAGGGAGCTTCAGTATCGGAGCTCATAGCCCTGATGATGCAAACTGTAATTAATTAATTAATTAATTAAATTAAATGATTAATGGAAATATTTTCCATTAACCATTTAATATTTCCATTAACCATTAGCGATTTAATTTAATTAATTTAATTAATGAGTCATTTTGACCCAAGCCGAAACTACTGCCGGTACCAACAACCGAGTAAACCTTGATTACTATTATTTAATTTTAACGGTTAATGGAAATTGTTTCCATTTTTCTTTTGAATACACCTGTCGAGATTTCTAGCCGCACTAAAAGTTAGATAACTCCGTCAAACAAAAAATTAATCGAATTTAACGAACGGAGTGTTGAAGAGGACAAATTCAATTCTGTTTTGCCTTTTTGAAATATTTTTTACGATTTTTTTTGGACCCGGTACGTACTTTTGTAAATGATCATTTTTCGGCTAATTTTCGAGTATCGAGAACTGGGCACATAGCTTATGGAAAATTATATCGCCATTGTTGTCCATGATAAAATTAAAAGGGATAGCGAAAGCTTCATTTTCATTTTTTAGAAAGTTTCGTGCGATTTTTTTTCGCAAAGTTATTTTATTTTTGGCTAAAAAATACAAATTTCAGAAAATACGGCGTAACTCAAGAAATATAGGGTTTCAGAGACTTAACGATTTAGCCATCGTTGAATTGGCCGAAACGGTAATCCTGAGACGTTCGATCTTAATTGAACGTTCAGTTGCTTACCGGTTATTCATGAGCTCAATCCGGCGTTACAGTCGGAAAATGTTTAGCCCCGCCCACATGCACATAGCCCATAAGAGGGATATTTGAGCAGGTGACATCAATAAACTTTTACCGAAAAAGTGCAAAATTTGTCGGGTTTTCCTCTCAGAGTAGCCTAATGAATCAACATACCTACGGTGGATTTCAGTGGTGCTAACTCGGAGGTTCTGAATATTATCGAACAACAACTCAATTAATCTGTGAAGTATATTTGGTCAGAAACTTCGACAAAAAATATTTTTGACTCTCTGTCCATTATTCAATTTGTTCTGGCATCAAGGGACCCAGATTTATTGTTTAATTTGTATGCATATTATTCTGAAGACTGGAAGAATATTCAACGAACAGTACCCATAATAACCGTCGAATCTTCTTTCCGTTTGCCGATTTTGCTAAGACACGAAACTTCCATGTCTACAAATTTTATTGTACTTACTGTTTAAGTTTCGGTATTATCCTTATTTTTTGGATTTTCATGCGATTGTATGGATTTAAATCCTGGCAAATGTTCAACATCGGACGCGTTCTTTTCACTTTCCGTCAACCAACCACCTCGTAGCAGTGTCGAACGTATTATTTCCGCTTGCTTGCTCTGCATTTTCGCGTTTTATTCTTCAACGATTTATGCTGCGAGCACGGGCATCATTTTGTACAAGAATAGTGAAGTCAGGATAGCCCGCACCATTGTCCGTTTACGAATTAAATAAACACAAAAATGTTACTTGCTTAACAAACAAAATTTTGTCTGATTTTTATATTTTTGGATATAAAGACGAAGAGTGTTTTGTAATAAAGCTTGTGAAACCTCCTTTGTGGCACGACATTTACGCATTCGTAATAGGGAAAAAAGCAGGAAGCAGTTTTCTAAATGTCTGATATTAGACATCTTCTGCAGTTTCCCTGGGGTCTTGTTCAAATGTGATAAATTAATGAATTGGGAAAAGCTGCGGACAACAGCTTGGAGAAATCTCACAAGAACATGGAATTAAAAATACATTAAATTGCCTACTTTAACCTAATATCAGATTACATAGTTTGAATCCCTTTAATACTTTTATAAATTTTGTTTAAAAACTAGTTGCTAATAAGTACAAAAAATTGGAAGAGGGTTGAACAAAATTATTACTGATTGAAAGAAATTTTTTAATCAAAGACAGTTCAAATAGCAAAAATCCCCTCCCGGGGAAAAAAACCTGGACAAGTACATTGGTGGTCCCTCGTTTCCCTATAATATCACAAAAATCCAAAACCCCACTTAATTTTTTTTTTTAATGTTTACTAATTTTATTCATATCCCGGAGGGAAACCAACCATATAGATCACGAAATATCCGGCCAAAAAACCAAACTTCATAATAAATGTTACTTTGAATTTATTTCCACAGAACAAAACAGGAATCAAAACATTAAAAAATCAGCGTAATCAAGATGAGAAAAATACCACTTTTAATTGGTGTGTAAGAAGTATCAATAGCATAGAAAAAAAATGAAAAAAGGTCACCATCTAAGTTACGTGCAGCAGTAAAATTTATGATATCAGTACTAGGACAAGTATTTCTTTGGGGACTGAGAAGATATCAAGATGGACGTACCGGCAACGTAGGGCATGCAGTTGGTGCATTGCTTCTGGGATCTCCTAAGTCGAGTAGCTACTTTTGTTTTGGCTATGGCGCGACCAATGTTGCCAGATAGTATTTACTTATATGACCTAATGAAACAACATTGCCTGCGCCGTGGCTAAAACAACGAAAAACATTCAGAAACCAGTCGAAAACTCGACACACAAACGCAGGAACAGGAAGTTTCGCATAAGATCCCGTACTTTTGTAATGTTAAAAAAAGACTTTAATTTATGTCCGTACATGATAGCACAGTTTTGTTTGATTGGTAATAATTTGATGAACGTTCACCACCATACGTTGAGCGTATACGCACAGAGTACTTGTCCGGCCCATAACTTTTTATTTGATTTTTACTTGAATGAGCAATTTTAATAAAAAGTTATGGGCCGGACAAGTACTCTGTGCGTATACGCTCAACGTACGGTGGTGAACGTTCATCAAATTATTACCAATCAAATAAAACTGTGCTATCATGTACGGACATAAATTAAAGTCTTTTTTTAGAGAAGAGACCTCAAGTACCAGTTTTTTCCCCAAGGCACAAATTCAGAAAATTAAATACTTTATCATGAGCTTTCAAGTTGTGTATTAAAATAAGTCATTCAGGAGCGAAAAGGCAGCGAGGATATTAGCAATTTCGGTCTAAGCTATAAATAGATAATTATATTTAACTTTATTGTCAGAAGGAGTCTCAGAATTATTATTCTTTCAAAGATGAAATGACGGAAGATTATGATGCATCATCCTTGGCTTACAAATTGTTTTATAAAACAGAAAAAAAATTAGATTAAAAAAAAATTCTGCCGAAGTACTTGACGAGTGTTTTTTTACTTAATTCACATAATGTATCAGTCATGGTGACAACCTCGCCAAGTACTTCGGCTGAAATTCTTTTTCATCTAATTTCTTTTCGTATCCAATCTTTTTTTTGCTTCGGACTCTTATTGGTACAGAGTTTTTATTTTCATTCTGGTTGGTAAAACAACTGCATTTTCGAACTTGATTCTTTTCTCTATCAACATTCAACATTATTTGAAGATTTTATGTCACACGATAAAGCCTCCCGTACTTGGCTACATATATTTTAGTATAGCTCAATTTATTTTATAACTTTTTGCGAAACCTAACCTTAGCTTTTCGCGAGGATTAACTCATTTTGTTTTGTGTGATACATTTTTTGAGAGTGGTCACTTTTCTTACTTTTTGATAGGATTTGATTTTTTCAGGGATTTTTGCGAGAAAAGGTTTTTGTAGTGTATGTATATTCGTGGAAAAATATGGGAACGGGGGTCAAAAAATGTACTTGTCCAGGTTTTTTCCCCGAGGGGGATTTTTATGCATGACATGATTCGTTTTTTCTCGTTCTTTTCAAACATCTCGATTTATATAGATTAGAAAAAGCTTATATTGGGAAATTATCGCTTTTTCGTTTCCAAACCCCCGACCCCTTCTACTTCGAGTTAGATTTTTTCCCCATGAAATAAAGGGACACGTGTTTTGGAACTTTCAATTTGGCATTTTTTTATTCTCGAGCAAGTCAAATTTTTTTGACATTTCGATTTACCCTTCTGGAATTAGGCTAAAATAAGTCGGGAACTGGGAGTCTGATACAAAAATTTACAAAGCTTTTGAGGGCAAGATTAGAGCAGTCAGAACTTTTCCATAGAATTTGTAGCTACTTGAATTTGTGTTTATCAAATAAACATATTAAATAGCAGTATCTCCTTGTTATATTTGTAGATTTGTGGTAAAAAATATTACGTTTATTTCAGCTTGTTCATAAAAATGGAGATTTTGTTCGAAATTTTTCATTTTTGATTAATGATAATATAAAAAACCAGTTTCACGTATGTTTAGAGAAAACATATCGAATCTATTGTGAAAAACGTTCACGCATTTTTTCATTCTTATTTTTATTAACAAGGTGGAATCATGATTATTTTTCAGTACCATTGAAGAAGTTACTATCATGAAAATGAAAAGTTACAACTATTTCAATATTCTCATTGAACATAGAAAAGTTCAAATAGTATGTTATGGGAACTCCAAAACAATACATTGAACAAAGCGGACAAACTCAGACCAGGATCGTACCCAAGAGAATGCAGTGAATTTAGTTGTATTAGTCACATTAGCTCTGAGCAAATTTTGATACCATCAAAACCAGAGCGACCGTAGAGGAAAACTTTTGGAATAAAACTTTTTCAATTTATAATACCATAATCAGAGCTAAAAAGTGGAAATATTTACCACACATGTCTCCTCTTCACAAAATGTTCAAAGTTTGTAGATATCGGCTACATTCCAATGATACAAATTTTGATACTATCAGAAGAAGAGCACCCGAAAACTTTCTGAAACAACTTTTTAAATTTATTATGCCACAACTAAAGTGGAAAAGTGAAAAAACATAGTGCACTTTAGGCCCAACAAAGTTCAGAAAATTTGGATGCATCTATTGCGTTCCGAGGACAGAAATTTTAATCCCATCCAAAATTGAGCAGCCAAAGACTTTTTGTAATAAATTTTTCAATTCATAATGCCACAATCAGAGACAGAAAGTGGAAATATTTGGCGCACATGTCGTTTCGCAAAATGTTGAAAGTTTGTACGTATCGGCTACACTCCCATGAAACAAATTTTGATACTAATAGAAAAAAAGGACCCGAAGACTTTTTGAAACCACTTTTTGAATTTATTATGCCACAACCAATATAATATATTAACATGATATTTGTCAATACCATTGAAGAAGTCAATACCATGAGAATCAGAGGTGACAGTTATTCTCATATTCTAATGGAATTTCAAAAAGATCAAATAGTATGTTATGGGTACTTCGAAACAATATATTGAACGAAGTAGACAAATTCAAACCAGAATCCTGCCCAAGAAAATGGAGTGAGTTATTCAGAGAATGGAATGAGGATAGTTGTATCAGTTGCATTAGCTTCGCGCAAATTTCGATGTCATCAGAACCAGAGCGACCATAGAAGGAACTTTTTAAAATAAAAATGTTTCAATTTATGATGCCAAATCGGAGCCCAACATGAAAAATACTTAGCACACATGTCGCTTCACGAAACTTTCAAAGTTTGTAGGCATCCGCTGCATGCCAATGATACATATTTTGATATTATCAGAAAAAAGAGCACCCAAAGACTTTCTGAAACAAATTTTTTTGATTTATTTTGCCAAAATTAATGCGGAAGAGTGAAAAAATATGACGCCCATTTAGTCCAACAAAATTTAAAATTTTTGGATATATCCGTTGCGTTCTGAAGCCAGAAATGTTTATCCCATCCAAAAATGTGCATCCGATATACTTTTTGTAACAATTTAAATTCATCATACCACAATCAAAGATGAGAAGTGGAAATACTTAGCACACACGTCGCTTCACAAAATTTTCAAAGTTTGCAGGTATCCGCTGTAGTCCAGTTATCTACATTTTGATACTATCAGGAAAAGAGTATCCGAAGACTTTTTGAAACAACTTTTTAAATTTATTATACCAGAACTAAAGAGGGGAAGCAAAAAAACACAGCGCTCTACAAGCCCAAAAGAATTCAAAATTGTTCAATGTATCCAATGGGTTTAGAAGATAGCAATTTCGATCCTATTCAGAAATGAGCAGCTAAAGACTTTCATAACAAATTTTACAATCCATATGCCACAGTCAGAGCCGAAAAGTGGAAATACTTGGCACACATGCCGCTTCACAGAAATTTCAAAATTCGCAGGTATCCGTTGCATTCCTATGATACAAATTTTGATACTATCAGAAAAAGAGCACCTGAAGACTTCATGAAACAACTTTTCGAAATTTATTATGACACACCTAATGAAGAAAAGTGAAAGAACATAGCGCACATTGGGTCTAAAAAAATTAAGAAATTTTGGATGTTTCCATGGCGATTCGCAGACAAAAAGTTTGATCGCATCAATAAACGAGCAGCCGAAGACTTTATGTAATGAATTTTTCAATTAATAATGCCACAATCACAGACAAAAAGTGGAAATACTCAGCATATATGTCACTTCATAAAGTTGTCAAACTTTTTAGGTGCCCGCTGCATCTCAATGATACAAATTTTGATACCATCAGAAAAAGATTACCCAAAGACTTTTTGAAACAACTTTTTGAATTTATTATGCCACAACTGAAGCGGAAAATAACTTAGCATACACTGGGCCATAAACTGTCTTAAAGTTCGGATGTACCCATTGCGTCACAATGACAGACATTTTATCCCATCCATAAATGGGCAAGAAATTACTTTTTGTAACAAATTTTTCAATTCATGTGGCCGCAGTCAAAGCAAAGAAGTAGAAATACACAGCACACATATTGTCCAATAAAATGATGAAACTTGGTATGGATCCTTGATTTTGGTATATGCATAGCAATGAGATAAAAAAAGGGACCGAAAGACACAACCAAACTAAATAAACAAAAATATGACAACTTATTAAAATAATGATGACACAATAAATCTAAATAGCACACATTCATTTGATTAAAGTTTTCGGTTGTTTATTTGAATTCATCAACATATATACAATATTTGCATGTTCTTGCCTTATTAAGAAATAAAATTTCTGATTAAAAAGAAAATTCGAAGTTATAGGTTAACGAACTTATTTTTCTCGCAGTTGTGTAATCAAAACATTTATAAATATTTTTGACACACGTATAATTTTATCGTATAAATTCAATGCGTAACACTTTTTTTTCCACTGAACATCGAAATAACTTTAATATACACAAATTCACATTTGCCGTTTATCAACACACAGACATCTAAAGTTTTTGACTCTTCTATATATATCACTGAACCTCAAAAAATTGTTTTTCCGAAATTTACATTTAAAACAAGGATTGCAACAAAATTGTCACAAATAGCGGAAAGTCAAAGTGTTTATACAAGGAGACATTGTCCAACACTATACCTTATATATTAACAAACACTCGCGAACCGATTGCCATAGGAGTAAACAACCCGTACTGTTTTCACAAAACTCACATAATATAAATATTTTAAATCGAATTCACACATCTCGCACTGTTTCCCGGAAATTTTATTATTTAGACAGACGATGAATGAATTTAGACAAACGATGAACAAATGATGATTTAGTCGATGTGAACGATGTGACAGAAGACCGACGATCATAAACAGACGTGTGAACGATGTGACAAGGGGTACGTTCGGCTTGCACGCTTTCAGCGCTGTAAGCGCTCAAAGGGTGCGTTCGACTTGCACGCTGTACCGTGCTTCGGTATTACTATATCCAAATATATACGTTCAAATTTTTCGCCCGATCGGTACAGAGGAAAGACGAGTCACTCGTGATATCACTGAATCTCAAAATAATTGTTTTTCCGCAATTTACACTCATGATCCACACGTCCTGCACTCAACACTTCCAACACTACGTTAAAACATTATTACCGGTATTTCGAATCACTGATAAATTTTCTTTCCCGATTTTACGACGAATGCCCGTCATTATTAATGGTTATTGTCTATATAACCAAACTCTACTCACACGTCCCGCACTGTTTTTTATTTTTTATTTTTTCTAAACTCCGTTCAAACTTTGTAGACGAAGACGATGTAAAATAAGAAAAGGATCAAAGCCATGACCAATCAGGAATTTTCTCACCGGGGATTGGTCGAGACAGGTATATTCTCACCAGAAATTTGTTGTGATGGGCATCAAAAGCCTTTTGTTGGTAGCGGTCGAAGACGCGTATACAGACACGCCAATTTCTTGAATGTGTTAGAATCAAGCATAATCCTAAACCTGTGCAAAGTTTTTTCTCAGCAATTACGCAACCAATCGTGCTGCTTTCAGGCTCAATCGAAAGAGCATCGCTGAATTAGTCAAAAGTTCGCTTTTCAAGTCGTCAAACGACTCCTAGGCTCTACAATTAGCGGAAACGTCATAAAATTTTTACCCCCACCACCGCGAATCGTCTTGTTTCGAGATAATATAGTCTCGGCGAGCCTCGGGACAGCAGACGACAGAGCTGTCAATGTACTTGTCCCGAGACTCTACCGAGTCTCTTGATAATAGTTGTTTTCATTGAATTTAAATTATTGTGGCCGGTGACATCATAGAATATGTTGAGTCTCGGGTTCAGCTCAACCTATTTTATCAACAGCTAGTATGGGTATGAGGTATAGAAAAAAACTGCTCTCATTACGAGTTTATAATATCTCAGCTCTGATCGGAGCCTGATTTAGAAACATCTCTTTATTTATATAGTGATAAAATTAATACAAATTAGATAAACATATCAAGAGTTCAAAATCTCATATCTAACATTAATGGTTGTACAAATAGAATACTCATACATTACAATTACTTGAAAAGCTAAAATTTAGAGACGCGGCAGTCTCGATGCTAAAAGTATTAAAAAGAAAAGTGTAAACGTAAAAGACAAGTCGTGCCACGTATCTATACTTGAGAATGGGCTCTTTTCCATTTTTTCAAAGTTCAACTCTACGTCACTCGAAAACGTATACACTTATCGAAAACCTAATGCGATTTCACCTATCTAATTTGATGAATCCCTTTCCAAGGGTATGCTTATTTTTTTTACCGATTATCAAAAAGATAATACTACCTTAATTTTATATGGGTCATATTTAAGCACTTCTTTTTATTACGATTAATAAGTGTATATTTTCAAGTTTTGAATCTGAACTTTTTTATAATATGCCAAATTTTTATTTATTTATCAACAATACAATAACATTTATATTTTGAATGTTGATATATCTCAAACCACCGGTAACTCATCTATATCTTCACTTGCAATAACGTCTTCATAAAGTTGAGCGCTTCTAATCAAGTCAGACGTTGATATAAACGTGGTTATAAGCTCTTCCAAAACATCCAAAGTATATCCCATTTCGTAAATTTCTCCTGTATATTCCTTTCCCAACAAATCTCGTAATAAACTAGACAATTTGAATTGATGTAGTTCCCTACGACTCGGGAACTTGTGTCGAAAAATCAGAACAGAATCTGAAAAACCCGCAATAACACCACGAAACATATCCACCGTGCCAGTATTTCTAATGGCATTGAGTAGGTATATGGAGAACAAATCTGAAGAATGGGAAACAAGTATAACTGGCTTTGGTGATGACTTGAGAAATCCGTGGAACATCATCAACGCAGTTTTTAGCGGTACATTCGATAGTTTTTTATTTTTAAGGAACATTTCGGAATTTCGACATTCAAATCCATATAATTGTAACTCCAGCGCCGCTGTAATTGCATCTGGAGGCTTGACCCAAACAGAATATATTCCATTGTCGAGTTTAGCTCCAATTTTGATGATAGTATTACGTATCCCCAGCAAGAAAAAGTACACTACTTTGCAATTATCAGCAGTCAAACTCATCTCAGATATCAGCTCCTACAGTGATTGATAGATTAAAATTCGGATATTGAATAAGTTCGGTTTTATATTTGTAGGTTGATTAATATTTGTATAATTCAAATGAATAATGCAAATTACCTTCACGGAGGTTGTATTCGCATCTAAACAATAACAAATTGCAGCGACTTTTTCACCGAGATGCTGTTTTTCTCTTCAAAATGAGAGGGATTCAACTTTCTTGGATGAGTGTTAACGATATCTCAAATATAATCCCGATATCAATGGAGATATGATATTTCTTTAAAAGATGATCCGATCCGTTCGGTCCGTAAATAGCAGGGTTGATACTTGTAGTCGATCCGTTGGTTGGGTCTGTTATTCACGGGCGTCTCGGTTCGACTGGGTCTGCGCATCCCAGCGGTTCGACATTATAGAAACCGATGGTAGGCTGCTGAGATCCTATCGGCTAGGGGAGTCATGGTGGGTATAATGATTTTTCGGTGGGATAATGATTTCGGTGGGATAATGATTCGGGGGGATGGTGGGATAATGATTTTTCGGCATTCGCTTAGTGGCGCTGAACCCTTTGGTAGAGGCTTTGATTGGTTGTGAGCATCACAGTGGGGGTGCTGGTTCTTCGGCGGTTGCTCAGTGGCGTCCAAGACATTGGTGGTGGGTTTGTGTACTTGCTCATCAAAACGAAGGCTGTATTTCAAAATTCACTCCCAGCGCTGCGAGCTCTATACTCGTATTCGCAGAACTAGCGATAAATCGATAAGTTTCAAAACACAGTTATAATGTACTTACGTAACAATAGGCAGGAGCTACGCTAATCACCCGTACTCTCAGAAATAACACGATCGAAATAAAGCTCCCCAGTACAGATAGTGAAAAGTTTGAGTAAAAATTCTGTGCAAACTGCAAGTTGAGACTGATCTTGTTTGATCGCGGGTGAACTTGTTCCTAAATCGAGTAATAGAAGAGTCCGATCTCGCTCCAGGGAATAATGATGAATCATAATCAGAGCTGTTATAAGATACAGGTTGAAAGGATAACGATTTGACTTTATTCCGTCACAACCGGCGGGTAATTCGGTATCATGTAACTGATCGGATAAAAATGCTCGATACACAAGATTGATTCAATCAGCGTGTGGACTCAGTATTAACAAGTAAAAAATGAACACCTTAAATTAAAAACTCTTTTTCGAACAGCAACACTTTCAATAACGCACACTGTAAATCAAATTTAATCCGAGTCTTTTTTCGTGACTAATTCCTTTCAGCGAAAAAACTAACTTCTTTGCATTTGAAAACAATTCTGTACAACAATTCGGCATTAAATCGTGTTCTGTTTCATATATTCATTTGATATTTTCAAATAATTAATTCAACAACACGTGCGACCTATTTTTTCACCATTGCCATATTTTCCTACACATATCATCAGTTATATCAGTTGCAGACTACGCTACGCTATTTTTCGACCCATGAAGCAAGAATCCAAAAATTCATCTACTAGTCCATCAAACTACGATACCATAGAAAAAGCAGGATCAGGAAATGCAGGACTGAAATCAAAGAGAGAACATTTAGAAAAATCACTTTTTCAATGGGTTTGAAGTTTGCATGGTTGGAACGTAACAATTTTTGTTTTACCTACCAATTTGTTTATTCTTCAAATTGTCAACATTGCTTTGAAGATAAAGTTTTGAGATTTCACTGTAATATGACTAATATTTAACCCAGAGGTATGCAACTACGTTATTATCTGCACCTTAAAAATAAAAATGTTTAATTGTGTTCTAATGATGTGACGTTTGAAGACGTCTTCTTAAAATCATTTTGTAAAACAATGTTGTAAGTACATAGAGTTTTTAATGTGATCAATAATTAAAAAATACAAAACTTTTTTTGTGTTTTTATTCACACACTCACAACAATTATCTAGAAAGGCGATAGCGTCTTGACGCCAAGTATTAAAAAGGTGGTGTTGAACGTCTAAAGCAAGACAGGCCGGGTATCTATACTCGAAATTGGGCGATTTTCCGTTACTTTCAAACTTCAAGTTGACACCACGCGGAGTCTGTTCGACTTTTCTAAAAAATGACTTTCCCAAACTAATGTGTTCAATGCACTTCCAATGATAATATATAACGCCGAGTTAACAAAGGTTATGATTCTCGTATTTTCTGACACGTATCCGAGCTACTAGTATTTACGATTATATTGCAATTAATTATCACATAAATTAATTGACAACGCTTTTAATCTTCGCTAAGCGATAAACAAATATTATTTTTATTTCTTTATTTTTATTCTTCCTGCATATACCCTCGCGACTTTTTATAAGCTGGTCTCATCACTTAACCCCAGTTTTCCCCCTACTTCACTAATTTCCATGATCCTGTGAGACCTCCCAAGAGTGTTGCCCACCGCCACTCTTTACTAATACACTACTGTGTCGCATTTGCACGAGGGCCAAGGGAAACTGTGAACAACTCGGCCGATACAAATGGCTATATTTTTACTGAGTTTCATTTGGTAAGCACCATCCGAAACTCAAAAACAATTCCTCCCACTCAGTGATTGATGCGCGAGCTGGTGCACGGCTAAACGGTCACCGAACCGCCCGACGCTGCTTAACTTGGGAAAGCTACACGTCGACCGTGCACCCATCGCTGTTAGTTTACCAAAAGTATTTCTTCCACATCGAAAAATAAAACAACACTTAATTGAAATTATGCTATTAAATAAACTTTTTTTTTATTTAATCCATATCGCTGATTTGCATGACTGTCATAATTTGACAATTTTAATTCTTATTTTTCGTCTTCAATTGAATAGTTTTTGAATGTAGTTTTAATTGACTATGGGACATCATCGTGAGATAAAAATAAAAATTGAATATTTATTTTTATCAATAATATTTACTTTCAATATTGAAAGGAGCCTGAAGATTACATTGTTCTTCTACCCGAATATTTGCACGACAATATTTGCACGAGGCCCCAGAGAAACTGTAGAAAACGTCTAACATCAGAAATTTTGAAGAACTGCTTCCTACTCACAAGGAAAGGTACTTTGGTGTCCCCCTCCGATTTTGATAATTTTTATATATGTTATAGTCCATCGAAAATTAAGAGACACGTAATTTTTTTTATCGGCTTAAAGTTATTTTTAAGGGGTGAAATCGACCCCCAAAGTTGAGCATGTTTTGCATCTGGTAGAGTGTTTCATATAGAAGCACTTAACCGATCGTAACGAAACCAATTGCAAAACGTTTTTCACGTCAAATAACCTGTATATAATGTTCAACTTCTTATGCACCCCTATTACATGGGGATGATTCACCCCCGAATATCCAGAATTCTTTTGTATAAAAAAAACTTGCAATCCGATTTCAATAAAACAAACGCCATTTTGCAGAGCAAAAAAAATAAAATTGACGTATTTTTGGGTTTTTCTCAGATTAAAAAAATTAAGGGGGTAAAACACCCTTAAAATGTCAAATTTCATTTTGAGCACTGTCCCCTTCCGATTTCAATATTTTTTTTATAAAATGTAGCTTATCGAAAAATAAGACCACCTATTATTTTTATTGGCTCAAAATTATTTTTAAGGCGTGAAATCAACCCCCAAAGTTGGGCATGTTTTGCATCTGGTAGAGTGTTTCATATAGAAGCACTCAACCGATCGTAACGAAACCAATTGCAAAACGTTTTTCACGTCAAATAACCTGTATATAATGTTCAACTTCTTATGCACCCTTACTTACTGCAGGGGGCTGAACCACCCCCTGACATTCATAATTTTTTGTATAAAAGAAAAATTGTCATTCGATTTCAATGGAAAAACCAACATTTTGAAAAGCAAAAAAAAATTATAGTGAATGTGTCTAGATTTTTCGAATAAAAAAAATTAAGGGGGTAAAACACCCCTAAAATCTCAAATGTCATTTTGCGCACTTAAATGATAAAATTCAATTCAATTGGTCTCATTATCATTGCGTATCGACTTATATGCTAAATAATATTTATTTCGCATGTACATCCGCTGCCCTTCTGACATGCTTCACGTTTATAAAGAAGTGTTGGTATCCGTTCTATTTATATAAGTTTCTATTTTGAACGATTTACGAAAATAAAAAAAAAACTCAAATATCAAAAGAGTCGCATCAGCAATTCACCGCCCAGAATGTAAACAAAGCTGGCTCATGCCTTGCCATATTCTTATTCATATCAAGAACCGCTATAGTGGCTCGACCCCAAGTATTCTTGAAAAAGCCAGTTCGCTCAGGCTAATGTTTGAGGTATATCCGAAAACCAAATAAAAATGCTGTTTTCGTGGTGATGTCAGATCAAACCGCCCACTCAAGATGAAAAAGGTAAAACTGACTTTATATTATTCCAGAAGTTAAGTTGCTGTTCGACTGTTGATCAGTCATTATCGTGTCCGCTATCGTGAATACCGTATTGTTATTAACATGTCCATCAATCCAATGAACGTAATAAGACTGTTGTTTCTTACATTCGAGGTAATGAACATTCCTGACAGTCCTGTTAACAATAATGAAGTGGAATTGAAAGAGAGTTTCGCGGAAATTCTGAAGGCCTCTATGGCAGAGTTCAATCAGTTAGAAATCGTCGAAGATACGACATTAGATTTTCAAGAACCGTTTAGAGATGTCATAGTAGAACCTGTCGAAGATAATGACATCGAATGGGGTCTTGGAGAATCTCCATTAAGCCCTGAAACGTGTACTGACGATGAAGAAGATTTGAGCTACGACTACAAACAAAGAGCTGTTGAGTACTGGAGAAGTGCAAAAACGAAACAAAATAGGAAAATAGAAACAGTCCAAAACCGATTTAAACTCGTTAAATCTGTGCGCCAATTAAGGCGCTGGGCTCAACAAATTAATAAAGGCGGAACTTACAAGGAAAAATTGTCGCGCATTTCTGAATATACAATCGATAATTTAAAAAGCGCCATAGAAGCAGGTCTCATTGTACACGATATCGATCTTCGGAGATGGGCATTACAAGCCCAAAAATTGATTGGGCATGAGAATTTGCGTTTCAGGGCTTCGCCAACATGGATAAAAAAGTTTAAAAAAGTTCATCGAATAACAAGTAGAAAAATAAATAAATTCGTGACAAGAAAGACTCTCGAATCAAAGGACATATTACAAAACGATGCTAATAAATTTGTCTCCGCAGTTCAATTGAAAATTGAGGAATATGGCTTGGAAAATATTTATAATTCTGATCAAAGTGGTTTCCAATTAGAAGTCCATTCAGGGCGAACGTTAACAGAAGAAGGTACAAAACAAGTAGAATGCCTTGTACAATCCGTTTCAGCGACAACCCATAGCTACACCATCCAGCCGACAATATCAGCAGCAGGAAAATTGTTGTCACCTCTTCTGATAATTTTAAAAGAGCCATCCGGGCGGTTGGGGCCAATCGTAGAACGAACCATTTTTCGACCTCCCAATGTTTTTATAAGTGTTTCAAAATCTGGCAAGGCTACATCAGGTACGTTGGTATGTAATATTCAAATATAAAAAATAGATATGCTATTAATTTTTACATATTGATTTATAGAACATTTCAAAGTATGGCTTCAAGAAGTGTTCTTCCCAAATGTCGGTGAGAAAAGTGTGCTTTTAATAGACTCATGGAGTGGACATTGCCCTAGTGTTGTCACGGAAGTTACACCACATAACAAAGAAATTGTTACAATGATCATACCGAAAGGAACAACAGGGAATATCCAGCCACTTGATGTCTTCGGATTTAGAATTTGGAAAAATTATGTCAGACATTTTTCAGACAGTGTCATGTTACTTGATTATGATTTAAGTCTACATTTACGAAATAATATAATCAAGCTGCAATCTCTAGTACATAATCAATTATCATCTCCGAGGTACGAAAATTTATTTCGATATGCCTGGTTCAAAAGTGGGTACATAGAAGAACGACCTGAGCATTTCGAAAATCCCGTTGAATTCGCTTTTGGTATGTCATCTCAAACACAATGTGAAATTGAAGGCTGCACAAATGTGGCTGTAGTAAGATGTTCATGGTGTAAAAAGTCACTTTGTTTCAAACATTTCTTCGAAGAACATCATTACTGTTCAAAATATAATCATTAAGTTCAGGAATGATAATTGAAACGAAAATTTGAATTGGAATCTATTTTTACTACATGAAAGATTTTAGCGCCTATGTATAACCTATATATATATATTTGTGTACAGACCATGTGTATACAAAAATAAAAAATCGTGAAGCTCACGACCACCGAAGATGTAGGAGTACTCAATTTTTCATATAATTAAAAAGCCGATGTACATGCGAAATAAATATTATTTAGCATATAAGTCGATACGCAATGATAATGAGACCAATTGAATTGAATTTTATCATTTAAGTGCGCAAAATGACATTTGAGATTTTAGGGGTGTTTTACCCCCTTAATTTTTTTTATTCGAAAAATCTAGACACATTCACTATAATTTTTTTTTGCTTTTCAAAATGTTGGTTTTTCCATTGAAATCGAATGACAATTTTTCTTTTATACAAAAAATTATGAATGTCAGGGGGTGGTTCAGCCCCCTGCAGTAAGTAAGGGTGCATAAGAAGTTGAACATTATATACAGGTTATTTGACGTGAAAAACGTTTTGCAATTGGTTTCGTTACGATCGGTTGAGTGCTTCTATATGAAACACTCTACCAGATGCAAAACATGCCCAACTTTGGGGGTTGATTTCACGCCTTAAAAATAATTTTGAGCCAATAAAAATAATAGGTGGTCTTATTTTTCGATAAGCTACATTTTATAAAAAAAATATTGAAATCGGAAGGGGACAGTGCTCAAAATGAAATTTGACATTTTAAGGGTGTTTTACCCCCTTAATTTTTTTAATCTGAGAAAAACCCAAAAATACGTCAATTTTATTTTTTTTGCTCTGCAAAATGGCGTTTGTTTTATTGAAATCGGATTGCAAGTTTTTTTTATACAAAAGAATTCTGGATATTCGGGGGTGAATCATCCCCATGTAATAGGGGTGCATAAGAAGTTGAACATTATATACAGGTTATTTGACGTGAAAAACGTTTTGCAATTGGTTTCGTTACGATCGGTTAAGTGCTTCTATATGAAACACTCTACCAGATGCAAAACATGCTCAACTTTGGGGGTCGATTTCACCCCTTAAAAATAACTTTAAGCCGATAAAAAAAATTACGTGTCTCTTAATTTTCGATGGACTATAACATATATAAAAATTATCAAAATCGGAGGGGGACACCAAAGTACCTTTCCTTGTCAGTGCCCGAGAAAAAATAATAATATATAGTGATATCTAATTGTATGTGATGTCCATATATGACCAGATCCGAAAATTTGCCAGGCCTGATCATGTATAATTGGACTAGCCAAAAACAGCATAAATGCTGTGAAAAAAGCTGAGACAAGTACATTTACGCCCCCCCCCCCCCCAAATAATCGTTCCAGTTAATCCCCCCCACCACCCAGCGCCAACATACCGATTCCCACAAGAATTTACAAAAACCCGTCTAAGTCGTTCATGCAAAGATCTCTCCGCACAAAAATCCTTTCTAAAAACCAACTCATCATACAAAGTTTTATGGATAACCGCTCTCATTATCTTATCAAATTAAGTCAAATTGTACAGAGGTGATAATTTCATTCTCGTAAATGTTGTGAGTTCACAAAAAGTTGATAAATAAATAGAGATCTACTAAAGTATATGTGGCCAAGTACGTGGGATTTTATTATGTTTCTAAAATCTCCAATTATGTTCATATGCCATTTCTCTAATTAATGCTTTATTACAACGAATTATTATCCTATAACTTGGAACTACAAGGGCTTAAAAAAAAAAAATACAGAATTGCATTAGCCTGCGTGAGCTTGAACGCTGCCACACTCTCATTTGTAATATTTGTAGTATAGTTTTATTGGTAACAAATTGATAAAAGTTTACAATCGTACGTAGAGCGGATACGCACAGAGTACTTGTCCGGCCCGAAAATTTTTCAACTAGTCAGCTAAAAAAATGCTTTTTTGGTCACGGCAAATTTTTCAACCACTCCGAACATTCGGATCTCCTGATGCAGATTCGAATCTTACCCGCCGTGGAATGCAATCAATTGATGACCGCTCTTACATGGCAGGCTTATTCCGTTTTGTAAAACCTGTTGTAAAAGTGCGTGTAAATGGTACTTATTCTGGGTGTACAGTACCGTTTAGACGCTTTGTAACTCCAGTTTTCTCCCGGATGTTACAAAACCGGAATAAACATGCCGTGTAATAACTCCACACGAGCATCAATTCATCGATAACAATTGGTTAAAGGAAAGGAGGGTAATTCGGGATACAAAGCAATCCGCATATTGTGATTCCAAATTAGCTGTGCTTACTTTACTAGTTAAGGCCAAAATTTATGGTAGATTAATGTTGACTTATGTGACAAATTTTATGAAAAATCTTCGGGCCGGACAAGTACTCTGTGCGTATCCGCTCTACGTACGATAGTAAACTTTTATCAATTTGTTACCAATAAAACTATACTACAAATATTACAAATGAGAGTGTGGCCGCGTGCAAGCTCACGCAGGCTAATGCAATTCTGTATTTTTTTTTTGCAAGCCCTTGTAGTTCCAAGTCATAGGATAATAATTCGTTGTAATAAAGCATTAATTAGAGAAATGGCATATGAACATAATTGGAGATTTTATAAACATAATAAAATTCCACGTACTTGGCCACATATACTTTAGTAGATCTCTATTTATTTATCAACTTTTTGTGAACTCGCAACATTTACGCAAATGAAATTATCACCTCTGTACAATTTGACTTAATTTAATAAGATAATGAGAGCTGTTACCCATAAAACTTTGTATTATGAGCTGGTTTTTAGAAAGGATTTTTGTGCGGAGAGATCTTTGCATGAACGACTTTAGACGGGTTTTTGTAAATTTTTGTGGGAATCGGTATTTTGGCGTTGGGTGGGGGGGGGGGGGGGAATAACTGGAACGACTATTTGGGGGGCGCAAATGTACTTGTCCCAGCTTTTTTCACAGAATTATGCTGTTTTTGGCTAGGATTTGCCGACTTTTTGTATGGAATTCATAGCTTGTTAATTAAATATGTTAATATTGTGTACGTACTCGGGAATGAAATTTATAGCTTCTCGGGAAAAAATTATTTTGCCTGAATATATATAATTATATGTGATTGTATATGGAATCATATATAATTTTATATAGATTTATATATAATCATGATTAATTAGATATCACTTGATGTACAAATCCACATGTGATTACATGTGATCAGATACGTCAAATATTGCCTCACATCTGTGTAGATATAAATTTATATATACATAAATGAAGACTCATATTTGATTATATCTGAGGATATTCATTTAATGTGAACTCATATCTGAGTAAATATGAACATTTATATGAGTAAATATTGATTAATATATGATTATATCTGAGCACGTCGAATGATTATGGGCTCATGTCAAAACAAATATATGTGATATCCGAGGATAGCTAACTGGTATGGGCTCATATCTGAATATATATATATATGTGAGACAGTCACGTCACTTTCATTTTTGTGGTACGGCAGAAATCCGCTAGAGGACTACGGTCGTTGCGCTCTCGCATTAGCGAAGCGCCGACCGAGCGCCCATAAACCATTCGTCCTATCCAACTTTATCATCCTTATTTACAATGAGTGATCACGTACAAGGCTCAGTCCCGATTTACACCTCACTATTCGGAGAGAAGAGGACCTAAAAAATCCTAAATTTCGACATTTGAAGATATCGTCAACTATCGACACATTTCGATATATTATCTAATATAGTATTTACGATCATATATACTTATATACATGATCATATATCATTATATAATTATCACTACAACATTACTTTCATGTGTAATCATATCTGTTCATATATCAATAGCTATGACTGTATATATGACGATATCCAATCATACATGATCAAACCTGGCCAATTTTCGGATCTGGTCATATCTGGACAATCGCATGTAATTAGATATGACTACATATAATTATTTTTTCTCGGGTTGCCAATTAAACATGTATATATTATGTATGTATCTGAGTGATGCAAAAGAATTGACATTTTTTTCGGCATTGCAGCAAAATATGGTAACATTTTATCAAAAAATGATTCTCTCAAGAATTGAATCGTGAATACAAATTTTAGAGGTCGCTCAAGTGATTTTTTAATGATTTCGGCTAAAAATGGATACATGATCTAATTTCGAGCTGGTGTATCGCGATTATATTCGGACTAAAAATGCAATGTGAAATATTGATCTAAGAAGTATTCAAATTAATTCAATCTTCGTAATTAACTGTCAATACTTATAAAATTATTAGATTAATTAAAACGTACAGTAGTTCTGAGAAGATACGATGTATAAAAGAACAACGAACAAGTAAAAACTTGAATTTTTTTTTTAATTTTGTAAAAAAAAATTTCAAAAAATATTGCACCGAACATCCGTGCTCAACGGATCGGAAAATATTCCATAAAAAATGATGCCGAAGAAATACTCCAATAGCATCAGAATGCACCGATAGTTTTTAAATATAAGTAATCATAACGAAACGAGATTTTGAAACAAAAAAGTATACGTACAAAATTTCGAGATCTAAAGTTTGATTGGAAAAAATAATTTTGGCCGAAGTACTACGCGAGTTTTTCTTTTGTAATGTTTATTGATTACGAATTATATCTCGTCAGCAATAGATAAAAAAAAAATTGGTGAAATACTTATGAAATTTTTTTTTCTCAAATCAAATATCTTTTCGCTCAAAATTATTTCGCATCGCTTGATTCCGTTTTGGGTTGCAAGCGCAAATAGAATTTTCATGTATTTAAGGTCTCTACCACTCTAGGGTGGTTTAAAACCATATATAATTCAATCCTAGGGTGGTTCAATCATAGGATGGTATCATACATCATTTTCTCAATTATATAAAAAATGAAGAGAATGGTTTCCAAATAAACTTTATTATTGCATGCAAGAGACATTTTATGGGAAAAGAGAAGAGGCACTGTTTTCGACTCCGTTCTAGAGTTCACGTTCGGAAAAATGAATTGTTGGGGCTAGGGTTAATAAAAAAAATTATTTATTAAGGTACTGTTCAAAAGTTTATTTATTAAATTACACTTTATTTTTGCACTATCACTCTTCTATCTATATATATAGAAGTTACTTTAACCAAAACTGAAACTGACCGCCATCTTTATAACCTCACGACTGTACAAAGATATCAAATATTCACCGAATACGAGTTTATCATACACCATTCTCTTAATTATCAAAAAAAAAAACAAAGAGAATGGTTTCTAAATAAACTTTATTATTGCATTCAAGGAACATTTTATGGTAAAAGAGAAGAGGCACCGTTTTCGACTCCGTTCTAGAGTTTACGTTCGGAACAATGGATTGTTGGGGCTAGGGTTAATAAAAAAAATTATTTATTTAGACACTGCTCAAAAGTTTATTTATTGATTTAAACTTTATTTTTGCACTATCACTCTTCTATATACAGTGGCGTGCAAAAGTTTCGGGCCACCCTATTTTTTCCAATTAATTGATAAAATATTTTATTTCTCCACTCGTTCATTGTTCAAAATATTCAAGAGAGTTAGAATGAAGGTAACAACGTCGTATATTATATTTAATTATGGTGTATTTTTCGTGTACTACGTGGAATGACTTGGCAAAAGTATCGGGCCACTATATGGCCGCGGCTTCGTACGCACTGTTTGTTTACATTTTTTTCCTTATTAGTTTCAAAACATGTCTTACAATGGAAAATCAGTCTTCTTTTTGGAACAATGCCAAAACACACGAATATTCAGCTTCGTGAAATCGTGTTAAAACTTTCGTCAGAAGGAAAAAGTTCTCGTGATGTGACGGAGACTTTATCTATTGGCAAAAGTACCGTTAATCGTATTATTACTAAATATAAATTAACAAACTCACTGTGTGACAAAAATTGGAGCGGTAGACCGCGAAAAACTTTGAATCGCGTCGACAAAATTATAAAAAGGAAGTGCATTGTAGATCCACGAAAAAGTGCTACAGATGTTTCCCGGGAATTGGGAAGTGAAAATCTAGCTGATGTTAGTCGGAGTACGGTATCTCGACGTCTCAAAGCTGCGGGGCTGATTGGACGTGTTGGTGTAAAAAAACCATTGCTTAGCAAAAAGAATAAGAAGGCTAGATTATACTTTGCGAAAAAATATCAGCGCTGGACGGTATCAGATTGGCGGAAAGTACTTTTTTCCCATGAATCGAAATTTCAATTATTCGGAAGTGATGGTCGGAAGTACGTAAGATGTCCAGCAGGTATCAGATATAATATAAGGTACTAAATTCCTACGGTAAAACACGGTGACGGAAACATTAAAGTTTGGGGAGCATTTTCTGATGATGGCGTTGGTCCGCTGGTAGAAATTCATGGCAATATGGACGCTACAATGTACAGGGACATACTACAAGATCATACGCTCCCATTTGCAACGAAAAATTTGTCGCGTGGTTGGTTTTTTCAACACTATAATGATCCGAAACACGGTTCGCATCTTGTTAAAAATTTTCTTCAAAGCCGGAAAGTCCGCCTTCTTGACTGGCCATCGCAGTCACCGGATTTAAATCCTATTAAATACCTGTGGCAAGACCTCAAGCATCGTGTTGGAACGAAAAATTACTCCAACAAAACGGAATTGTGGAACCATTTGCGAAGTGAATGGGAAAAATTGCCACAAGAATGAATCAAACAACTAATTGGGTCTATGCCTCGTCGGTGCGCTGCAGTCATCGTTGCCAAGCCAGCATGGCAACAAAGTATTGAGTCGAGTGGAGAAGACCAAGACATGCTTCCTTATTTTTCAAGTTTTTTGTTATTTTTTTCATACCCAAAATACGCGGCCCAATACTTTTGCACAGCCAGTCATAAAAAATTGTTGAACAATTAATGATTTAAGATCAATATCAATGTATACAACCTATTGTTTCTAAATATAAGTGATTACGTGTTATCATTACTCGTTTGTTTTTCTCCCACCACCATATTTCTGTTCAATGTGCATAAAAAATAGGGTGGCCCGAAACTTTTGCACGCCACTGTATATAAAAGTCACTTTAATCAAAAGTTAAATCTGACCGCGATCTTTATAACCTCACGACAAAGATATTAAATATTCACCGAATACGAGTTTATCATATACCATTCTCTTAGTTATCAAAAAAAAATGAAGAGGATGGTTCTAAATAAACCTTATTATTGCATTCGAGGAACATTTTATGGTAAAAGAGAAAAGGGATCGTTTGCGATTCCGATAACCTTTTTTTTAACTCACAGCTGTCACTGTTTATATATATTATCATATCAGTCAGCTTTCACATCCGCGATCTTTATAACCTTATTTTTTTTTTAATTTCCACTTCGAAATTTGTAGCTATCTCTCTCGCACTCATACGGCTGATCCATATTAAAAAAAATATCGGTCAGCTTTCACATCCGCGATCTTTATAACCTTATTTTTTTAACCTCACATCACTATGCATATATTTTTTTAACCTCACATCACTATGCATATAGAATTTCACATCCGCGGTCTTTATAACCTTTTTTTTTTAACTCACAGCTGTCGCTGTTTATTATAAAATATCATGAAGAAAAGTCAATCGGCTATCACATCGACGAACGCACTTTCACATAACCAGAATGTTACCAGTTTCTAGTTAATATCACTAGACAGCGACCGCAAAATGTCAAAAGTGTGCGAAAAATGTGCGAAAAATGCCACTTTTTTTTATGCCACGGAAGAATGAAATATTAATATTTCCGATATGCGTTAGGCTACAGAGTTCTAAATAGTCACGATCGAAAGAAAAAAAAAGTAAAAAATACGTAAACCCGCAACATCTTTCAAAACGATATAATTCATTAAATATCGCCGAAACAATTTTCGGAATACGTTCAGAACCACTCTGCTTACTGTAATAACTCTAGTAGCGACTCGTCTTCGAGTTTTATAGTATACGTAAATGTTCTTGTCTCGAGTCGCTACCGCGACTTCAGATATCGTTATATTTATAGTCATAGCTATTGATAACATATATGATTATCCATGAATGCAATTTTGTATTGATAAATATATAATGATATATGATCATGTATAAGTATATATAGTCATAAATACTATATTAGATATGTATCGAAGTGTTTCGATATTTGACGATATGATCAAATGCACGAGCTGCTCACCCATCCAAGCAATGACTTGGCCCAAACTGCTTGACCTGGGAGTTTTGCAAAGTTGCTCATCGATAACATATTTATAAAACGCTATCGGTTTATAAACAATCTAACGTATGAAGTTGGTTATAAACCGAATATCTCACGGTCGCAATAGTGAATTATTCCAAAATTTCATCAACCTTCATACAGTCTTTGGGTCAATTTTTACCCAATCGTCAAGAAACGTCCATTTATTTTCCAAAATAAGTAGATAATGTCTTTTATATTTTATGATAGTGATTTGTCCGTACATACGTATTCGTATGATTAGTTAGAAGATTGATGTAAAAACTTTTTACGTATCAATTTCTTTTTCTCTTTGAGTCTTCGAGTCATATTTGACCCAACATATTAAAAAAATATAATTTCTCGCGCGCACCTCACCCAGACAATATTGAATACCATTCAATGGCTTACAAACTCGAAACAAATCCACGCAGGAGAAGTTGCCGGCAAAAGCTACTAACCCTTTTTCCATTTTTTCTTTTTTTAACTCCCGACTGCCCGCAGGGCAAAAAGTCGGGAGTTATGCGTTTCACTGCGATCAGCTGATTGGGGCTATTTCTTTGTCACCACTTTTCTCCGAAACGGTGACAACTGTCTTGACCAATTTTCGCATGTACTTTCCATGTGTGACAGACAGTGTTCTTAGACATAGTTTGTTCAATTCTATTGCAAACTCTCTGAAATAATTAAGAATTATTAATATTCACATTCAAACGCATTTTGCCATATCGAAAGGGGACCCTTATTCGACTATCGCCAAATTCACACCCTTGTGCGTTGCTAATTTCAATCCGAACCGGCGCGCCTCTGTCTATAACCGTGGTCTATACAGTTCGTCTATATACTGCATGTAATTGCATGTATTTTCTGTGTGTGGCAGACAGTGTTCTTCGACATAGTTTGTTAAAATCTATTGCAAACTCGCTGAAATTATTAATATTCACATTCAAACTCATTTTGCCATATCGAATAAGGTAGTCCTCGACTTTTTTTTTAGGTTATGCGTTTCGCTGCGATCATTATTTTTATTTAATATAATAAAGTTTTGTGTATAGTGATTTTCTTACTCTTATTTTTTTTTATTTATTATTTTTTATTACTGCACGACACACAAAATGAATTTAAAAATAAGAGTAATAAAAAGCCGTGTAAAGTGCTACGAACTCAAAGCAACAACAATGAACGAAATTGACAACGGAAATATATAAACATGAAATTTTATTGCGTTATTGAAAGTTACAGTGATTTTTTTTATTTTTTCAAGTAGACTGATCAACATATAGATTTTAATAGTATATTTGACAAACGAACAAATTGGGAAGAACAAAACTTTAAATTTTTTAATTTAGCAAATGTACAAGTGAACAAAATTATATTTTTAATAAAAAGATTCCAATAACATTTTTTGTGAAATTTTATTAGTAATTTTATTTTTTAGTGCGTACACAGAATGAGCTTATAAATAAAACCGTGTTTAATTTTTTCATCATGCAAAGTGAATTTTAACAGAACTTTATAGCATTATAGAAAATTACACCATTTTTTTTAATGAGCGAACTTGTCAATATTTTATTAGTACAAATTTGAAAGAAAACAATTTATTTGAGTGTCAGTTTGACAAAAAACAAGTTATTATTACTACGCACACAAACTGATTTAAAAAAGAAATACATAAACGTGAAGTTTGAAAAATTATAGGTTACAATTTTTCAACTAATCGAACTTAGCAATAGTATTTCTTTTAAGTATAAATCCGACAAAAAAATGAATAAAGTTGGGAAAAACAAAACTTTAAATTTATAAATTCAACAAACGTAGAATGGAGAAAATGTGTAAAAAAAGATAACTTTTTACGGAAGTACATATAAATCTGACAAAAAATCACAATAAAATCGGGAAAAACAAAACTTTGGATTTATATATTCGACGAACGTTTACTGAAGAAAAGCTGTATTCATAAAAATAAACATTTATAATAAAAAATATATTTTTTTAATTTAATTTTTTTTAAATGTTTCAAAAAAAAATGAAGTAAATATTAAAAGAATGAATTAACTTAACACCCACCACCAAAAGTAGATACTAGTGAATTTTAAAAAGTGTGAAATAAAAATTGTTTTAAAAAACAAAAAACTCCCGACTGCTATAATATATATAACTTCATAAAAATATATTTTTATAAAATATTTATAAAAAAGAATGAAAGAAATTTCCAAAAAAATATTTATTTTGAAACCCCCCCGCCAAAAGTAGATAGTAGTGAACTTGAAAAAGTGTGAAATAAAAATTGATCAGAAATAATACATATAGATAAAAAATCATTCAATTGGTTAGTGTAACTCCATCGAAATTCAATTTTTATGGTTAATGTTAATTGACGGTAGGATAAGTTATTTACATGCGAAAAATAAAAATCAAAAAGTAATTATCAAAGTTAAATAATTGTACGAAAAATGTAGATGATTAAAAAAATGTACAATTTACATAAAATTAACAAATGTTATAATTATAATCGAATTTAATTGTGGTCGGGAGACGTCTCCATTTCTCATTTAATGACTTAGAGACTTCTCCCGACCATAATTAAATTCGATTATAATTATAACATTTGTTAATTTTATGTAAATTGTACATTTTTTTAATCATCTACATTTTTCGTACAATTATTTAACTTTGATAATTACTTTTTGATTTTTATTTTTCGCATGTAAATAACTTATCCTACCGTCAATTAACATTAACCATAAAAATTGAATTTCGATGGAGTTACACTAACCAATTGAATGATTTTTTATCTATATGTATTATTTCTGATCAATTTTTATTTCACACTTTTTCAAGTTCACTACTATCTACTTTTGGCGGGGGGGTTTCAAAATAAATATTTTTTTGGAAATTTCTTTCATTCTTTTTTATAAATATTTTTTCATTTATAAAGTCCGGTTGTGACCCATGATATTAGCTACCAATTATCCTCCCTTTGCCGTAAAATTCTGATTGGTTCACGCAATGAGATCGTTGTGGGACCAAGTTCAAAAACTTATGTGAAAATGACAGTTCGGATCATCCTTGACATCTGTCAAATTTCGAACTTTCGAAATCATGAATTTAAGAATTAACAGCATTAGTGCGGTGACGATATAACACGATAGAACGAGCTTTTACCATTACATAGAAAATCCCCGAAATTGTGTAAGTGAATAAATCATTACTCTTTGTGGCGACTAGCAGGACGCGAACCGGACTCGGAACCGGTCGCAGATATCGCCACTGAGCAGGAATGATCCAAGCATGAGGAAATGACGAGCGACGCGCTCGAGGACAAGAGAGGATCGAGAGAGACAAAAGGGGGATTGCGACGCGGATGGGAGTAAGATTTTCGAATGATTAAAACTTCAAACGGCTAAAACTGCGAATTTTTAAATTGAAGAATAGTAGAATGTAGACAGATTAATTCTACTATAGCCTTTATGCTGGAAATAAAAAAATGAGAAATTAAAGAGTTCGAAATACATTTACGTCAAAAAGAAAATATAACAGTAGCCCAAATGACAAAGGCTGGAATAGCGATTTTACAAAAGTTCGACTATTACGCATTCGAGTCGTCAAATACTGAAATCGGCAATATTATGAATATTCACAATTTCAAATATATTTTAACGAAAGACAAAATATTAATGTGGTCAAAATAGCGAAACACCAGAAAGTCGAACGGTCGAAATAGCGAGAGCCTCTGGGCTGTAAAGTATTGCTTGTCATTCTTCGTGCTTCACAACGTTCGCTATTCTGTACTTCTAATTTTTAGCCATTCGAAAAATTCACTTTCGAATTATTCGTACTATATATTTTGGTCTCAATAAAAGAATTGCTCTCCATTTCGAATTTAGAAAATATAAATTTCTTACATTAGGACAATCTATATTATCTGCATTTGAAGTATAGACAGTTTGAATATATATTTTCGAATAAATACCCGATCAAAGAAAAAATATTACATCAAATACGCATTCAACTTAATATACTATCGAAAATATAAACTTCGAATTTCTTATTTTTCGTCAATCGAATGTTATGAATACTAAAATTTCGAAATATTAACCGTTCTACAATTTGGTTATTCTACATATTAACCCCCACCCTGCGACGCGTGTATTGGAAGTGAAAGAAAGATCAATAAATATCGTGAGTTGTAATTGCGTGTATATCAGTTATTTACACTTGCGTCGGGAATAACGATTACTGGAGAGTAACTAATTAATTAACTAAGTAATTGTGGGCATCACAATTGGCGACGAGGATAAAAAAATTTCGGATTTTTTTTTGTTTATTCCGTAAAGGAAAACCTCGTTGATAAAGGTTAGTTTTGGCCGAGAGCCACAAAGAGACAGGCCTCGTTAACGGAGGGCTGTTGACTGAGAGCCGTAGGAGAAAGGAAGAGACGGAAACTGAAGTTTTTGTTATTTTCTGTTATAGAGGGCTGAGAGCACCAAATCGAGCACGAGTGTTGCATTCACTCGACATCGTGGGCTGAGAGCCGCCAAAGAAATGCTGGTTGTGAGCCGTACTTTTGATTTTAAAATATTCATATATAAAAAAAAAAAAAAATAGAGAGAAAACAAAATGAACGAGAAAACAGGGATACCACCATTCTTGTGTGAGAATATTGACAAAGCTGTTATTAGAACAGAGTGGGAGAGATGGCTTAGATCGGTTAATTTGTATCTTGATGTAGAAGGCATAACCGCAAACGCGAAAAAGCGTAATCAACTCTTACATCTAGGCGGCACACAATTACAAGATGTCGCGTATGATTTACCAGGGGCTATTGTGGAGTCAACCGTCGATAACGACGTTTTTACGATTCTCACAACGAAGTTGACAGAGCATTTTTCTCCTAAGCAAAACTCTACTTTCGAACGACACGTTTTTAGAAATCTGAAGCCTGACGAAGAAGAAACTTTTAATAAGTTCGTGCTCAAAGTTATAAATCAAGCAAAACGTTGTGCATTCAGAAAAACTGAAATCGAAGCATTAGAAATTAACATAAAGGACAAGATTATTGACAGCTGGGCACCGATGGATTTAAAGAAAAAGATTCTTGAAAAAGAGCACACGCTAGAAGAGGTTATAAATCTATGCTGAGTTCACGAGCAAATATTCAACCAATCCAAGGTCATGGATTCCAGTAACGTGACTACGATGCATGCCACTGTGCCGTTGTCAACTTTAGTCAAAAGATAAATTTTTCAAATAAATGTTCTCGTTGCGGTAGGCCAAAGCATAGCGATGCGCAAACTTGTCCAGCAAAGAACGCAAAATGTCATAAATGCAATTTTCAAGGACACTTCGCTGTATGTTGCAAAACTCCTAATAATAACGCAAAAAGGAAGTGTTTTGCGCCTAAAAACCGTGAGCCGAGCTCAAAACGTTTCAAGGGAGTAGACCAAATCGATGACGACGACCAGAAGTCGGACCCCGAAAATGAAATTCGAGAATTTGACTGCTTCAAAATAAACATTAGAAATTCAGAAATCAACCATTCTGATGACCATCCTGACGATATCATTGTATGTCAAGTCGGTGGCGTAACTGTGAAACTCCTCATAGATTCAGGATGCAAAGTCAACGTATTGAAAGGCGAAGATTGGGAGATTTTATCAAAAAAAGAAGCCACCGATTGGGATATAAACACAGAACCTTCCGATATCTTGAGATCGTACGTATCCAAAAGTCCACTGGATATCAAAATGAGGTTTTTAACCACGATAAACTTGCCTGACGGACAGGAGGTCATAGCGCCATTTTATGTTGTCAGCACTGGAGACATCTCGATAATTGGTAAAACCACTGCAAAACAACTGGATATTTTAAAACTGGGCCTAGGAGTTAACAAAATAGGAAAAATAGCCCCATTTCCAAAAATTAAAAATGTCGTCGTGAAGTTATCAATAGATCCCAACGTAAAACCAGTTCAACAACCAATGCGAAGAATCCCAGTTGCTGTTAAAAAACAAGTCGAAGAAAAACTAGATAGGGCATTGGAACTCGACATCATTGAAAAAGTTACCGGGCCGAGTGCATGGATATCGCCAATGGTCATTGCATTCAAATCATCAGGAGAAATAAGAATATGTATTGACATGCGTAGAGCGAACCAAGCTATTTTAAGAGAACACTACCCGATTCCAATATTTGACTCTTTCATGCCCTGGTTAACAAAAGCTAAGGTTTACTCACGACTTGATTGTATTGAAGCATATCATCTTGTAAAAGCCGTTTGAACTTTTTTGAAAATGCTTAAAATTTCTCAAATTATCACAGAAAGCCAACGAGACGAAGAAATACTAGATGCTATCTTCAAAAACGGGAACAACATTTGGTAAACACCCGAAAATAACACATACTATCCTTTCAGAATGGAATTAACTACTTTGGGATCTGTTATGCTGAGAGGTACCAGACTCGTTATACCCCCAGCTTTAACAGAACAAGTTTTAAAATTAGCTCACGAAGGCCACGCAGGAGAGACAGTGATGAAAAGGCGACTAAGGGCCAAAGTATGGTGACCGTCAATCGACAAGCAGGTCGAAAAGTTCGTCAGGAATTGTAGAAATTGTTTAATGGTTTCGCAACCAAACAAACCACCACCTATGGATAGACATCCTTTTCCTTACAGACCTTGGGAGTGTCTCGCTATGGATGTGATGGGACTATTACCGAACAAAGACTGGGTATTGATAATAATGGATTACTACTCCAGGTACTAAGAAATCGTTTTCGTAGGAAGTGTAACATCCACTACCATCATAGAAAAGTTGGACAAACTGTTTTCACGCTTGGGATTTGCAAAAAGGCTTCAAACTGATTGGGGCAGACAGTTTGATAGCGTGGAGTACAAAACCTATTGCTCGGACCACGATGTCGAGGTAATCCATTCACCACCATACTGACCACAAGCCAACGGAGAGGTGGAAAACATGAACAGGCAGGTAAAGAAGCGTTTACAGATAGCCCACGGAAACAAACTAAACTACCGAATAGAACTGCAACAATTTATTCTGATGTACAACGTCACGCCTCACGGTACCACAGGGAAATCCCCATCAAACCTTATGTTTGGTAGGGAGATCCGAGACAAAATACCATCGCTTTAAGATCTCGCACCATCTCAACCCGACGAAGAAGCCAAAAATAACGACATCGTAAACAAACAGAAGGGTAAAGAAAGAGAAGAGATATCTAGGGGATCAAGGCCCTGTGACATAGCTCCCGGTGACAAAGTTTTATCACAAAATTTGGTATTACCAAATAAATTGTATCCTAGATTTGGGAGAGATCAATACGAAGTTATAGAAAGGAAGGGGAACGAGGTCACATTAAGGCATCTTCTCACTTTAAGCGCCTCAAAAATAGGCTGTTTTTGCGATTTTTTTTCGAGGATTTTTGCTTAAAATTATGGGATAAAACGGATCCTATGTAATAAACACATCTTTCAAGTACATGAAAAAATTTTTATTTTATTTTTTTAAACAATTATTATAATACATCAGTAGCATTGAAAAACCCGTGTAAAAATGTTATGGTCGTGGCTTGTTGATGGTATCTCCGAGACGGGTCGTCTGAAACAAAAAAATAAAACTGTTTTAGATTCAGTATGTCAGTGGCTATAGCGCATATCATCAGATTTTTGATATTCGCGAAAATAACAAAATGGCGCACGTTTTTCGAAAAAGTAAAAAAAAACCACGATTTTTTTGCAGTTTTTTGTAAAAAAAAAATTCTTAAAATCAAAATTTAAAAAATCTGATGATATGCGCTATAGCCATAACTATGAAGCATATGTCATTCAAATTTCATGACAATCGGCCGAATAGTTTCCGAAATTTCATCAACAAAGCACCGAAAAACCTTGTTTTGAGATAACTGCGTTTAAAGTTTTGGTTGCAGAAAAATCATGAAAAAACCTTACCTCGGGTTAATCAGCGATGCCTGCTCCATACAATGGACCTTCCGATTCTTCGTAGAAGGTGTGTTCGTCCAAAGTAGCTTCCCTTCGTCTCGACCTAGTCTCTTTTGAAGCGTTAGAGCTGCGGCGGTTCCCTACGCGTACGCGATCACTGTCGCGTTTCTCGGCGTATTGAACGGCGATAGGGCCTAGTTTGACACCCATCACCTCCAAAATTTTTAAAACAGGTTGTAGCCCTTCGTTATAAATGCATGCCGCTGTTTGGCAAGCAATTTCCACGGTTTTTCTTCCCGTAAAAACGTGTTTCGGCGCCATTGCCCAGACACAGCTGTTGAAACACTCGTTGTTATTTTGGGTATTTCCTCCGAGGCATCGTTCCAGTAACTCGTCCTTCGTCAGTTCTTCATAGATCGGTTTCAAAACCTCTTGAACATCATCAGCTAGAGCAGGAGGATGTTTAAAAGTTTCTATCTGATTGTTTTTCACTGCTTTCTTGTACTTGCACCATGAGTCTGAACAATACGTATGCTGTGGGTTGCTGTCGGTTGAAATTTTATGATAGTATCCTGCCCAGATCTCCCTGCGCATATCTTCGACAGAATTCAGGTTTCTTCGAATTGCCAATGAGTAATTTGTTGATAATTCTTTCATCAATTTTATTGTTAAATCTTGGGTTTTTACGACAGGAACTTTTTTTATAACAACTTTTTTTTTTTTTACTACAACTTTCTTGGCTGCTTTTTTCTTTGGTGAAGGTTTTTCAGCGTCTTTCTTTGCAGCTTTTCTCTTTTGTGTAAGAATTTTCTTAGCGTCCTTAGCACGCTTGAAAATTCTTTTCGCAACGTGTAATACGCACTCCAACTTCTTAACCACAAAGTCTTCACCATACGGTGCTGTATCGAACAATATTTTAAAAGTTTTAGTGTCGCCATCACCGATGTAAAAACCGTAGTGCACAGCAAATTTTTCGAGTGATCGCAAAAACATCTCACATATACCGTCAACCTCCATTTTTCCAGAACTACCTGAATGATTAGCACTACAAACTAGTTTGTGCTTTTCATACCACTGTGCATATTCGATCGTGTCTTTCATACCTTTTTTCGATTCACAGCTTTTGCAGTGACTCGACTTCACAACGACGTCTGCAATTTTTTTACTGTGTTTATATATTAATGACACGATTCCAATAAGAGAAGAAAATCCTCTTTTCTGCCAGGAACCGTCACCTGAAACGGTTAAAACGTCTTCGGGTTCTCCGTGTTGAGCGTTCAACAGTTTTTCTTCTTTGACAGACTTGCTCGTCACTATATCGAACACACTTTGCACTGCGATGGCGATCGAATTGAGTATTTGATAATAAACGGTGGAATTGATTCCATGTCCCAGTTCCATGAGCCCACAAAACGTATTGATACCACTCAATCCAACACCAATCAAACGCATAACGTACACTAAACGACGATTGATTTCGTACCCAGTTGAGATTAATGGGCATGAGTTAATATATTTTTCTCCGCAATCACAAGTCACACAAATTTTGAAACCGAGTCCTCGCTGACCGTACTTTGTAAAAGAAACATCTTTGTTACAAACTTTACACTTCACATATTGTTGTAATGTAGAAAAAACAAGAAAAAACTGAATAATACTATATCCAGCCGTTGGATCGATGTGTACATCGAAACTTGTATCGTCCGATTTTTTTAATTTTGCTGCACTCGCACTAGCATGACTCGTATCTGCTTCAGACTGGTGTGGAAGCACTCCACGAAATTTTCTTTTTTTAGATTTCGAACTTGGACGTCGCCACGTGGCACTTTGTTGCGAAGTCTTTTTATCCATTATAACAATCCTGAGCGCAGAGATGTTGCCGTTACGAAGTTTCAAATTAGACTGATGAAATAACAGTTTAGCATCGTTGCCGAGTGATTTTCTTTTGAAAAATGCACGTGTTAAGGTCTTATTACATGAGTATAGACCCGAAAACAGAATATACCTAAGCAAGGGGTACTACATTAACAAAAGAACACGGCTATTCAATTGTATAGAGTCAGATATACAGGGACCGTCCGAGCGGCGTGAAAGGGATCGCCGGGTACTCTCAGGTAGTCACCTAACGGTCGCCAAAAAATGTAGTTAGACTCGTCCGATCTTTATGAAATTTCGAGATGACATTTTTGAAGATATGTACTTTCAAAATTTAAAAAAAAAAAAAAATCGATTTTTTTAAATTTCCAAAGTGAGAAGACGCCTTAATGAATGACGCCGATAAAGCTTTCAAGAGACATGTCACACATTTAAAGAAACTACCAGACAATCCCGATGAAAACTCGAGCAAATCCGTATCTTCCACTCCAGAAAGATCTTCAAGGCGCTCTAGTATATTCTTAGAACAACCACCATGCTCCCAAGGACACCAAGAATCTCAAGAAGAAGACACCCCCTCAAGGCCACAGGTGACCCCACTTAAATTGAAAAAAGGAGGGATTGTGGCGACTAGCAGGACGCGACTCGGAACCGGTCACAGATGTCGCCACTGAGCAGGAATGATCGAAGCATGAGGAAATGACGACCGATGCGCTCGAGGACAAGAGAGGATCGAGAGAGACAAAAGGGGGATTGCGACGCGTGTATTGGAAGTGAAAGAAAGATCAATAAATATCATGAGTTGTAATTGCGCGTATATCAGTTATTTACACTTGCGTCAGGCATAGCGATTACCGGAGGGTAACTGTAATTGTGGGCATCGCACTCTTCAATCGACTGCGTTCGAATAGAGAACACTACGTAAGGAAATGGAATTCGTTCCTTTTCAAATTAGTCTACCATTTTTCTCAGGCTGATAATATTTCAGGGATAATTTAAAATGGAAGCAGATATAGTGAACAAGCATAGGTAAGTACTTGTTACAATTACGTCAGTTATTAATTGATGTAGAAAATAGAGAAACGGACAAATCAATGTAAAGATTCGTATAACAGTCTAAGTATTAATTGCATCGATCATAGCCCTTACGAAATTTCAATTAATACAATGTATTTTATTTTTTCGTTCCAGGAATGAGTAGTTTAATGCTGGCACTCCACCAGAATCTTGAGTTAGTGAAATTGAATTCCGAAAATTGAAAGAGATGAAAACTGAAATTGTAATTAAAGAAATTTAGAACTAAGATAGTTGAATCTAAATTTACTGAAATTGTATTTTCGTATTGAAATCGCATCAGATCTATAATTACGTATGTATGAAGAGGGAATCATTACAAATAATGAAAGTTGCATTTTCAAGATGTAATTTTTATTTTCAATTCGATACTTCGTATGTATGAAGAAGGAATCATTACAAAATATGAGAGTTGCATTTTTTAAATATAATTGTTTTTTATTTCAATTCAATTCACATTGATCGTATTGCATTTGCTTATGGTTTTATTGGAATATAATTTAACTATATAAATAGCCAATTGGTTATTACATATATGTTCTTTTTAATGCGTTCATTTTTTATAAGTTTCTGAGTTATGATTGTGCACTTAGGAGAAAGAATAAGGATTTTAAAGACGAAAAAAAGAGTGGCAAATGCGGAAAACAAAAGACGTCGTCGTTCGGTAATGAAAGACAAAAAATATGAACAAAAATAATACCGAAGCCGACGGAATACAACAATCGTCACGTACTAATCTCGTTCCTGGAACAATATCATCGATAACTAATCAACTAAACTCAATTTATAACCAAATTATTCTGAACCAGTTAACTGGTGATGACGCATGTATGCGAGGAAAATTTTTCCGATTTCAAACTAGCAAGGTCAAAAATGATAGTATCATTTTTTCAGAGTGTACTTGAACGTAGAAATTTTAGCACGGAAAGCGGCTCAAGGGCATACCAGCTAACTGATCAATCGGACTCAGATAATAAACGTTCGAGGAGTTGTCAACGTAGGAGATTATTCAGAAAAATAGCAGAAAATGAAAATAAACGCGTTGGAAAACTTTTAATTGTGCGATCGTATTTCACAGCTTCCGCGAACGAACTGAGTTGCTAGCAGATGCGATAGTCCTTTAACGTTAGTCGTTTTAAAGTCTGTATCAAATTAAAGCATGTTATAAATATTCTCACGTTAAAATTTAATTCGGTACTACGTTAGTTCTCCCGTAACTGGCATTATATGAAAATATCAATAATGAACAAATACTTTTACGGTGACAACAGATATTTTGAAATATCATGTAAACGAAAAAATGAAACAGTTCTGAATTGTCAATTTAATGAAAATAAGTGCTCACCATTTTTCATACGAGCAAAAACCACTTTCCAAAAAAATTATCTCGTTGTCTATATTTCATGATTACATGACCAAGGTGGTCATCTCCCATTTTGATGTTCAACGGGTTTTGTTATATTGGAATCCTGGCTGCGTATTCTTGATGAACGAGATCAAAATAATTATGAAAAATTGTGTAGACATTGTTCTTGAGTAATCATTTTTACGAGACTAAAACGATGGGGTCTCCATTCTCCGTTTTCAATTAGATATTATCAAGATAATACATTTGTTCTTCGAACCCTGATTTCATCTCATTCTATCATACGTACCATTACCAGGGAAACTTTGTAAGACGAGCAACGAATCGATTATAGAGATTGGTTTATTACGAAAACGATCGAAGAGACGTATTTCAACGTGACCTTGGATGCCGAAATTACATTTTGTAAACATACAAAGCGCAATTTGTGGAACTCATATTAGTAAAGTAAAAACATAAATTTAGTACGTGTATTCACACAATTTCGAGGAATTCATGATGAGTTCCAACAATCAAGGAGCCGAGGCCTAATACTCGAGCGAAACGCTAAGCGAAATTGAGGAACGAAAGAGAAAGAGAGAAAGAGAAAGAGGACAGACGAACAACATTAAGTGAAGTTTGAAAGCTTCACACCGCCCTAGTGAATCAGTGCAACCATTAGGAACTAAAAAGCAACCAGGATTTTGAAAGTCACTTTGAAACGTAAATAATCCTCAAGCAACCACGAACGAACGGCATTATAAGTCGTATGATAGTTGCTACAAAAAAGTAAACACGAAAAGGCAACCGTACGGCAACGCATAATGTTCCGATACAACTGTTGTGTTATGGTAGCTTTTTGGTTCTAAGAAAACCTTCGCAATTTTTCCAGTCGGTTGCTTCTTGGATCTCTGTAGGTTACTGGAGATAATTAAAACCTGAAACCAACCATAAAACTTAGTTTCTCAATGGACGTATCAAATATTGTTGCATCTATTTAATAAGTATCTAAATATGAATTTTGGTCTCTATGTATTTCGATTTTCGAACAATAAAAGAATTTCGCAATCAACGAAATCTGTTTCACGCACTGCAACTACGTAAATATTTATGTACAAAATTTGTGATCGTTCTTAAGGTTATTTGAATAAACGATTTTCGTTGGTGTTAATATGGTGCCTAATATTTTAAATATAATTTGTAAAAAAATCAATATCTGTGAATATAATTCCAAGATTAACAGAACAATAATTTGGCAAACATATACAAATAAAGCAGAACTTTTGAAAAACGCACCATCAATGCACCGAGCTCTCTCTTTATGAATAATTCAGAGTAGAGGGTGGGGAAGTTATGGGAACAAATTAAGTTCAAATTACAGAATAGTTCGAATTAGATGAGATGAAAAATAGGAGCGTTGACTGTGTACCAAAATCCATAAACAGATTTAATTGCAATTTCCAACTATATATCGAAGTTTTCATCGTGGCTAATCGCAGATTTTTTCACACATTTCTACGAGCATTATTTATAAAAACATGCATTGGTTTTATCATCCAGTACATTTTATGAGAAATAAAAAAAAAATCCTACGACTGACTCATTATTTTTTCTTTTTGCAAATATGTGTACAAGGTGCTGCGTTTTTGAAAACACTCTTTATTCGCTATATTTATCCACAGAGTTTATCGATAATAGCGATATTTGAGAATAAAATGTTTCGAAAAATTTACTTTTATCCATGGAGTAATTATAAGAATATAGGAATAAAACATGAAATTGTAGTACTCTCTTTAACTTACGGTCGATAAGTTATCCGTCATTGTCAAGTTACGATCAGTGAGCTACCGGTACGACCTTTCTGTTACAGTCATGTTCAATAGATGGAGCTGCTTCAACCAAAAATCGTTCTTTTTTATTTATTTAATTAATCGTGGCTTCGTGAATGGCTCAAACGAAAAAATAAAAAACATTATTCTGTATCAGTAACTAATTTGAATACGTATCAATTGGATTAAGTATTAATAAATTGTTTTCATGTGGCAAAATGTAAATTGAAAAATAAGGATTTTGAAAAAAGAGCCTGCTCGCGAAAATTAAATAAAGAATAACATAAAAAAATAACTATAATTACAATTGGATGAAAATTTTATTGAATCTTTTGATGCACTATCGAAGAAATTAGCACGAAGTCACGAAAGTGAATAATTTTAACGTCTAAAATTACTTTGCCAATGTGGCGTCATGGCAACTAAATCAAATCTGCATGAAAAAATAATAAATTGATAAATAATTATGATAAACACAATTTTTTTTTTATTCACGTTTATTTAATGTTCAAATTTTATTATGAACATAATTCTTTTTCTCTTTGAAACTTTATAATCTATTCCTGCGACTCCGTTATACCAGAAAAATTCTAAAATAACGAATTTGATCTCTTTTTTCTAGGCCCTTTCTCCGGACAGATAAAATCGTAGGAATTCCTTCGTTGACGTTTTTTTTCAGAGGGAGGGCTGGGACTGAAGTTTCGTGTGTGACAAGAGAACGAATTCTCGGTTACGAGAGGAGGAAAAGAAGCTTGTAAAAAAGAAAGAGTGAACTGGATCACGAGTTCTTTATATTCTTGGAGACGACCGACGAAAAAAAATATTAAAGTGAAACTTATGCACCCTGCTTTCTTCAAAAATTTCACATTGAAAAACAATTCGCGTTTATGACCAACTCACCTAAAAATTGGAAATTCCCTGAGAATTCGAAAAATTAGAAAAAACATGAAAATTCAACTTTCTAATTGAAAATTAAATAAACGATCATAGAATTTCGAAAAAGATTGATTTTTGATTTAGGAGTTTTTGCTTCCCAAGAAATATGTTGTTTGGTCATTGTTTTGATTTTCCAGTTCCGAGAAAATGAATAAATTTTGCAAAAAAATGAATGTTTAGCGTGGGATTGAATAAAAAATGTCAAAAGGTAAAAAAAAAAAAAATAATGAAAAAATGTTGATACAGACCGTTGGTATCGATGACGCTGGGGAATAAATAATAGCTGACGAGTGCTCGATGTGCAGACAACTCGTGATAATTCCCGTTGCAGCATTTCTCAATGAATGAACGAGACAACGATGACCACTGATGTGGGAATGACAAGGTTCGATGAAAAAAAAAAAAAAAAAAAAAAAATTAAAAAAGAACTCTGGAGCATCGATGTCGTTCACATTCTTCATTTTCCTCGTCTGCTCGTGGACTTTTATATTTTTCCTTCATTCCCGTACATTCTGCTTGGCAAATGTACGCGGAATTCTCGCAGCAGTCCGTTACAGAATAGAGAGACGATGAACCAGGAAGTTAATTGCCTGACGAGACAGTTATAGGATCATTAGTGTCGAATTTCATTGAAAAAAAAAGAAAATCCATTCATTTACACGTATTTCAGATATTCCTGGCTGCTAAAATTTTCCTTACTAAACAATTCCACTTTACATCAATAAACTTATTCAAAAATTATAATACTTATATTGGTAAAGCATATAAAAAAAAATTCTTTACATTTTTATATTTTTTCAAATATTAATAATATTTTCTTTAATTCTAAAAAATTATTAGTAACGAAAAACCTTTTGAATGAACATTCATCAAAATGGGGACATTTAAAAAATTTGTTAAATTCCGAAATTTTGAATTTTAGTCTCGTTATAAACTCTCAGTTTCTCGAGGACATATTGTGGAATTTGTGGGTGCCTTGTCGATGAAGGAAAATTGTGAGCCATGTGAGAGATTAAACTTTGATATACATGATCTATATATATGTGTATATACAAATATATACATATATATAGTTATCGTTATTTCCCGAGCGATATTAACCTTTGATCTCCATGCAAAACGAGATCCCTCATAACTCGATTCTGCCCAAGCTCCGTTAAGTTTCTCCACGTGTGTGTGATCCCCATCGGTGACATCCAATATTTGTATCAGGCATTCTACGCTAACCCTATCTGATGCATTTTCATTCTTCTCGTTTGCATTTTCTTCACCAACATATCGCATACACGTAGTAAATCATGACAAAACATTAATATAATAACAATAAGAATCAAGATGACAACAAAAATGGAGTGAAAGTAAAGAAATAATAATAATAAAATGAATTTACAAAAAGGTGACAAATTAGAGTCAGTCATATCAATACTTCATAGAAAATATTGATATTCATTTGATCTTAATTAATTTAAATAAATATTCCATCTTTGTTTTCTTCTCGATTTAATTGACAGTTTGATGAAACATTTCCCACTACGCAAATATATACATAGATATCTATTATATGTCACTATATATAATAAACTCATGTACATGCGTACATAACTTTAGTTCCTCTCATCTGGGATTTTTCGTCTCATTTCTCGTCCACAGGTGACTCTCGTGAAGAGCAAGACGTGAAGAGACGCCCCGTCTGTCAGCTTATCTAGCTAACGTATCGTACCCTCGTTTCCCTACGTCGATTGCCAGCCTCTCTAGCTCACCGTTAACCACATATGAACAATTTTTTTTGGATAATAATAATAATCTTCAGTATAGTAATAATAATAGCGATAGTAATAGTAATAGTAATAGCAATAACAATAGTAATAGAAATAGAAATAGTAATAGCAATAGCAATAGCAATAGCAATAGAAATAGAAATAGCAATAGTAATAGCAATAGTAAAAGTAGCAGCACTAGCAATAGCAATAGCAATAGCAATAGCAATAGCAATAGCAACAGAATAACAATGGCAATGGCAATGGCTATGGCAATGGGAATGGCAATGGCAATGGGAATGGCAATGGGAATGGCAATGGGAATGGCAATGGTAATGGCAATAGCAATGGGAATGGCAATGGGAATGGCAATGGGAATGGCAATGGCAATGGCAATGGCAATGGCAATGCCAATGGCAATGGCAATGGCAATGGCAATGGTAATGGCAATGCCAATGCCAATAGCAATAGTATAGGCCAATAGCAATAGTACTGGCATTAGCAATAGAAATAGCAATAGCAATAATAATAGTAATAGTAATAGCTACAATGATAAAAATATTAAGTATAATCGTAATAGTAATGATGATGGCTATGGCAATGGGAATGGCAATAGCAATGGGAATGGCAATGGTAATGGCAATGGCAATGGGAATGTCAATGGTAATGGCAATAGCAATGGGAATGGCAATGGGAATGGCAATGGGAATGGCAATGGGAATGGCAATGGCAATGGCAATGGCAATGGCAATGGCAATGGCAATGGCAATGACAATGCCAATGGCAATGGCAATGGCAATGGCAATGGTAATGGCAATGCCAATAGCAATAGTATAGGCCAATAGCAATAGTACTGGCATTAGCAATAGAAATAGCAATAGCAATAATAATAGTAATAGTAATAGCTACAATGATAAAAATATTAAGTATAATCGTAATAGTAATGATGATGGCTATGGCAATGGGAATGGCAATAGCAATGGGAATGGCAATGGTAATGGCAATGTCAATGGGAATGGCAATGGTAATGGCAATAGCAATGGGAATGGCAATGGGAATGGCAATGGGAATGGGAATGGCAATGGCAATGCCAATGGCAATGGCAATAGCAATGGCAATGGGAATGGCAATGGCAATGGCAATGCCAATGGCAATGGCAATGCCAATGGCAATGGCAATGGCAATGGTAATGGCAATGCCAATGCCAATAGCAATAGTATAGGCCAATAGCAATAGTATTGGCATTAGCAATAGAAATAGCAATAGCAATAATAATAGTAATAGTAATAGCTACAATGATAAAAATATTAAGTATAATCGTAATAGTAACGATCATAACTCGAACAATAATAATAACAGCAGCAATTACTGTAATAATCTTGGCAGAGTGACTACTCATTTTTAATTTTCCCTTGCATTTGGTTAAGAAATCGATCTGTATAAAATTTTAGAACAAATAGTGCGAAAGAAATTTATTGATAGTATTTTTTTTTCTGAAGAGTGCAAATATAAGGATTTAAGGGTTTGAAGGGGGATGGTAAGTCTGAAATTTTTCTCTTGCCATCAAGAAATTTTCCCTCTCTCATTTTTACTCCCTCTCTCCTCTGTCTTTGATTCACTCTTCCTGATTCTCTCTGATTCTCTTTCAGTGTCCGATGTTGGGGCAGCAAGTCCGAGGGGCCTCCTACTCTTTTCTCTCTCCTCTCAGGATCTCCTTCTTCCGTTGGTGGGACGAGAAACCTGAGAAGAACTTTATACACGTAGAACGGGAGAGAGAGCGCGTTGAGCGAGATCGTTCCTCGTCTCTTGGCTCTCGTGTGTTCTCCACGTTCCTCGTCTTGGAACGTTGAGATGAGCCGGCGAGAGTTCCGCCGGAAGTTACCATGATCCCCGCGAGAGATCGGTATCGATCTCCATTTTTCGACCAGGGCGCCATCTGCGAAGATCTACTCCCGGCTGTTTATTGATCTTCGGATTTTTTGAGAAATCGGTTGGATCGGCAGGGGAGGAAAAATTGGTTCGATTCAGTGACTTTTAAGTTTGGTGACAATCTCCTAGTGATTTTTTTATACGGGACCCTTTTAGTGTGACAATCGATCAAGGAAATCGGTACAATCAGGATGAAGATCGTTTACGATTTTTTCCCCCGAAGTACCAACGTATCAATCAACTTTAAATTATTTGTTGAAATTGATTCTCGATCGGTATTTACGATCTAAGAAATCGGTCCGATCGCAACAAGACTCAGTTCAGTTCCCTAACATCGAAGTGAATGATTTACTGATTCATCGACTTCAGGTTCTTTTGTGACGTTGATTATCATTTGGTGTTAACGATTGAACAAATCGGTTGAATCGGTATGGAAGTAAACAGTGGCAATTTTTCCCATTACAATGTGCCAGATTTTTAACGTACCAATCGATTGAGAAAATCGATAAGATTGCAACAAAATTTCGGTAACCACGCAAAAAAAATCGATGGCAAGTTAAGCCAAGTTTCATAGTATTTTGGGCCCAAGGAAATGTCTCCATACCTGTGGATTATAAAATAAGTGCAAGTGTGCTCAAAAAGTTGGAAGAGTTTAGTGAGAAAATAAAAAAGAAAAAGAATCGGCGGAAATCCTTCGATATATCGAGGTAACCGTGGTACTTTCTTTCTCTCTCACTTGATTAAAAGTTTTTATCGTTGGGCTTTAAAGCCCGCAGCGACATCCAAAGAATGTATATATCGAAGAAGCTTTGCGAGGATCCGGAAATTTTTCGTCTTTTTTCCTTTATCTATTTCTCTTTTTTTCTCTCTGCCTAGACTTTCGTATATAAAATCTCGTTCTCTCTCTCGCTCTCTCGGAGGTTTAGGGAAATTCCACGACTTTCGTAACCCCGAGACTCGTTCAATTTGCATTTGTCGACTGTTTAACAATTTGATCGCCAACGAAACGATCAAGAGAGAAAAAGAGAAAAAGTGGGGAAAGGTGAGAGAGAAAGCGAGAGAGAGAGACAGTTTGGAGAGGAATTTAATTTGAGAATTATACATTTAATCGGCGCCCTCTATCGATACCTTTCTCTCGGGTCTCCTGCGAGTAAATATTCATTAACGGTTAACCCCTTCCCCCACCCCTTTTCTCACTCGCTGTGTGTCTCTCTCTTTCTTTCTCTCATTCTCTTCTCCTTTCTCTTTCTTTATCTTAAGTGTCCACATTTGCATATCACAATCAACGTCGTATCATTTGCGGAAGAACGCGTGCCTCCCAAACCCAAAATGTCCCAGGTTCATCCCTCACAAACAATAGGGCGTCATTTTCTAAATAAAAATCGTTGCCTTTCCACTTAATTTATTGTTATTTTGCAGTCGTTTGGTATAGATGCACCGATCTCAGTAAAAAGATCAAAAATAGGGGTATTAGTTTGTGGGCATGATTTTTTTTATTGTTGGAATAAAAGAAAAACGTGTATTCAACTTTAATTTTGATTTCACTTCGATTGATTTCGAAATTTGAATTTTTTTGATATTATAACATTGGTAATTTTTTTTAAATACATTTTCTTCTCATGAGAATTTTAGAGTGTTGAATGTTTCATCTTTTTTCAAACTCTCCTTATTACTGTTTTTTGGTTGTACAAAAATATAATTTACGGAATCTAGAAATATTTTTACAAAATTTTGGGATTTTATCTTTGAAATTTTTTAAAAAATCTATCATTTCTCATTTTCAAATAATGATTAATTCGTAGCAATAATTTACAGGGGTGCACAATTTCCTGAGGTTAAATACTGCTCTAGTTTTTTGTTTAGAGGAATTTTTTTATTGTCTTCCAAAATACTTTTATACAATGATAGAGAGAGGAGCTCGGATCGATTAAGCGATTAATCAAAGCGAGGGTCGTGCTCAATTAGTTGGGATCGAGCACCTTCGAAAGAAATAGAGAGGGAAAGAGAAAAAAAGCGATAGAAAGAAAAAGGGATGAAAAAATAGTGGAACTAGTACATCGATGCTCAACGCCCTCTCCAATTAATTTATTGCACTCGTATACACATCGTATTCGTACAATGCATTTTTTTCATTTTTTACTCTCTGTTAGGTCGATCAAGTCACTTTTGTGCCACCTTCAACCCTTGAAAATATATGTTCAAATACGAGAAACCCTTCCTAACAGATTTTTCTCTTATTATTTCTTTCCTAATTTATCCCCATTGAACTGGAAATCATTCGCAGTTTAAATAATTGCCTGTTATTAATTAGCGAAATGAAATAATCCAATCTCTCGTTTCGTAACAGAATAAATCATGCTTTGATTGTTCAATTAATTAAAACAATCCACTTTATTAAAATTATAATTAATTGATGCACCAATTAGCTTTCATTCGCAATAAAAAACGTTTGTTTCATCTAAAGGAAACTTAAAATCAAGTTAAACAAATTATTTGTTCAGATTTTGAAAGTTTTATTGATCTATTTGATTTCTAGTAATTGTAAAACCTTTGTTTTCGAACTTTTTCCTTTTTTGTTAATAAAAGTGAATAATGCCTATAATTTAAATATCAGTACTAATGCAAATTGATATGACGATTCGAATTATGAACGAAAACTGAGGAAATTCAGTAAAACAGAGGTAAATCCATGTTGGAAAGACGTATGAAAAGATAAAAAAAGTTCTGCCATGTAATTGAGAAAAACAAAGGTCAATTCATGTTGGAAAGACCTATGAAAAGATAAAAAAAAGTTCTGTCATGTAATACGTGTGTAAAAGTTAGCTCGAGTGTCTCGTCATGCAGGGTTGTCTCTCCACATAATCGAGAGTTTCTCGGCAATGGAGATCTTTTTCTTTCTTCTGAGGTGCCAAGAAATTTGCCTCTCTCTCTCTCTCTCTCTCTCTCTCTCTCTCTCTCTCTCTCTCTCTCTCTCTCTCTCTCTCTCTCTCTCTCTCTCTCTCTCTCTCTCTCTCTCTCTCTCTCTCTCTCTCTCTCTCTCTTTCGAGCCAGTGCGATTTCGTTCACTGGTAAAGTCCCTCGATCTTACGTAGCTAATTAATCGAGGCAATTTATATCGAAAGCTCTTATCCTCCATTTACGTTTTTTTTCCATTCCTTCACTCACATTTCTCAACATCTCGTTCTATTATTGTCCGGAGGGCGTTGAATTATCTCGACGAAAACAAAGCTCAGCTTCATCGAGATGTACGTGCTGAAAAAATGGTTTCATGGAGGCAAAAAATGAATAAAACGATCCAGAGTAAAAATACGAGAGGAAGAGAGGGAGAAAAGGAGAAAGAAAGATACGGGAGAGAAAGAGAGATAGAGATTTTGTAACGAGACACGAAACGATTTCGAGTATAACTTGTGAGCTCGTTCGTCCGCGGAATTAAGTCATTTCTTATTCTCCAGCATACGTCTTTGTTTTTTTAAATTCTCCTCTCTCTTTCTTCTTCTCAAAGACTCCAGTTTCGATTACGAGAGACAGAGAGAGTGAGAGAGAATACGAGAGATCGCTACTTATACACACCCCAGCAAACTCGAAGCTCTTAAAGTCGATTAACGATCCTCGATTAAGCTCTTCAGCTAACAGTCCATCCAGAGAATACAGTGACTCCATACGTCCATCTAATCTCATCTCACTGGTCACTTGCCGCACGTAAAAACCATATATATACATATATATATGATAGAAATTATACTTATATATATATATAGCAGTGATTCATAGACGTATATATAAAAACACATATATAGTTGTCGTGCTTAAGTGTGAGAGTCGATTTTCACGCAGTTAAAGTCTAATCGTCCCGTCATCAGAGCTTGGCTCGTTCCACCTTCCTCTTTCTCTTTTTCCCTCTCTTTCCTTTCGCATCACTTGGTCTACGGGCCCAGGGATTAGAGCAAAGTGAACGAGAGATGTATTCCCAATCTCCTGGAGATTTATTCTCATATTTTTTCTCATCTCGTCTCCTGGAGCTTCCCACTCGCTTATTTACATTTTTTCTGTCTCTCGTCTCGTTATCAGTTCTCATGAACCTGAGACTTGTGTAAATGTTGATGCCAGAGCGTCGACTGGAGTGAGAAAAAAAGAAAAAGAAACCGAGTCGATCGTAATTATTGAAATCTTCGATAAAATTAACGAAAATTTCACGTAAAATATTGTAATAAAGATCTTTTTGTTGATTTAATTTACTTATCAGATATTTCAGTGTTGAGTAGTGAGAAAATTGTTTCATCAAATGGCCGAATACAATTTTTGCAGATAAAAACTTACTGAAGTTTAGCAGCACTCGCGAAGCTTCGCAGTCCCGCCGCTAGGGGGACACGCGCCGAGTCTCTCGCGTGAACGGAGCAAGCGATCCGGGTGTCTATATAGGGCCGCTTGACGCATGAAACGAAACTAAGCGTATTGCTGCGGAAAGTGCTAATTTTGAACTGGATCAACGTGAATCGTGTATTGAAGTGAATTTTAACTCAACCAGATAAGTTTAATGAGTTCTTCGACGAGGGATTCCGTCGTCATTAGGATTTTAATTATTTGTTGGAGTTACTTCGCGGGGGATTTAAAAAAAATATTTCTGCTTTCCTAATCGGGCCGGCATGATCGTATTGCGCGAGTGTGTGCGGTGATGTTTTGCTGGACCCCCGCGAGAACCTCCCACGAATGCAAATGCTTCGCCGGAGCCTGCGGAGAAGAGGACCCTCTTGGACTCGTATGTAATGGACCACAAACACTTTATCCATATATATACACGTTTATATATGTATATAAGTGTATTCTGTGTACATGGAGGCAGTATAGAGGGTATAACGTGAAGGAAGGACGCGATCTAAGATGAGAGATTAGCCGGTAAGGAGAGACTCTCTCCCTCTTATCCTATATACATATATACACATTTTTTTAGTTCTTAAGGGCTCTCACGAGCCCCTGCTTCTATTCCAAGTATTCGTAAAATACATATGGCGCATTCCAAGCTAAATCGGCCACGTTTGAAATCGGCATTTTTTATTGTTCGATTTTTTTTCTCTAATAGAGTTCATTGAAAGGAACTCCTATGATTTTTTGCAAATTTATATCTCAACACATTCATGGGAAAAGAATTTTTGGAAAATTTTCCGATTTTTTTCTTCAAATATCAATAACTCTCTCAAAAATGCAGTAAACCGAATGGATGAGGGGTCAAAATTTTAGTTTCAAAACATACTTTCGTTTAAAAATATGCAGAAAATTATCAAATATTACATGAATAAATTTTTTTCAATTCTAAGCATGAAATGTTTTTTCTCACATAGTTAGCCCCTTTCGATTTTGCTGTTAATTTTTTATAAATAACTATTATTTTTTTGAGGTATTTGAAGCCTAGTGTGATCATGGGGAAACCGTCCATTGTATATTTTTATAATTAAAATATACATTTTTTTTACAACCAATTATCTATAACTCCCTGAAAAATGGAACAAAGCGGATCGTCTAGGGAGTTAAAATTTTTGTTCTGAAATGGACTTTTGATTAAAAATATGTGAAAAATTATTCCAAGTTTACATCACCTAATTTTTTCCTATTCTAAGGTAAAATTACCTTTAGCGCTTGTACTAATTAATTTGTTTCTTTAATGCTTGTACAAAAGCATGATTTATTTAATGAATTTTCAGCTAAGTAAGAACGTGTGAAAATAGCTAGTTCTATTTTTCAAATTGTTAATTTTATTAAAGATTTTTGTTGTTGATTAGGCTAATATTTTCCCACGATCATACTAGTCTTAAAATGCACTAAATGAATAATAGTTTCCTATAAAATTTAACAGCAAAATCAAAAGGGACTGACACTGTGGGAAAAACGTTTTTTGCTTATAATTAAAAATTGATTTATATAATCTTTAAATAATTGTTGACACATTTTTAAACGAAAACACCTGTCAAAAGGAAAAAATTTAACCCCCTTATCCATTCGGTTTGTATGATTTTTCAGGGATTTGTGCATAATTAATAGTAAAAAAATCCACAATTTATTATAAAAAATACAACGAATAATTTCCCCATCATCAAACTAGGCTTAAAAGTCATTAAAAAAATGATATTTTTTATGAAAATTCAATAGCAAAATCGAAGGGGCTAACACTGTGGAAAATAACATCTCTAGCTTAGAGTTTGAAAAATTGTTGTATGTAATATTTTGATGAATTCTTACATATTCTCCTACGAAAGTACATTTGAAACTAAAATATTAACCCCTCATCCATTCGGTTTACTACATTTTTAAAAGAGTTATTGATATTTTAAGAAAACAATCGGAAAATTTTCTAAAAATTCGTTTCCGATGAACGTGTTAAGATAAAAATTTGAAAAAAATCAGACAGTTTCTTTCAATGAGCTCTATTAGAGAAAAAAAATCAACACAATAAAAAATGCGAATTTTAAATGTGGCCGATTTGGCGTGG
>OZ022424.1:11758275-11917481 GCA_963989365.1 Rhimphoctona megacephalus
TGTTGTTATAGGAAAAGAGATTTAATTATCGAATAAAGGTGCATTTTGATAACGCTCAAAAATAATTGGCTATTACATAAAAAATAATTCGATCGCAAATTATAACAAAATCCTGATCGGCGACTATTATAATGATATTTTTTCATGGGGATCGTTCTCTCCATGGCCTTTATTGTACACATAAATATATTGCACGGAAACAATTTCGAGGCTTGTAATAGAGAGCGAGAGCAATAACCACAAAATCGTTGGGGCAGGATTACATAGAGGGTCAGTGACTGCCGAATATCGAGGAAATTTCAATCAATCGTTGCTCGAACATTTGGTTATTTTTTTGAGAGGCTGCATCGATAAATTTTGAGCACTAAAATGCAAATACAACATTTTGTAAAAAAAAACAAATGAATTTTGCAGTCATTTTTTGTACCGTGCTCCACTTTTTTCGAACAAAATATTTTTTAATTGAATTTATTATAAAGCACATTCCAAACTGCACAAAACTCTCTCGATTCGTTTTTGATAAAGTACACGAAATTCTGAATGCCAAACGAATTTTTTTTTTTTTTTCGACCACCCCAATAATTACCAATTTCGTAAATAACAACTTGGACGAAAATTGTTACTTTTTGGTTCTGACCATACGTCTTTGAGATTATTTTTCGTGCGATATCGAAACGAGTCTTAAAAGACTGCGAGGGAGGAACGGGGGGGGGAGGTTTCACCCTTTCGCTCTCTCTTTTTTCTCCGTTCGCATCGAATATGCCCCAGAGGAACTTTGCGAGCACCGACACACGTTCAAGTTGCGACGAGAGAGAAAAAGAGTAAGAGAGAGAAAAGTTGCGAAGAGGTGTATATGATGAACGATCCGATACGTTCCCACGTTCGCGTTCTCGTATATAAAGAGTACGTACGTACGTATATATAGTCCGAAAGAACTCGGCATAAACATAAATCGAGAGCCAACAATTAAAAGGGCTCAAGTCCCATTTCGTTGCATCAAAATTTGTAGAAGTTAAGCCCTTAAAGCTGCGCTATCGTATCGATTGTTAAGACAAGGAAGGGCTTAAGTACAAAGTTTTAGTCTATAATGTAACACCGCTCAGGCTCTTTTGTTACGTAGCAATCGACGTGTGTACCATTGTTAAGATATTACGAGGAGTTGGCTCTCTTTATTCTCCCCTAGCTGGGTTTTCTCTCGCGAGAGCAAAGCTTGTCTTCTTTCGATGCTCACCCCCGTTTCGCGTGTCTTGTGGGCGGATTTTAAAGAGCCCCGAGGCCCCCTCAACTTCTCCGAGACTCCCTAATCACAGAGGCTTCGAACCAATTCTCTTATACATATATATATTTATCTATATGGGGTGTCTCGGAGTTTACGTTAACCCTCAACGCCCACCTGGGATCTAGAATATCCTAAAGAAAGCTTGGACTCGAATTTAAACATCTGGCATTTATTAGAAATTTATCATTTTTTTCTTATAGTTTAGTGCACATTTTTTGATAAACAAATCGTTCTGTTTTATCGAGGAATACTTGAAAATGGTATACAAATTTTTACAAGCGTTAATATTCATTACTTTTGAATTGGTAACAGTATAAAGACGCTGAGATAGTTTAGCCCCCTATAGCCGTTGTGTTTCTGCGCTAGTTAAGAGTTAATACTTACGGGATGGATAGATCATGCGATTCTAAATCGAAAAGTATTTAGTCATTTTTTTCTACGATGTAGCGTTCCTGAGATATTGATAATTGCAACAATAGCCAATTCGGTGTCAGGGATGCCCCGCCCACACAGAGGCATCCTCGCCGCGGATTGGCTATGTCTCAAACGGTGAATATCTCGGTAACCGTTCGTCATAAAGAAATATTTCCAAAGACTTTTCTCTTCAGAATTTCACGATCTTTCCTAATCGCTAAAGGTCGACCCCAATTTCCCATGCACCTTGTAGATATATACATACAAATAACCTACACTTTATACACATGAGTCAAGAACCCAACAGACCTAAAAGCTACCCATCTCAGTGCTTTTACCTCATTCCAGCCTCTCCCTTTTCTCACGCATATGTATCTACAGAAAAGTATCCTTGTAACAAAATAATAAGTGTACGTAAAGGTTCGCCAGTTTGGAATAGTTGGAAAAGTGATTAAAAAAATTGCACTGGGAAAGTGACCCTTACGTTTCAATTTCTTTTTTTCTTTACGGAGACATAAAATCTCTAGAGATTGACGGGCAGAAGAGTTATGAATATAATATCGGAAGATCTTCAGGAGCAAGCGAGTCGTAACGAGATAATCTCTGTCTCACTGTTTCTTCCTTTTTCTCTACGATAAAGTTACCGTTGCTCGAGCACCTGCAGATTATTACTTTATGGAAAAGGATCTCTCGGACTATAGGCATTAACGCGTTATCTCCGAGATAACAAGTATTTGAGAATAAAATCGAAGGGTTTCAGAAGAAAAGGTGAGAGGAGGAGGGGGTTGGTTGAGAACCGTTGCTCCCGATGGAAATCGACCCGCGTTTCATCCGTATCGGATATTCCAACTCGACTCGATTTAACTTTTAGCATCTCCCAGATTTGGTCCAGGAGCATCTTTTTTTATTACAATATTTACTGAACGATAAAAGTATGTTTTTCTTCGAATTCCCTCTCTCGTAAATCCTCCTCCAATAGAACATTTTACTACTTTAATTCAAATAATTAATTAATTTATAATTAATGTCAGTAACATACAATTACTTACTTTAATTTCCTTAATAAATTCAAGAGTAAATAAATTCATTTAAATATGTAAAAGATTAAATGAATGAGCTCGCAGAATTAATAAAAATTAATTAGTATAAGAACATAACAAGAAAATTAATTAAATTCGATATCCTTTTGATTTTACTACAAACCAAACATTATTTTTCGATCTCAATAATTTGGAACATTTCAAAGAATCTTTAATGTATAGTAAAATTGTTGTTTGGCATGAGAAAAAATTATTTACGATTGTTGAAGTGAATATTGCTGTTTATGGTTGAATTCTGTCGAGGCAACGGGATCCAGCATGGGTAGTTGATCGAGCGTATCGGTTCGCCATCAGGGAATCTCGAATTCTACTCTTTCCTTTTATATTTATATGTATATAAATATATAAGCATTTGAATCCTTGGGTCTTCCACTTGTGATTCATCGTGGGTGGCTGGTTATTTCTCTTGGCTTCCCAATATAAATATATGTATACATATTTTTATTATATATAATACACATTTATATATATATATGTATCAATATAAATATTTATATTTATTCATGTTTTTTACTTATTTATTTATTTATGTGTACAAATATTTATGTAAAGTATTAATTAGCTTTCGTAAATTACCAATAAAGTTGAGCTTCGAAGTTTATTGGCGATTAAGGTCGATTAATCAGCCCCTCTTCTTCCATGATCTTCCTCGGTTTTTCCTTTTACGTATCGATCTTCCTCGATCTTTGTTTTATCTTTATCTTTCTCCCTCTTTGATCCTTCATAGTATTTTTTCTTTTTAGGTCTCTCTCTCTCAATTTTCTTTCTCTCTTTCTCTCTTTGAAATATTGAATAAATCGCGTGTTCGATGATCGTCAACGATCGAACGCTACCGCTATTCTTCTTTTCCTCTCTCTCTCTCTCTCTCTCTCTCTCTCTCTCTCTCTCTCTCTCTCTCTCTCTCTCTCTCTCTCTCTCTCTCTCTCTCTCTCTCTCTCTCTCTCCTTCTCTTATAGTCTTTTCTTTTTTTTTCTCGTTCTTCAGTGCTTGTCACGCTTCTTTACCGAACCACGTGCTCTTCCTTTCTCGTTTTCTTTTCATCTCTTTCGTTCTCGCTTTTACTCTCCGTCCGAACGGAATCGGCTACGGCGTGTTATTGTTAATTAATGTTCTAGACTCTTGTTTTATATCACGCAATTGAGAAAGAGGGCGAAGGAGAGAGGGGAGAAAAGAGGGAAAAGAGAAAAAGAAGAAAACCTGGTCTGGGTACACACGTTAAGAAACGAGACCGCAAAGCGTATCAGGGATTAAACTAGCCGACAGAAATATACACACAGATGGTCACGCACAGGTTAATATGTACACACGTGTGTGCGTGACATGTACGAGAATATTACCTAGGGATCAGCAACAGAGAGAAACACACACAGAGAGAGAGAGAGAGAGAGAGAGAGAGAGGGAAAAAGAAAGAAAAAAAAACGATCGCCTACTCGATCGTGTTCGTCTCTCGGTCGATCGATTATTTATCCGACAACCTGGACGACACATACAACCTGTTGCCTGACGCTCAGAATCCTTTTTTTTAAATATTTTTAGAATGTCGATTTGTAACATTTAGATTTTTTATTCGTACTTTTTGTATTCTCGAATTTTTTGCCTCATTTTTGCAATTTTCGAATTTTTCGTTATTTATTCAGATTTCCAGATTTCTGGTATTTTTTGCTTTCATTTTTGTAATTTTTTTCGATTGCAAAATATTTTGTGCTATCAGTAATTGTATTTTTTTTTTGTTTTTTTTTTTAGAATTTTGTAATAATTTCCTAATTTTACGTATAATAATCATCTGAAATAAAATTATCATTTTAATTCAGAATTAAAAACAAAAAACAAACTTGTAAAATAATTATCAAAATTCATTAATCTGATAATTGCAATAACGTGGTAATTAATTCACCTCTAATTCGGGAATCGAATTCAAAAATTGAAAAAGTACTAAAAACGAGAATTTTGAGAATACTGAAAAAAACGTTAGTATAATAAAGTAATATTGAAAAATTTGAAAAAAACTTTAAAAAAATCACAGACTATAGTCTATGATTTTTTAAACTTTTAATTAAATTTAATTAAAATGATAATTTTATTTCAGGTGTTTATTAAGAGGAATTTTTCCGTTCAACATTTTTTAACAATCATATTTTTATGAACAATTTTTAATGTAAAATTTCATGCCTCATGTGTTCGTTAATTCACGGTTGTAGAAATTTTCCGAGGAGACACGAAAAATCGAAAATTTCGCAGGGGTTGGTATTTGCGAAAATAATACCACGATGAAAGTCGATCGCTCCGAAGAGTTACCGGTTTCAACAGTAGCGTCGTTTCTCCGGAACCGAGTAATCGATATGATGATCCAAAGGATCGTGAGACGGGATGAAAATTAATCTGGTAAGCTTTGAGCTTCAGCAAACTCGTTATTTTCCAAATAAAGCAACAAAAATATTAAATAAGCAAAAAGTACTTTTAGATTAACCATTTTGAAGCCAATTATTTTTTTTTTCGTTCATTTACGAAAATACTCAATGGTTTTCAATTTTTTTTCCGCGAACCACTGACTAAAATTGAATAAATTAGTCACGAGCCCTCGATATTTTCAAAATAAATGCACACAAAAATTAAAAAAAAAATGGTATTTATAATTAATCAATTTAATCAATTAATTTTTTCTATGTTTTTATTAATATCAAATAAAACCTGTATTAATTGCAAACATTCGTTTTTGCAGTAACGAAGACCTTAATAAATAAAAAAAAAATAAAAAAATTGAAACAAGGACACTAATTTATTAGAATAAATTATCGCGAGTGATAAAAAAAAATCATATAAATTAATATGTGTAACAAAAGTGTGGCCGGAACGATCATCGTTTATCGCCAAAAAAAGTGTTTCGAAAGGATTAAAAAAAAAAGAGAAAAAAGTTGATGAACAATGGTAATGTTATTACCGGACGAGACTTACGAAGAGAAATCTTCCTCGTCTTCTTCGAGACGAGGCTCATCATTTCCCAAGGAACTCAATGATGAGATCGACGAGATTGAGGCTGCCAAAGCTCTCGTTGCATTTCGCAAATGCGACGATTTTCTCAAACGTCATGGCATACGGCCCGAATTTTTTTGTCGACATCGTGAGACTCTCGCTCTTCAGACGTGGCTATTGCAAAAATCTTCCACCAAATACTGCACCGGTGAGTTAATATAAAAAAAAAGAGTTTAAAATATCTTTGTTTTGATTTATTTCGTAATTTGTTTAAATATTCAAATTTAATTCCCGGTTATTCAAATTCAGGATTTTCTTCGTATTTCGATCAGTTTTTCGAATAAATTTCAAAAAATTTTCATTTTCCAGTCGATTATCGAAAAAATGTGGAAAAAAGTGGATTTTTTTTAAATTTTTATTACAATAATATGACATTGAAAAAGAGGTCGATGATATCGGAATTTTTGATCAAAATCTATAAAAACAGCAACAAAAAAAATTCTTAAAAATAAAAAATGATTCAACATTTTGGTCTCTTCACAAAAATGGCTTTCGCGTTTTTTTCTGTTCAAAGTTGAAGCACCACCGGATAATTACTCGATGCGTATAATTTTCTTCCGCTTTGTCGTTTTTTAGCGAATTTTCATATTTGACGATCGATATTTGCCGGTTTTTCTATACCCACTTTCTTATTTTGCTGCTGCGTAATAAACAACTTATCGAAATGCCGTACAATCTTAATCTGACTGTAGATTACAAGCTTTCCATCTATTCAAGATTTATTTAAATCTATTCGGTAGTTCTCGAGTTATAAGCAGTTAAGGGGTCAGTCCACTTTGGAGCCACAAAAAAAAGGCTAATTTCGCGATTTTTTTTGAGGATTTTATAAAAGATATGAATATAAACGTTATTGGGCTTGATAAATAAAGTCTTGAAATACATAAAAAAAAAAATTTAATTCATTTTTATTCATTTTTAAGTATAAAAACTATAGTTTAACGTAACGCCTCAAAAATAGGTGGGCTAGGTAGCTCCATCACAACTCGGCAACGGCTTGTCTGAAATAAAAAAATCAAAGTCCATTAGATTCAGTATGACACCAGCTACAAAATGACCCTCGGATATAAAGTTTTATCAAAAAATAAAAAAATGGCAGATGAAAAAGGAAAAAAGTAAAAAAACGCGTTTTTTCGCAGTTTTTCACAAAAAAAAAGAGTAAAAATCAAAATTTTAAAACCATCGAGGGTCATCTTGTTGCGAATCATATTTACAATATATGGTTCAAATTTCAAGAGAATCGGTTTATTAGTTTTAGAGATACGATGGAGCTAGATTTTGAAAACGTTGTTTCGAGAAAAACGCGTTTGAGCGCGCTATACGCTCAGGTAGACGAAATGAGGTCCTGACGTTCAGGTAAAAAAAAAAAATACTTAGAGAGCTCGGATTTTCATAAAATTTTGACACAATATTTCTGAATGTATGTACTTTCGAAAACAGTAAAAAAAATCGATATTTTGAAATTTTCAAAGTGGACTGGCCCCTTAAAAACACAGACAGACGATCTTTTTCCCCTCAACAGATTTATATAAAAAAATAAACATAAATATATGAGGTATTCCACGTCAAACCGGCGGACTTTTTCCCTGACCTTCGCCGACTTGGGTAATTATTTTTTATATGATTATATGAAGTCCAAAAGACACCCTGAAATTTTTTCAGATTTTTCTGAACAGCCATTTTTGAAAAAAAAAAATCCAAAAAAGCCCTTTTTTAAAAATCTGAAAAAATTCCTAAAAATCGGTGATTATATGCCAAACATTTTAAGCTACCGCCCGTAGTGGAAGTACCATCTTTTCTGTGTTTTTATGAGCTATTAAAGTTGAAAAAATTCTCAAAAAATCAAGAACCACTCATTTCGGGCCAATAGTTGAATATTTTCGTACCCAAAAAATTTTTTGGGATATTTTAGACCAGTACAAGACAAAAAAAATTGAGCCAAGCAAAAAGTTGAGGTATTCATTTAATAGTTTTATTCAATTTTATCAAATAGACAAAACTTATCAATTATATTTGAGTAAATCTTGAAAAAAAATCAATTCTTTTTGAGGATCCTGTGGAATCGGTGTTCTAATTTTGATTTGATTGTTCGAAAATTGTGACGAAAATTAGTTTTAGGCACCAAAATATTCAACTATTGGGCCGGAGTAAGTGCTTTTCGATATTTTTGGAATTTTTTAACGTTATTAGCCGAAAAAATCGTACTTCCACTACGGGCGGTAGCTTAAAATGTTTGGCATAAAATCACCGATTTTTAGGAATTTTTTCAGATTTTTAAAAAGGGGCTTTTTTTGGATTTTTTTTTCAAAAATGGCTATTCAGAAAAATCTGAAAAAATTTCAGGGTGTCTTTTAGACTTCATATAATCATATAAAAAATAATTACCCAAGTCGGCGAGGGTCAGGGAAAAAGTCCGCCGGTTTGACGAGGAATACCTCATATATATATATATAAATGTTTATTATCCAAGATAAAATTTCACAAGATTTCGAGGACACGTAAAATCTGGGTACACGCGAAGCAATGCGAACAAATGCTCTATAAGTCACTGACACGGATATATGGACACTATGTGGCCGATGGGCGAGAGATTATCCGAGAGCTTCTAGTAGTTCGAAGTAGAGAAGACTTTGTCTCTCTCTTGCTCTCTCTCTCTCTCTCTCTCTGCCAGTACTTTGCAGCCATAGAGTTTAGATCGTACGCATATATATGTTTTTGTAGCAATAAATCAAGGAAGCAACCTAATTAACGTTCGGTAGACGCCATAATAGATGCTTCGTTACCACCCCGGTCATTACTAATTATACGCGCTCGATTCATTGCTCTCATCTCATGTCTCTCTGTCTCTTGCTCTGCCTCGTCGTTCGTTTGATTTGTGCACGTAATTTCGTGGGAAAGTCCAGAAATTGAACTTTTTTCTGATGCTGCTGTCGCAAAGAATTTAATTATCGTAACGAGAAGATTATTGCCGGAGTAAAATAGGAACTATCTTCATCGAGGTTCTTCGATGTCTTTCTCTTACTTTCATTTTCGCTGAAGTCGAAATTTTTAAAGTGGTTTTTATGGAGAATGGAAGGAGTGAATTGAATTTGAAGAAAAGGGATGAAATGGAGGGAGAGAATCGTGGGTGTGGGCAAGAAATAAAAGTCAAAGGGTTGAAACACTTTGATGAACTCGAACAAACCACTCCCTAGTTGCCTTCTATTTTCAACCCTTAACTTTTTTTTAATTCAATCGAATATAGTAATTCTTTATTCAACAACAAAAGAAATTTCCCAGATTCGATTTACCTGTCAAGCACTCCCTAAACACCCCTAAAAACCACCCTCTTTCGTTTCAAACCCCAAAACTTCGAAAATCAAATTAAAACCAAAGAATCTGTTTGAAAAATAAATATTTTCAAGAGTTTCCTTTAACTCTTCAAAAACTTTCAGCTTCTGGTCACAATGACCCCACAAACGAAGAGTCACAACTATAACCGGAAGTATTTGTGCAAATTCATGCGTCGACAAGCCAGCAAACTTACTTGAACAATTGTGCATGAAAAATCAGATTGGAATTTATGATCCATGGAAAATCACGATCTCGTTTCACGGGTCTTTAATACCCATCAAGAGTTTTCATAATGACCGGGTCATTACCGATCTGCAGCCACGTGTTCGGCATCGACACGAGTACTAAGTGGAAAAACACGAGTAGGTAAAAGTATGTTTCGCCTCGTAACACAAAACGATAAGAAAAAAGTAAATAAGATGAGAATATATAAGATGAAATAAAAATACAAAATAAAGCAAAATAATATAAAAAAAAGAAACGCAGCCTGCCAACTCTCCAGCCCAGGCTGCAAAACGAATGAAACGACCACGTCAGGTGTTGCATCCATAAATCACAGTTTCTGTATAGCCGAGTGTGAGCATCCCAGCTCTTTTATGCCACCATAGCATCAACCCTCTCTTTTTCCCATTCTTATACGTACAACATTCTCCTTTCCTCGTTGCTTTCTCGCTACCAGCCCAAAGAAACCATACCGGTGCTCTTAAGAATCGTCCCTCGAACGACGCGCGCGCGCGACGCGTTATTCGCCTCGTAGAGGTTAATAAATAAAACATGATAATGCATCCGACGCGCATTGCAACATTAAATATACAGATTCGTGTATAATGGCCAGACTTCCGGCATTTTTTATCCCATTTTTCATATATTTATATTTCTTATTTCCCTCCAATTTTTTGTTCGTGCATAGGGGTGGTTTTAGGGGGATGATTTTTTAAAGGCTAGGGGTTGCAATGATTTTGAAAGCTCGTTGCTTTGTTAAAATGTGGAGAAACATTCGGTTCTAAATGTGCCAGCCTTCGATCCTTATTTAACTCCAACACGCCCCTCAATATCTTAGGGATGATTTTTCTTTGCAACCTTGAAGGTGGATAAAGGCTAGTTCGATCTTAATACTATAAACAGTTTGCAGTTCAAATTATTTTCAATTCAAGGGATATTGGATTGGAATAAGGGGTTGGAAATTCAAGGGGTTGGAAAACAGCTAACTCCCTTAAAATCTTCAAGGTACTTAGATTAAAGATATTTTGAAAGTTCGAGTATATATCATGAGGATTATTAGGGTAGTTGGATAGGAGTTGAAAAAAAAAGATCGATAGTGGTTGGCAAGGGTTTTTTTTAAATTCATCCTAACATAAAAATGTTCGATCATCAGAGGAACTTTTTTATTCGTACGATCTGCCAGTAACAAAAAAAAATTCAAAAAACTTTAAGGCGTGCTAACTAAAAAAATATCAGCGTTAGAGAAAAAAACATAAATACTAAAATTGTAGAAAATTTAACGCCTTACATACGTCCAGCAGCGCCTAAAACGCGCTAAAAGAAAAACTGTTTTTAGAAGAGATAGCAATAGAAATTAATAAAAATAATTTGTACATATTGTTTATTAGTATTTAAACTTTATAAAAAAATTTATTTCATTTTTTTTTTTCAAAAATTACAACATAAAAAATCACGTTTCCCGAAGCACTATGAAAAAAAAGTTGCTCCACGGTCTGCATCATTTCTTCTTGAAATGCTGATGGATCTGCAAAACGTAAAAAAATTCTTGTAAAATAAAGTTGTAGTTATAGTCTGTCGAGCCGGATTTTTGAAATTCGAAAAATTTTGGCAATTTACGGCAGTTTAAAAAAAAGTGTGCATTTTGTGTCATAAATGTCACACTTTAATTATGTTTATAAAATTTTTTAATCACAACATCAATAATCCGACCCGATAGACTATAGAGAAAACAATTTCGAATATTTAAAAAAAAAGCATCATAAAATATTAAAAACTGTAGGAGTTATCATGCAGACCGTGCCAGAAAAAGTAGTTTTGAGAAAAATGCATTTAAAGTTTCAAGTGCGTGCATCAGACTCTCGTTGGGCAGTCACGTTTTCTATAATAACTTTCGATCTATGGGGAATTTGTATAATCGACTTACACAGAAATACGCCTAAAACTATAGAGAATAATAATCTGTAAAAAAAAAATCGATTTTTTGAAAATTCTGGACGTATGTAATGCCTTAATTTTCTACAAAAAAGGTTTAATCTATTATCATTATAGGATCAACCGTTTGTGAGATATTCGATAAAATCTCATTTCCACCCCTAAAAATGTTAAAAAGGGATTTCATGTTTCTTAAATTTCCTAATCCTACTGAAACATTTCGAATGATAAAATCAGATGAGTCGCATGTTATTCTATCAATTCTCTGTACTTCCTTCGGACCTTTAACAGTATCGAATACCCTGTATTTTCGAAAACTCAAGAATCACGAAATTAGAGATAAACTTCCAACTCTTTCGATATCCGGAAACCGCTGATCATGCTGAAACTTTGCACATATCTCTCTACTGCCGGTATACAAGCAGAGTCCTCAAGGGATTTTTAGTGGCTCATAATTGTTTTCCAGTTGTCGAATATTTTAAAATGGTCCTCTACGATCAGATTTTTTACTCAACCCATTTCTCCGCGAGAGCGGTTTGAAAAAAAAAAAAGTCCGCAAACCGTCATATTCGAGTATATAAGAGTGCGACAGGGCTCGCGCTGGCTTTTTTTTTAATACTTAGGCGTCGAACTGCTACCGCATCTCTTGATTACAAAGCTGCGACTATTTGGCTTGCGTCGTCTTCCTATATATCAATGGCATGGCAGCTACTAAACTGACGAAAATCCACACAAAGCGGAGAACGCGATAACGAATATAGACACAGCCAAAACACGGCACGTTAAATATCAATATAATGGAAGGGTAGAAAAACATTAATTTATAAAATTCGATTTCTCGAAAATGATTGCATGTCGCCAGCAGTTCTTTTAGCGGTAGTTTTATACCCCGAAAAAAACAGCATATACGCTGTAAAAAAGTTGAGACAAGTACATTTACTCCCCCTAAATAGTTGTTCCGATAAAAAATCTCCTTCTGAACGCGAACCCTAACAAAAAGTTACAAAAGAGATTTCCTCCCAAAAAAGCGAACCTTGCAAAAATTATTTCATTCACATCAAATCTCTCAAAAAATTATAGGAGAACCCCGCAAAAATTTTCTCAATAAATTAGAAACTCACAAAAACTTATGAGAGCCTCACAAAAATTAACTAATCAAATCGTAATCTCACAAAAGATGCCAATTCAAATCCGACCAAAAATTAAGTCTAAACTTTACAAAAATAAATTAAAACTATAAATCATTAATAGTAAAATACATTAAAACCCATTAACCTCTAATAAAAAATCTTCCAATTAATTAAAAATATGTATGTACTATAGTAGTTGTTCCACACAAAAAGAATAAGAATAAAAAATAAGAATGAAAAAAAAATTCGGATACAAAAAAAAATTTCAAAAGAAAAAATTAGATTGAAAAAAAATTTGGCCGAAGTACTTGGCGAGTTTCTTTTTTTATTCATTTATATAATGTGCTTAATTTAATTCAATTTGCTTAATTCACTCATGGTTACAAACTCGCCAAGTACGTCGGCCAAAAATTTTTTTTCAATTTAATTTTTTTCTTTTGAAAATTATTTTTTGTATCCGAATTTTTTCTCATTCTTATTTTTTATTCTTATTCTTTTTGTGTGGAACAACTACTATAGTACATACATATTTTTAATTAATTGGAAGATTTTTTATTAGAGGTTAATGGGTTTTAATGTATTTTACTATTAATAATTATTAATTATTTAATTATATAAATAATTATATAAAAGTTATAAAAGAGATTTCTTCCCAAAAAAATCAACCTCGCAAAAATTCTCTCATTCGCATCAAATCTCTCAAAAAATTATAGGAGAACCCCACGAAAATTTTCTAAATAAATTAGAAACTCACAAAAAATTATAAGAGAGCCTCATAAAAATTTACCAATGAAATCATATTCTCACAAAATATGTCAATTCAAATCCGACCAAAAATTAAGTCGAAACTTTACAAAAATAAATTAAAATTATAAATTATAATTTATAGTTTATATTATTATAAATTATAAATTATAAATTATAATATATAGTTTTAATTTATTTTTGTAAAGTTTCGACTTAATTTTTGGTCGGATTTGAATTGGCATATTTTGTGAGAATATGATTTCATTGGTAAATTTTTGTGAGGCTCTCTTATAATTTTTTGTGAGTTTCTAATTTATTTAGAAAATTTTTGTGGGGTTTTCCTATAATTTTTTGAGAGATTTGATGCGGATGAGAGAATTTTTGCAAGGTTAATTCTTTTGGAAGGAAATCTCTTTTATAACTTTTAGTTAGGGTTCGCGTTCAAAGGGAGATTTTTTACCGGAACAACTATTTGGGGGGAATAAAAGTACTCGACTTTTTTACAGCATATATGCTGCTTTTTGCGGGGAATTGTTGACTTTTTGTAGGAAATTCATAGCTTGCCAATTAAACATGTCTATGTTGTGTACGTTATCTGAGTGATGCAAAAGAATTAATGTTTTTTTTCGGTATTGCAGCAAAATATGGTAACATTTTATCAAAAAGTGATTCTCTCAAGAATTCAATACTGAATAAAAATTTTAAAGGTCGCTCAAGCGATTTTTTAATGATTTCGGCTAAAAATGGATACATGATCGAATTTCGAGCTGGTGTATATTCGGACTAAAATGCAATGTGAAATATTGATCTAAGAAGTGTTCAAATGAATTCAATCTTCGTAATTAACCGTCAATACTTATAAAATTATTAGATTACTTAAGACGTACAGTAGTTCTGAGAAAATACGACGCATAAAAGAACAACGAACAAGTAAAAACTTGATTTTTTTTAATTTTGTAAAAAAAACATTTCAAAAAATATTACACCGAAACATCCGTGCCAACAGATCAACGGATTGGAAAATATTCCATAAAAAATGATGTCTAAGAAATTCTCCAATAGCATCAGAATGCACCTAAAGTTTTTAAATAAAAGTAATTGTAACGAAACGAGATTTTGAAACAAAAAAGTATACGCATAAAATTTCGAGAGCAAAAGTTTGATTGGAAAAAATAATTTTGGCCGAAGTACTACGCGAGTTTTTTTTTATAATATTTATTGATTACGAATTATATCTCATGAGCAATAGGTAAAAAAAAAATTGGTGAAGTACTTATGAATTTTTTTTTTCTAAAATTAAATATCTTTTCGCTCAAAATTATGTCGCAGCATTTGATTCCGTTTTGGGTTGCAAGTGCAAATAGTATTTTCATGTATTTAAGGTCTTTACCACTCTAGGGTGGTTCAAAACTATATATAATTCAAACCTAGGGTGGTATCATACACTATTCTCTCAATTATATAAAAAACGAAGAGAGTAGTTTTCAAATAAACCTTTATTATTGCATTCCAGGAACATTTTATGGTAAAATCGAAGAGGCACCGTTTTCGACACCGTTCTAGAGTTCACGTTCGGAAAAATGAATTGTTGGGGCTAGGGTTAATAAAAAAAATTATTTATCTAGACACTGTTCAAAAGTTTATTTATTGAATTACACTTTATTTTTGTACTATCACTCTTCTATCTATAATAAAAGTCACTTTAACCAAAAGTTGAAACTTACCGCGATCTTTATAACCTCACGACAAAGATATTAAATATTCACCGAATACGAGTTTATCATACACCATTCTCTTAGTTATCAAAAAAAACGAAGAGAATGGTTTCTAAATAAACCTTATTGCTGCATTCGAGGAACATTTTATGGTAAAAGAGAAAAGGGATCGTTTTCGACTCTGTTGTAGAGTTTACGTTTGGAAAAAAAAATTGTAGGGGCTAAGTTTAATAAATTCACATCCGCGATCTTTATAACCTTTTTCAACTTACAGCTGTCACTGTTATTACATGAATAAAAGTCAATCGGCTGCCACATCGACGAGCACAGTCTCACATATCACCAGATTTCTAGTTACAACTAGTGTCACTAGACAGCGACCGAAAAAGGTCAAAAAATGTGTGCGAAAATCGCACCAATTTTTTGATGCTACGGAAGAATGAAATATTAATGTTTCTAATATGCGTTAGGCTACAGAGTTCTAAATAGTCACGATCGAAAGAAAAAAAAAAAAAAAAATACGTGATCCCGCAATATTTTTCAAAACGCTGTAATTCATTAAATATCGGCGAAACAATTTTCGAAAACTGTTCGAAACCGCTCTGCTTGCTGTAAAGACTTTTTGACTATCTTGAGTCGCTACCGCGACTCTAGATAGTCAAATTTAAGGTTTCTCAAAATTTCAAACCAATAAACGATTTTTGGTTTTCGGACGTCAAAAAAAATGTAAATTTCAAATTCTTTTTTTATTTCATCCTTTAAAAACGTATACGCGTGAAAATTAGCACCCCTTTCCTGACACAAACTACCTCTTGGAGGCACGAACCGTTTTTTAAACGTAAGAATTCGCCAATCGACCCACGAGCATCGCTGGTGTAGTGGTATCATGCAAGACTCCCATCCTTGCGACCCGGGTTCGATTCCCGGGCGGTGCACTTTCTATTTTTTTCCAATAAACATAAAGACTGCGTCGAAAAAAAAATGTCAACGTTGAAAGAAATCAATAAACCTCAAAAAAGGATTTACAGTTTAAAAAATAAAATTGTATACGTCAATAAAAATCCTCCATTGAAAAATGAATTCTACGTACTCAAAAAAAATTCTGTAAGCTCTAAAAAAGTTCAAAATGCTCCAAAAAAAATCGACAACAGCCCCATCGTAATTATCAATGACAGAAAAAAATCAAAAACACAGTAGCATCATGTTTAAGAGTCTACGATAAATACCAAAGGTAGTTTCGCTGAAAATAGGGGTTGAAATATTGCCATCCCTCAAAAAACCATCAGTATACTCCAACGAAAAGATTCGGAGTGACCCAAGTAAATATCCCGTTGTTTAAAAGCGTATTCTTTCGCAGATCGTATCAAATGCACCGCTGGTGTAGTGGTATCATGCAAGACTCCCATCCTTGCGACCCGGGTTCGATTCCCGGGCGGTGCACTTCCTATATTTTTTTCTTTTCCTCCCAATCAATAATTACAAAAAAAAATTTAAAACTACAAGAAAATTCACAGCTCTATAAATAATGAAATTCGAGTCTGACCTATAACTGGAAAAATCTACTAATCAGCATTTTCGAACTTTCTCACTTCCTTTATTTCCCCGGAAATTCAAAACCAAACGTTTCTAATCTATAGGAAAAATCTTCGTGAGTTTGTTCACTTCCTCAAACACGATCGATTTATCATTGTCTCGTATTGATTTATTCGTCTATACAGGTGTTAATTACTTGAAATTCTGTAATCAATTCTCGAAATCGCGTGAGACAAGAATATGATATACAAACCATTGGAAGTAGGGGACGAAGAGACTGTTGCAAAATTCTGTTGGCGATACTAACGCGTTAATTACTATTACAACGCCAACAATGGGGCAATAATTAACAATTATCCAGGTTGATAATTATAGCTCGTGCGGTTGAGTTACCACCCTATCTACGATGTTATATGGACTTTCCACTGAGAAGTCTACTTACTGTTATGTATGTAAGTCTATTCATGTATTACACGTTCAAGTACATGAGCACTTGTGACGTTTACACATGGGTTTTTCCATTATCACTAATAATGAAGTTTCAAGCTGGCCAAATTATAAATTTGCAAAACTGCAATTACGTTTTTAATTTTCCAGCACCATTGTCGTTCAACCGTTTGAGCCATGAGGGGACTTACGTTGCCCCACCTTTTTTTGCAGTTTTTTTGATTATTCAACTACTTTTGCCGCAACAAATATTGTATTTTTTATTCTTACATGGTCCGTAGGATATTCATGAATGTATAAAAAATGTGTAAATTCATAATTTGTTAATTAAACAAATGCCATGTATAAATAAATAGTCAAAATGCCTACTTTTTCATGAAATAATGCTTTTTTTTTACTTATCTAGTATGAAAACAGCGATGAAATTTTTTTTGCAACTTCGATACACTGCCAAGAAGAGTTTAAAATTTTTTCAGAATTTTCCGGATTGTGGTTTTTGTTGAAAAAAATAAAGATACAATCGTTTCTATACTAGATCGAAATTAACAATAGTATCGACTGAAAACTTTCGCTTCTTTTCGAATTTTTTGTTCAGATTTAGACTCGTCATCAGCGACTCAAAGGGCTAAAAAAAAGTATCCTTCGATTAGTCAGAACCTATGAAAATTTTTCGTACAATGTGTCATGATAATCAATAAAAAAACCCACCGAAATCATCAAAGTCGAAAGTCTTATTTTTTTCTTTCACTTTTCGATAATTATTTTCCAAAAAGTTGCAGATTTAAAAATCAAAAAGGACTTGCATTTCTATTATTTATTATTATTATTTATTTATTATTTGTTCATTATACATCGATTTATTTGGAATTAGTATGAAATAGTGAATCAACTCGAAAATGTACTTTTTCTGTTTCCAACCATAAAAAAAGGCTTCGCCGGTCTGAAGTTAGTGGCTAGACCAGGTTCGCGTGTTTATTGAAAGAAAAAACAATTTTTATCTCTTTCACTGTTTAGAGCTTCAATAAAACGATAAAAGGTGCGAGGACCTTGAAATTTCTCACTGTATATACGAATATCTGTATATACATCGTCATAAAAAGTATATATGACGTAACAACGTAACTGGAGTTGTACAAGCGTTATATACGAGGATGTACATGACATTACGTATACAGAGATTGCTCACTTACGAGGCTCGTCTCTCGTGCAAACGTTAACAAAGTACACGAATGTTTCCTCCCCTTTTTCTCAATTTTTTGTTTTTTTTTGTACGTATGTGTATGTACGTATGAATTATATGTATATGTAGCGCAGATTTGAACGCTCATAAGGTAGTCGCGAGAGGTATTTATGAACGCTGGCACACCCCCGCAGTTTTTATTCGCCCCTCCTTTTCCTCGCTCACCTTTTTCTCTTTTTCTCTCATTCTCTCTATCTCTGATATTTTTACTGGCATCTCCAGCTTCACATACTCTTCCTTTACCCCATAATACGTATATATATGTATATAAATGGAAAATGTCCATGATGTTTACATAAATTTGCATTGTCTCGTTCTCCCTCCCGCGGTTGCATTTTTTATGCAAACATTTGGCATTACGAGAGGGAAAAAAATAAATAGGGCGTCAAACCAACTATAATGGGAGGGAAACATGGCCCCTCAGAGATAAAACCGAGCCGTTCCAATTTTTATGGGATATTTTTGCGGAATTCGAGGAAACTGGGTCACAGTGGAAAACGCGATTTCTATACGGCCATGCTTTTTTTTTAAGGCCTAATATTTTTTTTAATGTTTAGTAGATTTCAAGGAAAACACGGGATTTTTTGAGAAACATTTTTAAGCCCAGTTTGAATGTTGTGATTTTTTGAAAGTTGGAAAGCGTCGGTAGATTGAGAACCAAGGTTATCTGATGTTTAAATATTTTCATTATTAATATCACTGTACCTATTTTAATGTCGCATTTTTTTATTGTATGATAGGCTTCAGAAAAAGTCTTTGAATTTTTGTAGAATTTTCTGAATCAAGTTTTACGAGTTACGATTTTTTTAAATAGAGAAAGTGTTGATGCATCGGAAAAAAATGATTTCGTTTTAAGATGCAATATTTATTGGAATTTAAACACATTTCAGTCTATTATTATTTTTTTTTTTAATTTAGTATCTCCGTTTGTAAGCTGTAAATTTTAAAAGTAAAGTTTTATACGACTCATACGATTATTCGAAATATTATATTCATAATGGTCAGTATAATTAGCAAACTTTCGTGTCCGGTAATTTCGTGATTATTTTTCATCCCTTAAACGTAGCATACGTGGTTATTTTGCGTGAACGATTTACGAGTTGCCAAATCTTGTACAAACGAAACGAAACCCTGGAGCTTGACGGCCGAGTACTTGAATATTTATCGGACCAGTGCCAGTTATTATTAGCCGTATCTCGCTTTCGCGAGTTCTTTTTTCTCATGAGTTTTTAATTTCCAATTAATTATACATCTTGACAAGAAGGAATGTATGTCGCAGGGGTGGAAAAGGAATTTAATAGTATCGCTTGGTCGTAAGGGTAGTTTTGTTTAAAATAAAAAAGAAAATATTTGTGTACTCTTGGAATGTTTTGTTTACTGATTTTTTCCTATTTCAGCTACACAGCATTTTTTTGTTCTTTTTTGATAATTAATTATTCAATTCTATAAGACTGTTTTATTTCCATTCCGGGGTTGCGAAAGAAGCTAAGGAAATCTATGTTAAAAGACAATTGTTCTCCACTTCTTCTGCCCTCTCATTTCTCTTCTCTTCTGTATGGCATGTAGTCTCACGACTAATCAATTAATATGCAGATGTACGCACGTACAGAGAGCAAGAAAAAGAGAGAGAGAGAGAGAGAGAGAGAGAGAGAGAGAAATCAGAAATGCTGGAGCACGACATACGGAAAGCAAATGAGAATTTACTACGGTTTAGTGAGAGAGCGATGCTCATTATGCCACCGCGATCACACCATCTCTCATCCCTATACATAATGCAGGTACATATATAGGGTGTCTCAGAATTAAAGGTCAATGTAGTATAAATTAGTTTGGGAATGAAATTTGGCGTCGAAAAGTCTTTGACCGTTTCATGATCCAATGAATACTTGGTGAATTATTAATGATTTTTAATTTGAACCAACCAGAAGCGTGTGATGAAAGGGTGTGCTGCGAGCGAGCAAATGGTGGGGGTCGGATGGCCACTCGCGTGCATCGCTCCATCGCCACGCCCCCACGTGGCGCGTGTCTGATTCGTCCAACTTATATGACTAATAACTCATCACGTATAAGTGGGATCGAAAAATGCCCAAAGAGTTTTCGACGTAGAATTTTGTCCCTAATCCAATTATGTGGTTGTCAGCTTTGGTTCTTGGACACCTTATACGTTTTCAAAGATAAATGAGTAGAAATATACCGTGTAGTAAATCGTACCGTGTTAAATCTATGCGGGCATGCAACACACGAGTTTTCCCTCTTCTCTCCCCATCTCCGCTTTGGTTTCATGGTGAAAATCGACGTTGAATGAGAGCCTCGCGGGCGAGGCTCTCGTAGAAGAAGCGAGGGTGAAAAGGATATGAGGACGGGGAGGTAAACGCGTCGACTAAGCGCGTTTCAATTAACGCCACAGGCTGTGGCTTCCCTCTTTCTTTCTCTTTCTCTCTCACTGCATCATTCAAGAACAGCCTCCTGATTTTTTCTGCCCTGTGAATGCCGGAATGAGCATTCTGTCTGTGCCCGTACACATCCGTCATTTCCGGAAGCGTAACGCACAAATTTTTTCATTCACCTGTCTCGATAGCTCCTTGATAAAACTAATGAGAAAAATCGCATTCAAATTTCAAAAAAAGAGCAATGAAATGAAAATTAAACTCGGTATTCGTACCACATGATGTCGATCTCGAGGCCTATCTTAAGCAGCGTGAGAATAAATAAGATCTCCGCGTCAGATTTTTTTTTTTTTTTTTTTTTTTTTTTATAATAAAAGCAGCATGCATGAAGGATAAAAAACAAATGAGGAAAAGAATCGAGAGCGATTGGTGCGGGAATGAACGTGAGTAGAAGAGTCCAAGTGGCCGCGCCCGATCGATCACATCCCCGCTAATTAATTCATCCGTCAATTAGCGATCGTTCGTGCGTGAGGATGGCGAAAGAAAAAGAGAAAAAGAGAGAGACAGAAGAAGGAATAAAACGATATAAAAAGAGAAAAGAGAAAGTGATCCTGAACAAGAACGAACGACGAGATCGGTTGAAGGGGAACGCGCGCCTAAGTATCGCAAAAAATCGAGAGCTTCACATTGCCATCAGGTTCTCTCTCTCTCTCTCTCTCTCTCTCTCTCTCTCTCTCTCCCTTCTCTTCTTGTGGGAATTTAATTAAACGGGGGAAGGTACCAGACGCTGCAAGATTGTGTAGGTGTGCGCGTGTGTCTATGTACCTGCATATTTTCTTGTACGCGCTTGTGTGTGCTCGTGTCCATGTGTGTGTGTGCATGTTCGAGTACATAGAAGAGGGCGTCGTCGAGAGGACGGTGGGTCTAAGATACATGACATCCTCGGGGCGGACGGTGCCGGCTGCAAGAAGCACCCTGACGCCATTCGACTCGGTTCTCTAATCATAATTTTACCCTTCTTCCCCCCTTCATTTCTCTGTCCTACTCCACGTCTCTCATTCTCTCATTCTTCCTCTACTCTCCTCTTCGTCCTTATATCTTCCTTCTTCTTCTTCCTCTCTCCTATGAACAGAAGATCGAGAGAGAGAGAGGGATGAAGACTGCCACGACTGAACCAGAAAGACGTCACGGTGCGATATGAATTATATTTGCAATTACACTGTTACACCACCAGCGAAAGCTCCGAAGTACGAGAGGACCCAGGATAATATCACTCCGAGGAGAATGAGGGGTTGATTAAACCGAGAGCCCATAAAGTCAAACATAATTTGAATGCGTCTGTCAAAACAGTACTTATTGTAGCCTGGTTATAATTTTTTTAACCATTTATTTATTATTTGTATATGTCTGGATCGACAAATTGAAATGATAAAATCGGTTAACGATTGTTAGTGATGATGTATATACGACTTTACATCGAATTTTTCGACTGACATGTAAATCGGTAATTGACATCGAAAATCCGATCCATTCTAACCCCGAAAGGATTTTTGTTGGCTTTCATTTTAATAACTAATGATTTTTTTAGTGATCCTTCGGGATTGATAACAACAAATATATTATTACGTTGTAATTTTGATTGAGTCCATATAAAAAAAAAACTTCGCAGTAGTGAAAAAAGGTATATTCATTGTGGCTTCTTCGTTGCCGGAGATCCAAGTCCATTGAATTTACGACACTGATTAATGGACGTGGTACATTGAGAAAAAAAAATAAAAATAAATAAAGAAAAAGAATTTACGCTGAGAATGTAGGAAAAATGTGTGATAGGAAATGAGAAAGAATATGGTTTTAGTGTTTGCGAAGAGGAGAGGAAGAGCGAGAGAGAGAGGAAAATGCGAAAGACTTAGCGAGAACGTACGAGTGGAAGAGCGAAACTTTTGCCGGTTTCTTGTCCGTCCGGTGATATCGGGTCGCGGAGAAGAATAAGGAAGGGAAAGGAAAGGGTTAGTCCTGCAACTGATATAAATCACGGGATCCAGAAGCCTGTGGTAGAAGAGATAGAGAAAAGAATTTTTCATTCGAGGCAAAAGGGCGTAAGTCTGCGTCAAATAGCGTGTCGTTTACGCCATTTTGTTGTCATGGTTATTCTCTCTCGTTCTAGTGAGCTAAGAGCTTTGCATTGACCATTGAGATCCATGGTCTTGTCTCCTACGTCGTCACACACGTGGACACTGATCATCTTCTTTTCTCTCTCTTTCTCTCTCTCTCTCATTCTTTTTTGCCTTCCTTCTTTCTGGTCGTCAGTTCTTGCCCGCTGCCGTCCTTACGATACTACTTATTTTTTATTTTTTTTCTTCTCTTCTCAACTTCTTTCATTTTTGTGACCTTTTTTATTTGAACCCCTGAGACTTGTCTCACCTACAACGACACCCCCTTAACGCGGGACATTATCAGATCAACGCCACCTTGTTGCTCACACTTCTCGGCCCCCGCAATGCCAGCTACTTTTTTAATTGATTTCCAATCACTGCTACCCTTTCTATACACATATATATATATATACTTATTTATATACGTTCATGTGTATATATAGATCCGTGCGAAGTCGTGCCTTAACAGGCAGTTAAAGACACGAGTAAGAGACACGCGAGCCCTTTTCATCGCGTTTCTCTTCTCACCTCGTACCTCTTTCGATATATGCTACCGGGCTTCCCGCTCACTCACAGATAAGCTTAGTTTCACACGTATTTTTTGTAAGTATATGTACAGACTCTTCAAAAAGTGCGTTTATTCTTCTGGAGACAGTCGGATCGCGAAATTCTGGAATAAAAAGTCTTTACGCATTTTTCTCTCTGATGCACCGTTGAGGAGATATCAACTTCAACAGAGACAGCCAATGCGGTGCGCTGATAAGAAGTCAGGGGAGTGTTATCACCGGTGCACCGGGTTGGATAACACCAATCGATCAATATCTCATCAACCGTGAGTCGGAGAGAAAACATCGCCAGGACTTTTCTGTTAAGAACATCGTGATTTACTTATTCTACTAGGTTTCGATCCTGGAAAACTTTTTTTATGGGGAAGTATTGAAATCTATTCATAAAAAGATCAAAAATAATTATAAATTAAAATTTGTTGAATTCCTCATAATATGCTGGATGAATTTTGGAATTTCCGATAAATACAATGTCTGCAGTTCGATACGAGACCCAAGGAGGAATAAGTTATTAGTATCCATGTGCGCGGTGCTCAAAACAAAAATAAAAATGAAAGATAGCTCTGCCATAAAAATTCGATTCATTGGATGGACCAACCTGAGAGAGATGAAGGAATTCATCATGTTCTTTTCGTCAGAAGAGAAGTCTCGCAGTCGGTATGATTCTGGTCCAATAGTAAGTCGTATAAAAGTATAAGAGGGTCCACAAAGTATTCCTTGGTGGTAGCCGCTCCCGAGGAGAATACGGGAGACAAAAACGCGAAAAGTTTAAGCAACTCTTGTGCGAGCACACTCCGTGGACGAATGTCCCGATCTTCCTCCTCTTATGAAATCTTTTACTTTGTCTCTTGATGACTCTGGAAAATGAAGGAAATAGCAACCCCGAATAACTTCGATCCTCCAAACTCGCATTTGAGAAAAGTTTTTCGCGTCTTGAGACACTACATAAACGTGGAAAGGATTAAATTTTACCATAAAAACTACACTGTTGCAAGGAGAAGAAAAATTTTATTTCATAACTATTTTTAAACAAAGAACTTTTATTTTATTGATTCAAAATACTTTAAGGTGGTGATCACAGATATTGTCATATTACGGGAAGGCTGTAACGAATTCGATACTATCAATAAAAAGAGCTTCGGAGTCCACGTCTTGGAGATCCCTAAGAAGCCCTTTCAAGCTGCCAATCTATGAAATTAGAGCAACAGCTGTGGGAATTCATAAATCGATTCCTTCGAGCTCCGTTCGATCTTTTTTTTCATCTCTGTTCTTCTGTCTTCCTTTCTCTCCCTTTTATTCGCGAATAACATTAGCTGCACTCTTGAAAAAAATGAAAAAAATCCAAAAAAGAGATTAACCAAAAAAAAGTTGGAGAGAAGTCCTGGAAGGTAAGAGGCAGAAAGAATTTCGTCAGGACGTTCAACCCTTGAGTCTATCCCTTCGTTTTTTATCATCATTTTCAATCGAGGACTACCTTTTTGCTCTTCTTTCTTTATTTTCCCTTTCCCCTCAGCCTATAACTTCGCCATTTTGTTTTCTGGCTGTTGGATTCATCCAGGAGGATCGGCAAAAGGACGGGATCACAATTGACCCCCTTTTGGTCATCGAGACTCTTCCTCTCCTCGTTGTTGCCTTCGTCTCCTGAGCGGGTTGTTGCGTTTCCTGGTTTAATGCGAGTGAGTCCGTATCTTTGTGAGGTCTCGCCGCCACAGAGAGCTGCAATAAAGCTGAAAAGTCCAGCGAAGGATGGAAAAGAGAGAAGAGAAGAGACCATAACCGCGATAGTTGATCCCGAAAACGTGGAGGCCCCAACGGCGAACCTTGGACGGCCTTACTGGCCCATCCGTCACCCGCTGACACTCGCCCGATGCGTTTTTCTTGTCCTTCTTTTCATCCTCTCCTTCCATACATCCTCCTTCTTACCATTCTCTCCATCTCAGCTTTCATTGGTTGTTTTGTTTCGACCAATCCCCTTAAGGGCCCTTAAAGGATTACGAAAATGGAGTTTCAAATTGCGAGATCTAATCACCGAAGTCAAATACCTTGGGAAAAAGGAATTTCCAATTTGAAATAGAAAAAATTGAGATCTGGATGAGATTTCTTCAATACATTCGTATGTAAGGCCTAAACAGAATCTGGTGAACAGACTGAGTACCAGAACAAGATCTACTTCATCGATTGTTAGTAAAAACTCCCTTCAATATTGTCCATCATTGATGTGTCGAGTTTTAGGGCCCATAATGCCCAGGAGCACTTTCTTCATTACCAACATAAGGTATGAAATTTTGGGCCCGATATCTTCATTACCGACTGGAAATGGGTTAAATCTTCTTTATCCACGCTTTCGATCATTTTCTCTTTTTCCCAAGCCCGTAAGACCCACTATCTTCTTTACCATCAATGGGTATCGTGGTCTCGGGCCTGATTTCCCCATTGCCGGCTAGACATCGGATATTCTTTGCATATGTTTCCAATGACTCACTATTTCTTTGAGACCTTAGGACCCAAGGCCCAAGTGCAGCATAGCACGTACCTGAATTTTCTTTCAGTCTCTCTCTTGGGGACCCTCAGTGAAAACCGGTTTATCCCCTTGCTCCGAGGCTTGAACGAGGATCTCTTTTGAATTTGAATTCTGCCCCGTGCTGGTCTTGCGCTTAACGAACTATTTTCGCTCCTTTTCGTTTTTTCTTCTTTTGGGCCTTGTCTTTTCGCTCAAATGAGCTGTATACTTTGACAGTACGTTGTTACACGATACCCCCTCGTGGCGATGGGAAAACCGCAAGCACCCCATGGACCCGTTTCTCTGGATCTATTTGTGGGTATGCGTGTAAGTACGTTTGTTTGTCAGCGCCTCCGGGTGTTAAACTGTTACGTAATAGCGCGGACTGTGGGACGGTGAACGGGCCCCGGAACAGCTAGATCGAATAGACTAACCTCTCAGCACCCGATTAGCCACGGATGCTTAACCCAAACCGTTTCCCATAAGACTTTCCATGCCGCCTACTACGACCTTTTTTCTTTCCACATTCTGCATTCGACCTTTCAACAATAAAACGACGATGATGAAGCTTAAGCACTTCATTGGCTAACTCACAATCACTTTTTCACACGATTTTTAGGAAAAGACCATGCGATGCGCATCAAATACCGTTTGACCCCATTTATATGCATTCATGCGGTTATGACCTCTGGCCATTCTTCTTGGGACTCTTGCAAGTAGGCAAACGTTTCATAAGGCCCAAAAAATCATGAACATTGTTTACGAGCGAAAAAAATTGAGCTACTCCTCAAATGAGCCAAGGGAAACTCTTCGGTGTATGCAACGGGGCCCAAGTTAATTCTATTTTGGGCCTCATGTATTTATATGAATCTCTGCGATGAAAAGGCTTATTATAGCTTAACAATGGCAACACGTCAAACTCAATCTCATGACTGACGAAGTGAATAACATAATCGCTATTAATGGAGACTCTAGCAGGGCCCTGTGGGCCTGAAGTTAATTCCCTTTCGGGCCTCATGTTTTTATGTGAAAATATGCGAGAAATGACTGTTGTAGCTCAACAAGAACTCAATGTCACAATACACGAGGCAAAAGAACGAAATCCCTTTGGAGAAACCTTTTCATGGGCCCAATTTAATTCCACTTTTGGGTCTTATCTTTTAACGTATGAATATACGGGAATTGTAGCTCAACGAATAACGATTCATCATGCCCAATCTCACGATTCACGAAGCGAATAAATATAATCCTTGTGGGTCACTAAGAGATGCATCTTCGGCGCGATGATGCTGCAATGCGAAGGAAGAGTTTAGTCAGGAGTAGATAGAGAAATAAAGGAACAAAAAGGGGGAGAGAGATGAGGGCCCGAGTCGAAGTAATGGTCGTCGGCCTTATCCTGAGTGTGGGCCTTATACCCTAGTCCTCCGTAGTCCCCTCTTCTTCGTCCTCTCCGTCAGGCCAGGATCGCAGAGGTTCTCGCGCTCTGCTGCGCGAGGACGACGAGGAGGATGACGCGAGGCGATTCTCGACCTCGCTAATGGAAAACGAGGGAGACAAGAGAGCACGAGGAGGAAGACAGATTGCAGGAGTTCTCGATATACTCGAGTGCCTGCGCTCGTGCATTGTTTACGGGAGGACGCCTGAGGCTCCGCCATATTGGATTCCACTTGCGGCATTGTAGATCAAAATTATAAGGTGGAACGAGAGGAGATCGGCCCGAATTAAAGTGCTGGTAAAGGATGCTGTATCGTTAATGCACATCAACAGCCATAACCATTCAAAAACAACTCGATTCACAACGATTTGTCGGTTTAAAAAATCTTCCCTCCCCTCCGCCATTTTGTTTCGCTTGTTTATGTGTTCGTGCCATATCTTTGGACTCGTCCTCGGCAGCCTCTTGGCAACTTGGCCGATCAGTTCGAGGCGCGAGAACGAGTTTTCACGATCACCAGTCCAAGAAGTTGTGCAAAACACATTTTCAGGTCCCTCCCTCCCCTCCTGGCCCCCGCGCTCTCTTTTTCGCCCCTGGACCCCGTTTCATAGCGCATGCGTGTCAGGCTTGAGCGTCGCCATTAATTACACGGTGGGCGGCTGCGGCCCACCGGGACGATTCTTCTCGTAACCGCAACTTTAAATCTTTACCTCCTCCCACTCCCTTCTCTGGTCCCCCAATAAAGATTATTTTGACAAAAATTCGAATTTCGATAATTCAAACGTGATGCAATTCATATTAAGATTGAATTTCCAAGTTGTTTTTTACACCACGCGCGCACACGTAACTGTCGATGCAATCGTTATGAAACCTGCCGATTTTTTCGTTTGCTTTGGCGTTCTTCCTCGGTGTTTTCACCTCCGGGAGAAAATAAAAATTTTACTCTCTCAGGCGTAAATATTCCCCTGCACGAATGCACCGGGAATTGACGTCTTATCGCTGCAGAATGAAGAAGAAAGAAAAAAATATTGCGCGAGCGAACGAGGAGTGTTTGCAAGACGAGCGTTGGAGAAGAAGAAAATAAGAAGGAAAAAGAAGAAGAAAACAAGATAAATCCGGATGCACACAGATCTTTGGCACGAGCCTATTCGCGCAGAAACACCAGCCGAGTTTATTCTTTTGACTCTATCTTGTATACCTGTAGATTACCATGGATCAAATGATATAGAGAGAGAAATATGGGGGGAGGAAAAAAATAATAAAAATGTGAGGGGACGCGAGAGCGTAGAGATGCTGGCATGGAGCAGAGTGTAATATGGGGCCCAACATTTTTCCTGCAGCATCCAAGCCCCCTCTTCGACCTCGGACCCCACTCTCTTCCGTCCATGGACCCCGCAACACTCCTGAAGAGAAAAGAGAGAGAAGGGGTAACTCCCCTTCCCCCTCTGCCCCTCTTTCTCTCGCTATATCCTCTTCGAACTAACTCTCGGTCTTAAAAGCCTTAAGATCTTAAGCCACGTGCTTAGTCAGGGTCCCTGTAAGACCCAAACGCCCCTTGGGCCTCAGACACGACGAACCGTCCTTAGAAGAGACAGGACCCCGAGAGCTCCGCTCCGAGTTCCGTCCAACAATGACGCCCAGTCCTACGTGATCCCTCGTACCGTCCTCGCGTTACTTTTCCGCTCAAACGAACGCCCCCCCCCCCCCCCCCACAACCACCATAAAAATAATACGTATTTACGATTTTTATTTCGCCCTTTTCCCCCATTTGATTGTGAACCGTTTCCCAAGGTCATTGGACTCTCGGGACACATTTTTTATTGGATTAAAAATTGAGAAGTTTTCGCGAGGCTTTAGTCCCTTTTGGGTCTGGGGCGCAGGGGCATTTGCCCCATTTCCGTCTGGTGATCTCCGAGTGAAATAAAAACGTGTTGTGAAGTGACTGTTCGCCTTAATAAATTTATCTAGACCCAGAATTTTGTATCTTTGATGATTCATACCTTTTTTTTTTCATTGAAAAATTTCTTTTGTTATTGTTGTTGTTTCTCTTGTTTATATTGTTCTTCTTGAGTGCGCGCGCCCTAAAAATACAGGATTAAAGTGAAGTTCGAGTGTCCACAACGACCGAGCGTTTTCTCGCTCATTTCTCAAATTGAAAATTGGCCAATTTAGTGCCGAAAAAAATTCGTGAAAGTTGGCCAATCTCAGTGGCCGGATGTTCGTCTTGTCTACGAGCCACGATCGGCGTATAAGCCCGCTAATTTGTCTCTCGATGGATCGGACGATCCGAACGTCATTTTTACGATTGTCAAAAAATTAATAAAAAGAAAACTGGAAAATTGAAAAAATATGGAAAAAATGAGTGAATCCGAGAGCGGCGAGTGTTCGGTGGAGGAAATCGATTGAATAAATTTGACGATTTAATAACCGATCGAATATCGAAATAAAATAATATCATCGATCGCCTGACATGGCAACTCTGGGCCTCTCCAAAGTCTTCATATTGGACAAGTACTTTACCGAACTTCAAAAGTTCTGGGAGACCGAGAAGAAGCTGCAAGGTGAAGAAATACAAAAAATGAACACCCGCAATACACGTAAAAACATTTTGTCTTCAATCACAATATTAAGGAAAAGAGAAACAATCCCAATCACAAATATAATGAATCCCAAATGCACTTGAAGTAAAAATACCGAATATCATAAGTAAACAAATCCAAAAAACCTCTAAAAACCTCAAAACCCGATGCAACCTAAATAAAACCTTCAAAGGATTAAAACCAACGCAAAAAGTACCAAAATAAATCAATCAAAGCCACAAATAATCGACACAAACCCAAAAATTTCGAAAACGAACTAAAAAAATACCGAGCAGCACTTTAAACCAACCCTAATCAAAAACTACCCCAAAACAGGTCCAAACCCAAAGTGCAACAAAATTTAAACCACTTATCTTTAAGATTTAGGCATACAATGGAAAATTTAATCATTTGCTTGGGCATGGTAATAATAATTGGCCTTTTGCGAGTACAGAATGTTTCTCTCTTATTGTTGGATGAAAATAAAAGATGGGAGACCGCGACAGAGCACGAGATTCCCACAGTCCCGCAAGTACAATTAAATACACACATACACATATAGACACACACACACACACACACACACACCCACACACACATATATATTTATATTACGTGTTCTCATTTTACAGAACTCTTGTGCGTATATCATTGACGCGCACTTTGCACGTTAATACTTCTCTTAGCTTTGCTCTCTCTCTCTCCCTCTCTCTCTCTCTCCCTCTCTCTCCCTCTCTCTCTCTCTATCTCTGCTCTGACGAGTTTCACCGTTCCTCGCCACTTCTTCAGGAACTTCCTCTTCCTCATCAACGGCTACAACTTCTCTAAATATATTTCTATATATATATTCGAATAAATAGATATATAACTATAAATAATTATATATATGTATATGAGCTCAGGAAGCAATATTATCTACTGTAAATCCGTGCTCTTCTCTCTATCTCGTGCTCAAACTCCAAGGAGCTGCACGAGGTACAAACTACTTCTGAACGCGCGAATCACTTCGCGTATAAACTCCTCCACGTGAAATTACCCTCGGTACAAAATTGACACAATTTCGAACACATTTCCAAATGTTTTTAAGACTCCAATTGCTGGGGAGATATAAGAAAAAATCGTATTTTACTTGTTAAAAAAGTTTATTTATTTCTGTTTTGTTTATTTCCGTAATTATTAGTGAAACAGTCGTTTCGAGATCGTTTTAGTTGGGATGAAGCATCCCATATAGAGGGGCCGAGACATATTTCAGTATTTATCAATATAGTCATGCAGATTTGTGTCTGGAATATCTACAGCCTTCGCCAAAAGTTTTAGACACTGTCTGATGTTTCTATCTGGACAAACAGTCGAATATCTCAGTCGCAAAAATATATAATCCAGTTTAGCGAACGGAGTTTCAAAGCGAACAAATTTAGCTTCAGTTTACTTTTTTTGTTTAATTTTTCTGATTTTTTTTTGCGCTCGCTACGCAAATTTGAATATGGCTGTTTTTCACGATTTTTTTACTCTGTAATATCTCCACAAATAATTAAATAACTCCGCGAAAAAACATCGCAGATTTTGTTGAAAAAAACCAACTTCAAGCTGATGATCTCTTCTTCGAAGTTCTTTGATCAAAAAGTCAGATTATTATCTTTCTTAAACCCGAGCAACTGACATTGTCGAGTGAGAAAATTGCTATGGCTACATTCAGTATTAAGTACCGGGCGCAAAAAAAATCGCATAAATTTAACAAAAAAGGTAAAGAAAGCTGGATTTGTTTGCTTTGAAAATCGGTTTGCTAAACTGGTTTATAAGTTTTTTTGGCCGAAATATCAAAGTTTTTGTCCGGATAGAAATATTGCAGGGTGCCTAATACTTTTGGCAAAGCCTGTATTGTTAAAATATATATTTGTTATAAATATATGTATATTCGAAAGTCTTGCGTGCCGACGAACGTATAAGCTCACGAATTGTAATTCCAAGAAGTAAGTACTGCAAGCTCCTCGAAAGGGGATGAGTACGAAATCATACAAGGTGTCCAATTTTAATCAAAACAGTTAATTAGCTCAAAAAAATATAATCTGACAACGAAATTGTAAAAAGTTTTTCAAAAATGATGCCGTACAGCTTCAGACTTCCAAAAAAATAGTTGATTTTAAGAAAAATCAAAGAAAAAGCAAGAAATGCCAACGCTGAATAAATTGTAGAGTCATTTCACTTTACAGTTTGATTCTCTACGTGGAGTATATCTCGAAATTTCATATTTGTTTATATGGGACTCGTTCCTCGTCGCAAATGAAACTAGAACTCAAAGGAGTTTTGTTGTAATAATACAATTAGAATGTCATATGATCGCTATTAATTAAATGAGGAATATTATTAAACAGCGTGGGAATAATAAAACTGTTATGTATGTGCTAATTTCCTTCGAAATTCTTATTATTATTGTGTGGTTGTGGAGTGTTTTCTTTATATTTAAAAATAGAGAATAGAAAAGAGAATTGATGAAAAATTAGAGAAAAGTAAGTAAAAATAACGTAGAAATTAAAAATCAGAAAAGAAATAACAATCAATGTGTTTATTCCGAAAAAAACTGCTTAAAATTGTATTAACGAAAAAAGAAATTCGATTATATAATCGTAAAGATTGCCTCGCATACGTAGTTTGTCCTATAAATTCATAGCTATTCTCAGGACAGTATAATATGCATGTAGATAGCGATATATCTGGCAAATATCATAGTGCAAAGATGGAGAGTGGTGGGAGAGCTTCTCGGCAGGTAGAGCACGTAGACTCGTATAATATCCACCGATAGTGGTTCGAGAATAAGGGCCGAGGGGTTGGGGCGAGGGGTGAGTTGAGGTAAAGGTAGATGGGGTAAGTTCATCCTATACCCCCGTTGAATTTCTTCGTTGGAGAGGGTGTTCCTTGGGCCTGGATTGCGTTTAACCAGAAAACTCGGTGCAAGCTCTCCAACACAAATATACGTGAGGTTACGAGAGCCTCGTTTCGCGATGGCACGTTTTCTTTTTAACTCGTGTCGTTTTCCATCCCCTGCGAGGGAACACCTTGAATATCTCTTGTACTAAAACTGCCCCAACCCTCAGCACACCCCTTAACCCAACCCGTTGTTCGTCGTATTCACCGAGATACGAGAAAAAACGCGTATAAAATTTTTCCGAGGGAATGCGATTATTATTCTCAGGCTCATATCTACTAGGTATCCCAGAATTCATCCTTAGAAGTATGAAAAACTGTTAAGTCGTGAGATTCTGAAGAGAAAGGTCCTTTTACGTTTTTCCCTACGACGCACCGTTAATAAGATATTGTTGTTGAAACGGGACAGCCAATAGCGAGGGTCGATGAGAAGAGGGCGTGCCGTACCGCACTCCGGCCTATCCGCTGCGTCGGCTATGAGCGCATGTGCACTTCCCCCACTCCGCGTCTTTTTACCTGCTCCGCGGATTGGATTTCACATCATTTAATCAATATCTTGTGAACGTTCCATCAGAGAGAAAAATGGAAAAGGACTTTTCGCCTTATAATTACACGATTAATGCAACCTGTGTGTTTTGGAGGCGATTTTTTGGGTACCCTATATACATAATATGGTCCGTGCTGATGCATGCGAGGAACAAGAGCAGAGGTGGTTTTTTTCTCGCATCCAGTTACCCCGCGGGCGACACCGTGGTTTATGGTTTCTACTTTGCTCTTTTTTTATTTATTTTTTTTTGTTTTTCCTTCCTTTTTTCCTTTATTTCTCACTCGCTTAGCAACATTTTGCTGGTTCTGTGAAACGCAAAACGAGTTTCACTAATACTCGCTTTCGTCTTTTATACATATGTATAGTAATCGACGAATAGCCGCGAACAAAAGGCCCGCAACGAGTACGAGTTTTGTAATGAAAATTATGTGAAACCTGGTTGAGTATTAAGTGGTGCCTTTTGACTCGATTTGTTCGCGGATTAACCGCGAAATATCGCAAAAAATAATGCAAAAGTGCGTTCGTATGAAAATAATTTTAACAATGATTAAAATAATTGATTTAAAAATTAAGAAAAAATGATCATACGCTAAACTTCAGACATAATAAACAATTTATTTTTTATTCAATCGTAAATATTTTTTTATAACAGAGCCTTAAAAAGAATATTTCATTTCCTCGCGCCTGGATGAGGATGTGAAAAGTTTATGGCAATAAGCACCCGAGCCTTCATTCTGGATTATAAAAAATAAAAAAATGGGAATGAAAAATAAAACGCCAACGTTTATTGTGGAGGAATTTCGACTCTAGGCCTTTTTTAAATCGCACTTTTGGCTTCGCGCGCGTTTCGCACGTCCGACCCATGAGACCCATTGCTGCGGAAGCGCTAGAAAGCGAAAGCAAAAGTGATTAATTTTAAGGTTCATAAAGCGCGGGAAAAATACATACTTAATAATGAATAAATGAATAAATCTCAATTGATTAATTCGAAAAATCAAATATTACGAAAATATTGTCGGCTCGAATAATTGAATAATGACGAACCGATTTTTTTTTGTTTTGCATTTTCTTATAAAAATACACTAATGTTAATAAATTATTCAAATTCCATGCAGAACTTTTGAAAAAGTAATTATGAAATTAAAAAAATTGTTTCATATTTTGAACTTGTTGACAAAAAACATATAAAGTTAAACTGACTACTAAAATCGCACAAGCTCCATAAAAAATGTATAATTTGACAGTTTAAATGTGAAACATTACAGAAACAGTTCGATGCTCTGGGAAAAAACCCTCGCGGAACCAAACATCCAATGGGCATACGTGCATAAGGCCAGAAAATATCCATGTCACGTTCATTAGATGTTCGGTTCTATGAGGGAAATAATTTACTGAAAAAAATATAAAATTGAAGAAACATCGAATTTTTCAGGGGTCAAAAGTTCCCAAAGGCTCAAGGGGCCTTAAACATCTTGCAATGATCATGTCTGGAGAATTCCCCCTCCTCTTCTCTTTCCAAGGATACACGAAAAGTACATCCATAGCGTGTGCAACGCCATTGGGGAATACAAAGAGAAGGAGAAAGAGAAAAGGAGAGGATAATAACTGACGAAAATGTTTTTGGGTCGTGGGAGCCTCCGAGATTTGTTCTTCTCTCTCAAGTATATGTTTCCCTCGAAATTTCAAATATCCCATTTACCTCATAATTTATCATGAAGAAAAGCCCTCTTTATAAAATAAAAAATAATTCTTTCCTCTTTCAATAATTATTAACTCAATTTTTCGTGAAGAATTGAATTTTACATTAAAATCAATTTGATCAACAACTTTTTATTAATTATAAGAAATAATAATTAATAAAAAATTAATTGATTTCATAAAATTAATGTGTTGATGAAAACGATCAACTTTATGAAGAGTTATAATTATAATTTATTTACGGTGTGATTGTTCCACAAATAAATAACTTGGAATTAATTTACAGACAGCTAATTTTTGATAAACTGTTAATTAATAAACAATTTATTAATAACATAAGTTTTGAAATAATGAGTACCAAATTATTAACAATCGAAGAGTTCTGATTGTGAGAAACAATGTATAGTGTCAACTTTATCATTTCTATTAATTTAAGAAAAGAAATTGAATTGTAAAAATTTGACTTTTTTTTGTACATAATTGAAAAATTGGATTTGGCTCATTTTTGAATTATCCACATTTCTTCTTGATCCTTGAAGAGGCTTATAAAGTGGGCTAGTAAATTTGAAGGCTCACAGAGAGAAAAAAGAGACATGAACCTCGTGGAATCCACTTTTGTTCCTTGACTCCTTTTCCCCACTTTTCGACTGACCATTCGATTCATAAATCTCACACGAGTTTCGAGTGAGGCAAGCTGGAGTTACCTCGAAGAGGGTTTACACACGAGGGAACTCGTGAAATAAAAAACCTGTTCTCCCATATCTACAGGACGTTCCAGAAAACCATTTTTTTTTACTTTTTCTCTCACGTCTCTATTCCTTTAAAAACCCAACAATTCCCCACCAAAATCATTATTAATTTAAAAAAACTTCCGAAAAATTATAGCTCAAATAAAAAAAAATGTGCAAAAATGAACAAACATTCAGGACGAATGTATATACGACTTAAAAATTGTTGAGAATGTTTTTTTCACAACAGTAAAACTGGAGCAAAACAAAAATAATCAGAATACTTTGAATTCCTGGAGACTAGACCTAACTTAAAAAATAATCACCAAAATTTATTTGCAAAATTAAAAAATTGAACCGAATCCTTTGATTTTTGTATTTTTTTCTATCGCCATGAATAAATGTTCATAATACACAATAACACAAATTGATTGATTCACAAAAACAATATTACATAAATATATAATAATAAACAAATTTGAACGTATAAGAAAGAAAAAATCCAAACGCATGACAACAAAAATACGAAATCATTCCTACAATCGATTATTGAATTGATTATTAACAATTGACAAGTTAAAAATTGAATAAAAACGAAATTATTGAACAAATGTTATTTATAATTAAATGATTTTCGTATTTGGTTCGAATGATCCTGTATATTTGCTGCAGGCGTTCGAAATAGCTGGATGGTGGTACGGAGGAGCTTCGAGAGTGGTACCTGCTTCCTTTAATTTCTGGGTAGAGAGAGAGTAGGACCTGCTGTCCCGCGTGCTGCATACCTGTTTGCCACATCTTTCCTTCTCTCATTTCTCTTCTCTCCTCCTTCTTCTTCTTCTTCTTCTCTATCGTTATGCCTTCATATTTTTCATCTCTATCGTTTTTTTCTCTTTCATATGTATATATACTGCGAGAATTATCCCTTTGCCGTTTACTCGAATATTATTCATCGAGTTTCTGCTGTTGGTTCTTAGTAAGAAGTTGCTTTGTATATACACACACATTTATACGTATATATAAATGTGTATAACTGCTTACAAACATATTCGAGAGTTCAAGGCTCCGAGAGAACCGGAAAAGCTCTAAAATACACGTACATCCAATTTTTACAAGCAAAAGGGCGTAAAACAGCACCCAACTCTTTAATTTTGCACTGAGAAACTCTTACATTCCTTCAGCATATTTTACAACTCTTTGAAATTGAAATTGTAACGTTGGTCAATTGTAATTATCAATAATTGCATGATCTAATTAAAATTAATTGCTTAACAGAATTAATGGAGTACTCAATTTGTCTGTGAAATGCTCTCACGTTCTGCAGCACTTGAAAAATTTTTTTTTGCCAGATAAACACTCTCGAAAATAATAATTACACGTTTGATTCAAATGATCGAGATTCGTTAATTCGAATGAATTTTTCATTCAATTAAGGCGACAGTCTGCCATTTTTTTTTCTTCTTTTCAAAAAATCGATTTTTTGAAAAGTACAGATTTGTGTAGTAAATATATAAAGAATTACTATACAAAGTGTCATTTATGCCAGAAAGACCGAGAACTGGGAGAAATACGCATAGCAAGAGGAGGGTCTCAGATGCGCCTAAGCGCTTGGCGCGTTTTTAAACGCGTTTTTCTCGAAACAACGTTTTTTGACCTGGCTGACATTCTAGAAAAAAAAGTTTTGCACCTATCGAGCTGAAATTTGGTACACTTATTCTACACATGTATAGCTTCCGTTTGAACCAGAATTATAAATTTTTATTAATATTTGGTCGATTGTTTAAACAATTAAAATTGAAAAAAAGGTCAAAAATCCGCCAATTTGTTTTTTGTTATCACACGTAAATTATTCTAGGCCGAACGATACCGACAAGTCTACATTTTACTAATTTCACCACTTTTTTTGTTTCAAATGATCCAAAGTCAAGATATCGTGTCAGCCAGATTTTAACAGGGCTAACTTCAGGCTGCCGTACCAGCGAGATTTATAGTGAAAAAAAAAATTGTTGTATTACTTTCATATGTCTACTTTCATGTATTAAAAGTAGATATAAATAAATCAAGTTTACTATGAGAAAAAACTTTATTAACAAAATCATTGAAAATGGCAGACTGTTCCCTTAACGCCTTACATACGTCCAGCAACGCCTAAAACGCGCTAAAAGAAAAACTGTTTTTAGAAGAGATAGCAATAGAAATTAATAAAAATAATTTTTTACACATTGTTTATTAGTATTTAAACTTTATAAAAAAATTTATTTCATTTTTTTTTTCAAAAATTACAACATACAAAATCACGTTTCCCGAAGCACTATGAAAAAAAAGTTGCTCCACGGTCTGCATCATTTCTTCTTGAAATGCTGATGGATCTGCAAAACGTAAAAAAATTCTTGTAAAATAAAGTTGTAGTTATAGTCTGTCGAGCCGGATTTTTGAAATTCGAAAAATTTTGGCAATTTACGGCAGTTTAAAAAAAGTGTGCATTTTGTGTCATAAATGTCACACTTTAATTATGTTTATAAAATTTTTTAATCACAACATCAAAAATCCGACCCGATAGACTATAGAGAAAACAATTTCGAATATTTAAAAAAAAAAAGCATCATAAAATATTAAAAACTGTAGGAGTTATCATGCAGACCGTGCCAGAAAAAGTAGTTTTGAGAATAATGCATTTAAAGTTTCAAGTGCGCGCATCAGACTCTCGTTGGGCAGTCACGTTTTCTATAATAACTTTCGATCTATGGGGAATTTGTACAATCGACTTACACAGAAATACGCCTAAAACTATAGAGAATAATAATCTGTAAAAAAAAAATCGATTTTTTGAAAATTCTGGACGTATGTAAGGCCTTAATATTTCAATACGTAACATGATTTTTGAATTCTTCCTCGTCGTAATTGAAATTTCGAATCGATCGATGACGCGGATTTTTTCAGAAAATAACCAAAACTTATTTTTTTTTATATTCACTAATGTCTTGATTGTTTTTTGTCATTATTGTTGTTAATTATGAAAACGAAAAACTATTTTATTCGACGATACCAACAAAGTGAGAAATTTGACAGAGCGAATAATTTAAAATGTTCTCAAAGAGTTGAGAATTTTCCAGAAGCTTTCTCGCTTAGCAATTCTAAAAAAAAAAAATGAAATGAATGATTGAATTAATAATCGAGGCCTGGAATAATTTTGACTTTCTTCTATTAATGAAAGAAATAAATACTTAAAGATTTTTGTTCCAAAGTGCAACACTCGGGAATGAGTCATTTTCCGTCATTTTTGTTGGCCTGTTACGTGCAGGATTCTCGAGAAAGGGCGATTGCGCGGTGCAGAGGAATGGTGCAAGATTGTTTGGGTGTGAAGAGCGGGGCAGAAAGATGAATGTAAATTGTTGGGCACCAAGGGTCTCATGAATGAGTATAGAAAAGATTCGCGGTTGCGGGGGTAGTTTTAAGAGTGATATACAGACATTCCACAAACATATATGTGTATATGTATCTTAGTGTATATTTATATAGTGGGTGAAAAACGTGAGGCAGGCCAAGAAGAAGTTGCTTGTGTTGTGCCTCGTGATTTTCTCTCGAAAGATCGTAAATTCTGGCAACTCCAGCTCTCTCGGCCTTTCTCTCACTTTTTTCTTTGCTCTCCTGAGTATGTGTTCGTGTTGGCCGAGTATCTCGAGTCGTTGCAGGGCTAGCGTTTATTTTCCGAGACTTATACACGCGAAGAAAAGAAAGAGAGAGAAAATCATGGGCTTTACGAACAAGAGAGAAAAGTAGAGGAAGCAAAGAGCCTTCCAGCATCCAATGGATGCTGGGCTAGTCGGTCCTAGATTCTCTCTTTCACTCTCTCTGCAAATCTATATACATGCATCGCGACTCTCAACCAGGTACCGTTAATCTAAGTTTACATTGGTACCGACTTAGAGCCACGCTGCTTTAAGGCAATGGAATAAATAAGTCAGAGAGAGAGAGAGAGAGAGAGAGAGAGAGAGAGCGAGAGGCCGTCGTCCTGGATTTTTGAGAGGAAGGGTGCAGAAATGATCCTTCTAGAATCCTAAAATATTTTTGGTCGAAGGCGTTATTGATAGTATAATAATTTCATGGTGATAACGAACCGAAACGAACCTAAAGAAACCCGAAATATTAGTTCTAGAGTACTAAATGATAGACCATGATGTTTTCCCTCAAAAGAACCAGAAGAAACTGAAAGGGAAGTGAAAATTTCTTTCCTGATTGACAAAGAACCCAGGAAACACTTCAAAACCACCCGCAAAATAATTCCATGATCTAAATAGATTTAAACGAATCAAACAGAAGTAAAAATATTGCTCCATCAATAAAACAGACTTGTAGAAATCTAACGAAACAGAAACTACTATTGCAGGTCCAAAATAAATCGAATGGAAATCAAATTTAACTCTTTAATCCAAAAATTTCCGAAATATGATATCACGATCGTATGAAACTTCAAGAAAACCCACAGAATTCCAAAACATTGCTGATTTGGCAAACGCAAGATAAAGAAATCACTCTACCAGTTTGATTGTCATCAAGTTCCCAATGATTGACTTGCCAAAGGATGTCAGAAATTTCCAACGATCCAGAAATTCCAGCAACCCAATAATCTCTAGTCGAATCCATCCTGACCCGTCTTTAGATTCAGTAATCATACAAAAACAAACAAACATGGAACAAGAGCATAAGAGGAAGCCATTTTTTTGGGTTTTTCATTACAGATGCCTCGTCGTCGAACGAAGCGGTGCATCTTCAGCAACGACTTAGAAGCCTGAGCACGGAGCTGGTGACCCTGAGAAACCGGTTGCACGTGAGCCAGCCGGGAGGCAACACGAGTCCAGGAACTGGAGGAACTGGCACTGGTGGATCGCCACGTATCGGTGAAAAAGGTGGTGTTCCAGGAACCGGTGCACCAGCGGTTCCACCCCGTACGATATTGCCGAACCACACGAACTCGGTGAACTCTGGAACACTCAACAATCCGGCCAACTCCAACGGCTCCAATATTGGCAATGCCATCTTGCATCAACATCCGGCAATCGTACATTCCTCGGGTCAGACCTTCACCGCTTCCGCCATCGTTCACCCTCATACCAATCATTCCAATGATCATGGCCTCAATACGTCAACTGGCAACCTCATTTCCGGTTAGTGCATACAAGATTATTTTTCTTCAGGTTAATCCTAATGATTTTTTTCATCTCAACATCATTTTCTCACTTTTATTTAAGATTTGATTTTTCCTTACATTGATCTTAAGGTTATGTAGTGCATCAAGTCTTATTTTTCCGTTTTCTGGTGATGAAACAATTTTAGAATTCTTATTTGAAGCTTATTTTTTGATGTATTCAACTTAAAGTCAATTTGACACCATCATTTGAGGCTCATTTTCTCATAAGATGGACTTGAGGTCATTTTGTTGAGACCTGGCATCATTCTGGGACTGGTACCGAAATGTCCAAAGTCATTTGTATAGCTCAAGACCATTGTTGTAGGATAAGATACGTTTTCTTGACTTTTTTCATCATTGCTATACTCGAGCCACCGACAAAAATATCCATAGCGGATCAGATTTTTCGTTCCGCGTTCTCCATCGTGTTCATCATCAGTTTCCAGCAGGTTCGATGGTCCCCAATTTACGGCATCCATAACTGGTTCATCCGAACACGCGTAACTAGCCTATTACTACATAGAGGAACAACGACATCATATGTCCATTTGCTGGCTCAATGTCGCGGTCTCATTAATGCATAATTCAGTCCCGATTAATTGCCAAACAGGTTCGACATTGTCGGCGCCCTCGTATTTGCCAATATGTGTTACGGTGCATTATACTTTTTCACCCTCGGGGATTTTGCATCGCTCTTCCCGCTGTAGCCTCCCCGATCACTCTTAAACCGTGTTTCGGTCCCGGGGCAAAATTTTATCATCGATAATTAACAAGAGAGGATGCACCTGTGGACCGTATAAACGACTGACAATCAAAACGACTCGACCCCCACGGATTCACCACACGAAATGGCCTCACCGTCTGCCATTTTGTTTATCGCTCTTTCGTGAGAGTTTGTACATTACAGAGGCCAGATTATACGATGGTTTTGATGATTCTGCTGGACGCTTGTGTGCCATGTCAAAACGACATATGTACTATGTATTTCCAAATGCGTTTCCCCCATTAAACTCGTACGTCCTTTCGAATGAAATTCAAATTGATACATTAATTCAATAAATACATTTATGGTTGCATTTTTAAATGAATTCATAGGAAAATTTGAAAAATAAATAAAAATTACGTTGTTAATTAATCTTTTCGTTTTTTTTATTATTTATCACTTTTATGTCTCCTGTTTTCGAAAGATCATGAAACATCCGAGCGTCCGATCGGTATTACCGATGATGTTTCTTGCGTCACGGCCCTCGGTGCGATTCGTTCACCACCAATATCACGAATAATAGTGGACGTTAAAAGCAGCCGTACTTCTCACGCGCAAAATCGTTGCCTCGGCAAACCGACGACGTACCACTCGAGTAATGGCAATTCCTCGAGTCTCGACGACCTCATTCACCTGCCGGGACCTCTCACCGAGGACGCCGTGCTCAAGTGCCTGCAGGCTCGGTTTTGCATCAAGCAATACCACGTGAGTACAACGACCAATCGCCTTTTTATATTTTTATTTTTTTTTATTATACCTATGGGGCATTTTTTCGAAATCGATCATTATTCGAACGCCAACTATTTTTTTAAGGTCGTGCTATTTAATTGTGATCTTTTCTGTCCATATATGGGCGTAAAATGGAAAAAAATTAATTACATAAATATCAAACTCAACGAAATTACTAAAAAAAAACGAATTTTCGAAAATCTATGTCAAAAAATCAAAAAAGAATAATTTCACGTGAGTATAAGTGGGAAAAAATCATCTTTTGGGCAGGAAGACTCAACTGCATAATAAGGGTGGCAAGAAATGTTGGGCAGCAAGTCTCGCGATCTTCTCGTTGCCGGCGCCCCAGGGCCTGATCTTCCTTCACTGCTCCATTCTCCTCTTTCGCTCCTCGTTGTTATTTTTCTTTTTTTTAAATCATCTCAGGGATCCAGAAAGTCGGAATGCAAACGCGAGCAACGAGAGAGTTTTTCTCTCCTCATCTTCGCTGCATGTATTGGCTGTTCAATGGCGAATGGGACAGTTTTTAAAATTTTCAAAAATAATAATCTAAAAAATAATTTTTCTCCAAATTATCGATTTTTCATGTTTTTTTTTTTTTTTTTGCGATAAACGAAAACAATTAATTTTCATTTCACAATTTTTTGAAGCCCACAACATTTTTGACTATTCAACGATCAATTTTTCGGTTCTGATACAAAATTTTACACTTCCATTTTTTGGACTCTTCTTTTTCGTCCTCAAAATTCTCAAATTTCCGACGAATCGTCTCATGCATGAGACATGAGACCACACGTGTAGGCGATTACCGATGACGCAAACGCCCCCCGAGATTCCGCAATTTCGATTTTTTTTCTTCCTTAACAATTTTTTTTTCATTTTTTTATTTCGCTTCGATCTCCAACCGCACGACGAGCCTCGTGAAGAGGTGTAAGCACGAACAGGTGGCATGCTCGCATTCCAAGCGATCGTGATCGAGAAATACATATAGGGAGAAATCGAGAGAACAAGTCCTCCACAAATAAAGACAAATAAACATATATATGTTGATAATTATTCTCAGGGACATAAGGGCTTAAGATTTCTGCAACGGGGTCGAAAACGACCCCAATTTTTTTCATGAGAAACTTCTTTTTTCCATTTTTTTCGAAACTTTTCCGTTTTATAGAGTTTTCATCATTAAATAATTATCGAATGCAACTTTATCATGCACCATTCTCTTTGCTATCAAAAAACCAAGAGAATGGTGTACAATTAAATCTTATTATCGCATACAAGGAGCGTTTTATGCTAACGCGAAGATTGGGGTCGTTTCCGACCCCGTTGTCCGATAAAAAACTTTGTATTTGCATTTTTTCAAAACTTTTTTGCGTTTTATAGAGTTTTCAACGTCAAATATTGACAGAATGCAACTTTATCATGCACCATTCTCTTCGTTATCAAAAAACGAAGAGAATGGTGTACAATTAAACGTTGTTATCGCAAACGAGGAGCGTTTTATGTTAAAGAGAAGATAGGGGTCGTTTCCAACTCCGTTGTCGGGTTTTCGTTTCGTTTCTAGATTAAAAAAAAAAAAAAACGAAATAAAATGACACAAGCCTTTATAAATATTTACAGATGTAATAAACACAAATACACTTTTATTGTATAAAATAACTTACTGTTGAAAATAAGAGAATAAGAGGTCTCTGGACGCTTTGCATCAACTGGATGGAGTGATAACTTTCGCCTCGTTAACGAAGTGAATTAACTATCCATTTGTATTTATATATATATATATATATATATATATATATATATATATATCGAATGATGGTATTTATGCCTAGAGCAATTAAATCCAAGTTTGTATCTAGTGTTTGCTTAGCACTAAAATGTACATATGGGGCATTCTATACCAAATTGACCTATCAAATGAGTTTGCATCTGCGATTTCGCTACAATTGGGATATGTTTTAGTACATATTGAAAGACATTTCTGTGATTTTTTTCGATTTTTTTCGGCCAATAGCTTCGGAGATATCGATTTTTTGAAAATTTGACGATTTTTTTTTCAAATGCCCATAACTTTTTGAAAAATTCATCAATTTTGGTTTTTTTTTTTTTAAATTATTCGTTTTCAAACGTAGTTTATAGAAAAGAAACGAATTAATTTCTTCGCTTCAGTCATCTACAGTTTTTTTTCAATTTTGTGTTGAAATCGCGTTTTTGAAGATGTGTGGGTCCTTCGATTTTTTTTTTTTTATTCTCAAAAAAACTTGACAGAATTTGAAAATTTTTAAGCCTAGTCCCATCGTGGGCCAAGTATTATTACTATATTTTTTCGATTATTGAAATTTTTTTTTTTTTCTCGAAAGATTTTTGAAAATTCTAGGAATATCATTCCGAAAGGACTTTAACAACTATTCTAAGAAACATAAGTTCTATAATAAATTTTTCATTGAAAACAATGAAAAAAAAAAAATTTGCACACAATGACAAGTACTTGTTAGGTAATAATTTTATTGTGTATTCTGTGTTTATTGTGATTCACTCTTTCTGTCGTTTAAACAATTTAACTACTTTTCCTTGATCGGATAAGGAAAATTGCTTAACTGTAATTGATTCATCTTTATTTGGAACTACACAATGCAATTTTTGAGTACCCGTCACTGGTTTTGCTCGAATATATCGAGATTGCAGAGTATTTTTGTTTTTTTCATAATCAATATTTGATGAATATCTTATTTCAATAGACGGTAAATTGTTAGGATGTGCAGCCCATTCATACAGCTCTTGAGGTGTCGTGATCTGTCGATCATATGGTAATTGTAAGCTTGCTCGTGATGCTAATCTTTTAATTGTGCCGCCAACGCCATCGCAAGGACCTTTTCCATGTGCTGTGGCAAAAAAGTGCCATTCAGCATCTACACCAAAATCTTTTTCGTGGTAATAAAGATTCACAAAATTTTTAATGTTCTTGAATTGCTGTGGCGCGCCATCTGAAAAGTAGCAAATTTTCTTTGCACTTTTCGATATAGTTTTGATGTATTCGATAACAATTTTAATGAATACGTGAACTGCATCAGCATCATGAGAAGTGCAGTCAGATATTATTACTATACTTCTGTGACATAATTCGTCATCTGTCTTGAAATATATCACCACTGGAAATATAGTCGCCTGTTTATTGTTCCAATGGAATCCAGGCGCTGCATCTTGAATTACAAATGCGTAATTTTCGGCAAAATCACATATCACAATAAAATCATCGACTTCTAATGATTCTTTTTTGTATCTTAGAAATTTTGCTTGTTCTTTAGCAATGAAAGCATGAGGCAAAAGATTAATCATCTGAGAACAAAAATCTTCTACAAAGTCAAATGAACTTTTTGTAAAAGTTTCAAGACTCGTTCTAGGATGAGCAACCCAGTGCTTGTAGGTTATATCATCAACATAGTTGTTGTCAAGCAGATTCACTAATACATCTTCGAGTTTATCAATTCCCGGACAATTTGCACATTCGCCATAATAGCAGTTTGTCGAAGGATTTTCGCATATAACGATTTCGAAACAGTCATGATAATCTACTAACGGTTTCGCAAGGTTTTTCGATAATTTGCCCAAGTTACAACCTGAAATCGATTAAAAACAATAATAGTAACTTTTTTAAAGAAAAAAAAAAAAAAGATGAACAGTTAAAGTCCAATTTTTGTATGCTTACCTATAATCATTAGCTTAATGTTCTGGTGCATTGAACAAACACACACGGTATGCGTACCGACAGGCCCAGCAAGAACACATTGCTTTGGACGCATCGAAGCAAATGTTGAAAAGCCAATTTTATAATCCGGATAACGCAGTTTGAAAAGCTGATATAATTCTTTGAGATTTGAAAGAATAAGCCTTTTTTGAATGTGCTCACGTTCGCCATTTTCATTTCGTACGGAAACGAAATCTTTCATACCAGGCATCATCATGCTCATTTCATCATCAACATAAAACTCTGATACCTTCAACTTAATATCTTCAGATAAACGACAGCCTAATCAAAAGGGTTGTAGAATGAGTAAAATTACAAATAATAAAATAATATTAAAAAAGAGTAAACTTTTATTTTTACCTAGCTTTGGATCGCGCAATGACAATATTCCATTTTTTTCCCTCAGGCTTTTAGCAGCTTTAGCTAAATATTTTGTCGAACCCATTACTTTACACATTTTATAAATGGTCCAGTTTGGGGGTAACACAGTGAGGATTTGAATTTTTTGAGATTTGTTAGTATCCTTGTCATGAAACTTCAATTTCAAAGCCTCAATCATTGTCAAATAATCGTCTGAGTCCGATTGGCTTTCAAAACCTTGCCCCAATCCTAATGTGATTGACAAGCTGCTAGCAGTATCGGTGATTTTTGTTTTTAAGTATGTTTCATTGTCTATTTTGTAAGACAATATTGGCGATTGGTTCAACATTTTCAACGCATCGTTAATAACGGGTAGTTGCGAAGCCAAACTTATTTGTGACGAACTACTAGGTTGGGATTCAATTTCTTCACTAGACATCGGCTGTGATTCTAAGACAGAGGAAACGTGAAAATTCGGATGATAAAAAACCGTATAAGGTATTTTTTGACAATTTAAAGATTAAAAAAAAAACAAAAAAAAACCTCATGGTTTACCTCTTATGGGAGATTCGGAAATAGCTTGATTCTCATCATCATCGTCGACGTCCATACCATCACCAGCATCATTGTCAGTCGAATCTTTTGCATGTATAAGATTGAATTGCTTTCTACAGTTCGAACACAAATAGTCGGAACGGAGGAAACTGTGTTTTTTCTGCATGTTTTCTGTGGCTAACCTCAATCCTTTCGTGATATTGTGATTTTTCAATTGAAATGGATTACAACAAGAAAAGTATTTTCTCGAAGTTTCCATGGTACAAAAATTTTGCCTACAACAAAATCAATAATAAATATTTTTGCCACCCGTGCAGGCTAGACGAAAAGCGCGAAGACCAGTTGATAATGTTGTGAAAAACACAGCAGTTTTTTTTAGGTAAAGTTAGGTTTTACCAGTAGCGAAAAAGGCGATTGCCACGCCGCCTGACGGCGCTGTTGTGATGCAAGATGCAAGGTAGCAAGAGTACGACTGTAAAATTCGTTCGTTAGCATTAAAAATCAAAATACCAAATATTTATTATAAGAATGATAACAAAAATGAAAAATACTGTATTTTTAAATATTGATTGATGAACGAAGTGTAATTTTTTGTCATGCGACATATAACGAAAAAATTCAAAAATAGTAAAAATACTTGGCCCACGATGGGACTAGGCTTGAAAATTTTCAAATTCTGTCAAGTTTTTTTGAGAATGAAAAAAAAATCGAAGGAGCCACACATTCTCAAAAACGCGATTTCATTCGATCAAGGAAAAGTAGCTAAATTGTTTAAACGACAGAAAGAGTGAATAAATATTCACAATAAAAATATTACCTAACAAGTAATTATGTGTGTGAATTTTTTTTTTTTTCATTGTTTTCAATGAAAAAAAAAAAAAATTTCAAAAATCGAAAAAATATAGTAAAAATACTTGGCCCACGATGGGACTAGGCTTAAAAATTTTCAAATTCTGTCAAGTTTTTTTGAGAATTAAAAAAAAAAAATCGAAGGACCCACACATCTTCAAAAACGCGATTTCAACACAAAATTGAAAAAAAACTGTAGATGACTGGAGCGAAGAAATTGATTCGTTTCTTTTCTATAAACTACGTTTGAAAACGAATAATTTAAAAAAAAAAAACCAAAATTGATGAATTTTTCAAAAAGTTATGGGCATTTGAAAAAAAAATCGTCAAATTTTCAAAAAATCGATATCTCCGAAGCTATTGGCCGAAAAAAATCGAAAAAAATCACAGAAATGTCTTTCAATAAGCACTAAAACATATTCCAATTGTAGCGAAATCGCAGATGCAAACTCATTTGATAGGTCAATTTGATATGGAATGCCCCATATATATTTAATAGGTACTACCGAATATAGTTGACCAAAGTTTACAGGACACTCACAGTTCGAGGCTCGAGCCAGCGAAAGTTCATTGAGGCACAAGAATCGAATTTAATTTATTTTCCACCGGTACTTTATTTGAACAATTACCCGGTTAATTATCCCCGAAGTGGATTTATCAATATTCGTTTTTTTTTCCTTTTTTTTTAACGTAATTTCATTTCATCGATATCGCTGGCCGTTGGATTAATGTCCTGGAAAGAAAGCAGTTCTTTTGTTCAAACAATTTTTTGCTTCGTACAACCCGGGGATAAATTATTTTGCCTGAATATATATAATTATATGTGATTCTATATGGAATCATTAATTACATATTGATTTATATATAATCATGAATAATTAGATATCACTTGATATATAGATCTACATGTGATTACATGTGATCAGGTACGTCAAATATTGCCTCATATCTGAGTAGATATGAATTTATATATACATAAATGTAGACTCATATTTTATTATATCTGAGGATATGCATCTAATGTGAACTCTTACCTGAGTAAATATTGACTAATATACGATTACATCTGAGCATATAAAACTGGTATGGGCTCATATCTGAGTAAATATGAACATTTATATGAGTAAATATTGATTTATATATGATTATATCTGAGCACGTCGAATGATTATGGGCTCATGTCAAAGCAAATATATGTGATGTTCAAGAATAGCCAACTGGTATGGGCTCATATCTGAATAGATATATACATCTATGAGATAGTTACGTCACTTTCATTTTTGTGGTGCGGCAGAAATCCGCCAGAGGACCACTGTCGTTGGGCTCTCGCATTAGCGAAGCGCCGACCGTGCACCCATAACCCATTCATCCTATCCAACTTTATCATCTTTATTTACAATGAGCGATCATGTACAAGGATCAGTCTCGATTTACACCTCTCTATTCGGAGAGAAGAGGATCTAAAAAATCTTAAGTTTCGACATTTGAAGATATCGTCAAGTATCGAAACATTTCGATATATTATCTAATATAGCATTTACGATCATATATACTTATATACATGATCATATATCATTATATATTTATCACTATAAAATTGCATTCATGTGTAATCATATCTGTTCATATATCAATAACTATGACTGTATATATAACGACATCCAATCATACATGATCAAACCTGGCCAATTTTTGGATCTGGTCATATATATGGACAATCACATGTAATTAGATATGACTATATATAATTATTTTTTCTGGGGAAGTTACATATTAAAAAGGAACTATGGAAGTAAAAAAAAAACAAATACAAAATTAATAATTACAGCGTTATAAATTCTTGTGGAGGAAAAATGATATCGTAGATTATTTTTTAATCAGATGATTCATTGTTTATTTTTGGGAAAGAATACAGATGTATGTCTTGATTTGATAAGAAAAACAGGAATTCGGTTAATTTTTGATAAAAATTAGATCGATTAATGTTACGGATTCTTAATGTTTTATTTTTATTTATTTTGGAGTTCGTGTTAGAGAAAACATAATGAATATTCATGACATTCGATCGATTGAAATTCCTCGCGTTGGTGGGAACAAGAAATGTAATTAAATTACTGGCCAATTATATACAGGGTAATTCAGAATAGCATATAAACCCGCGACTGGCATGTCTGGGACACGATTTTAAACAAAACTGCAAAGATTTCTTTTTTTCGGTGCAATAATTTTTAAATGGCAAGCAATAGAATTTGGGTTATCTCAGCCAATCCGGAGGCCACTTATCCCCATGATGGACGACGCCACAATGTTGTAGAATTTGTTGGCCAAAAGGGTTGAGGCAGGCATTGAACGGACCGCAACAACGTCATTTGTTTTAGATTCGACATCGCGCGAAGCCTATATTCGCACGAAAAACTGCTTCGTTCCGAGTGACATTGGCCCCACTTGTCGAGATGCGCGGAGGTATGAAATATCGGTAGCATTTTCGTTTGGTTATAGAATACTTGACGCATACTACTCAAACGAAAATGCTATAAGATGACAATTTAAGCCGTCAGCAAACGACAATGACAATCAACGAGATTACGTACATTATTTGATTCGATATTTTTCATGTATTTAAAATTTATTTTTATCTCATGCTAAATATAAATTAGATATCATATTTCGATTTTGAAAATACATCATTGTATTTTTTAGTTTAGCTTAGTTTTATGAAAAAAAATTGGAAATTTCTATTCATCTTTATTTAAAAAAAAAAAAAATACATCTGTATTAAAACTATTTGAATTTGATTTAATATTTGACATGTATCACAAATGTATTTTCAAGACATGCTAAATATAAATTAGATATAATTTTCCAATACTGGAAATGCATAATTGTCTTTTTTGTTATGCTGTATTTTATGGAAAAAAAAAATTGGAAATTTCTATTCACCTTTATTTAAAAAAAAATGCATCTGTATTGAAAATCATCATATCCCTTTGAATTCAAAATGTCTAAATAACGGTTACAGCCATATATTTTTTGATGCTAAAGTAAACTTTTGTTTAAAAAAAGAACTTTTTTATTTTGCGAATTTTCCGTTTTTTGAAATTCTTCAAGGGATTTAATATGCCTAGCCCTCAAAAAAATTTATGTTTTTAAGGAATGTTTTTTCAATATCTATGAAAAAAATCTAATAAAACATGTCATTAGACCATATTTATTGAATTGAATTTATATTATTTTCTTTTAACACGAAGAGACCTTTATTCGAAAAATTACTATGTTTTTATTGTAGCGTCGGTCCATATCGGCATAATGGGCAGTTTTACTATGTTTATTGTAAAATTACCGGGTAATTTACTATGTTTATTGTCAAATTCAACTAAATTATATCACTTTTTCAAATTGTTTACATCAATTACTCCCATTATGCCGATATTGTCCGACGCTGCAATAAAAACATAATAATTTTTCTAATAAAAGTCTCTCCGTGAGTAAGCGTTGTCGGCATGATATGTCGAGCTGAATTTTTCGATGAAAATATATAAGAACTTTGTGACGTTTTGAAATCAAGTATGCGCTTTTTACGAAACGTTTGACTTCATTAGGTATTGTTTATAATAAAAAAAAATTTACACATAGTATAAAAAGAATGACTCCACATAAAAATAAACGATAAAAAGTATTGAATAAAAAGTTTAAACGTCTATTATATACTTTTTTATATGTATTTTTTATTTTATTTTATTTTATTTTATTTTTTATAAATATTTTATATATTAGATACTTTCCCAGGAGTCTCGTTTTCTTTACGCTTTCTCAAAGCAAGAAAAAAAATCGGATGCTTTGGTAATAAATCAAGAATCAATAAATAAATAAATGTTATAAAAACAATTTTTTATCAATTTTATTGCAAATCTTTGGAAATTTTGTCTACTAATTTTTTTTTTAAATTAAATTCAATATTTTTTTATTATTGGGCAGGCACTGAACGAAACGTTGCTGCGGTCCGTTCAATGCCTGCCTCAACCCTTTTGGCCAACAAATTCTACAACATTGTAGCGTCGTCGATCATGACGACGAGTGACCTCCGGATTGGCTGAGAAAATCCAAATTCTATTGCTTGCCATTTAAAAACTATTGCACCGAAAAAAAGCCTTTGCAGTTTAGTTTAAAATCGGGTCCCGAACATGCTAGTCACGGGTTTATATGCTATTCTGAATCACCCGGTATATATATTAACATAAGTTACAATTCATCGTTTTATTAAGCTGCACGAATCAGCAGAAAATTAATCAGCTAATTATGCCACCAATTTGCATGATTTATCGAAAGGATATTTTTTTCTCCCATATCATAAGCTTTAGAAATTTGTGGTTTTTTTCCTCTTCCTGCGGAAGAGCTCAAGCACTTAATGTGTTTACGATCATGAGGATGAAGGAAACGAGCATTATACGAAACTACTCGATGTCTGTTTGGAAATATCTTTGCTGATCGCTCTGTCTTTACTCTTCAATGTGCCTTAAGCTCCGAGACTGGAGAACTGAGCTTCTTTCCTTTTTCTCTCCTCTCTCTCTCTCTCTGTTTCTTAACACGATGAAACGATCGAGACCGGTTTTCACCTTCTCATAAGGTCCCTTCTTTCCCTCTTTCTTCCTCGTACCAAGCAACCATCGAGAAGGATTCTCTTGGAACCCTCATCTCTTCCTTCCAATCTCTCCTTCTTTCCTCGTCTTTCTTTTTCTTGAAAATCTTCTTCTCCTCTTTAATTTCTCCTAATTTTTCTTTTTGTTTTCTTTATCGGGTATTTGATTTGATCTTTTTTTTCTGTTTTTTTGCTTTTTTTCTTTCTCTCTCATTCGCTTTCTTATTCTTGTAATTTTTAATAGTATTCAAATTTGCATCGTCGGAATGCTCCGAAATTCCCAGTTCTTTTATTTCGTAATTTTTTTTTTGCAAATTGCATCTGAGGATTTCTAATAAGATCAAAAAAATGAACCGATTTTCGTAACCTGCGTGGACAGATTAATTTTAGAAAATTCAGAAAAAATATCATTTCGCTGCATTTGGACGATCAAGACTTCAAACTTGCCATTTTTTTTGCCTATTCTTCTTTTTGTAATGTAAAGTCCAGTTTTTTAAGACAAATCATTAAATTACGAGGTCACACATTCTAACACATTCTAATAGACATCCGTACTAAATCTGTAAATAATTTATTAAATAAATATTATATCGAATAAGGTTAAATAATTTATTTAAGAGACAGATATCGAGCTAATACTTATGAATTATTTTACGCGATCTATTGCGAAAAATTCAAGGTTTAGAATTTTTTTTTATTAACATGTTCGAGGTATTTGAGATTTCTGGACATGAAAAATAAATAGGAGAATATTATTTAATTTAGAAGTAATTTTTTTGCATTTTGTTTCAATTAAAATTCTGGGAAATTAAATTAAAAAGTAGATTATTGTTTATTTAATGATGTTTACTCAATTAGTGTTAATAAATTTATTATTTATATTTCTTACATTATCAGAATAGGAGACCGAAGCTTTTCTTCATTATTTACTGATTTTTCAATTACTCATCGTCTCCATCTCCTCTTTGCCCCTATTTGATTTCTTCTTCTTCGCTTTCTACTTCAATATCTTATTTTTCTTCTCCTCTTCAAATTTCTCCTTCTTTTTTTCCTACTTAATTACTTCTTGGACTCTTTTCTACATCAAAAGAAAATATCCAAGAACCGCTGAAGGGTCCTAAATCCTCTTAAATGCCAAAGATCAGCATTATCAAGATTCACGAACTCCTCCTATTTTCTCTTCTCCTCTTCATCTTATCCTACGTAGGATCGATGGATCGATTTTTTTTCTCTTCGAGCCATAAAGTCCTTTCGAGGATCGTTTATACCTGCGGAGCACCTCAATACGCCGCCATTACTCCCAATGTCCATTTATAAGGATTACCGTTCCATATAACATTCGAACTTGTCCATTTACGAAAAATGATAAATTAGAAAAGAGAGAATTCAAAAAGAAGGACCGTTCCAGACGAACGTCGGCCCCATTCTCGTGTGCATCAACTCTTACACGGACGTTGGTAATCCTTTGACCTTGACGAGCACCAGGACCGTACCTTTGGCACCACAGCTCAACAAAGTCGTCCAGGAAGCTGTGAGACAACAATCCGAAACTGGTTACCCTCAAGCCATCATCCTATCTGGTGAGAATTAACAGGTGCCATTCAGAGCATCAAAATTTCTTTAATTTTTGCTAGAAATTTTTCCTCAATCCCTTGAAGGTTAGTCAAGGTCGAAAAGATTTTTTTCCAAATGGTTAATGTCTCCGGAAAGCGTTAAAAAAAGTTTAACTGAACACTTATCTGGAAAAAATCCCATTTAGCAAAATTAATTATAGAACAAAATTGTTCATCAGTTTTCTCGAAAAATATTTTTTTTTCTCATCCTTTGATAGGCCAATCAAGGTCACTGAAGGTTTTTCATTGATGAGCTGACATTTTTTGAATATAAAGAAAATTTTGAATTGCTCTCTTATGAAGAGGGCATTGAATTATGTAACAATAAATATCTCGAATTATTCTCTACTTTTTTAGAATTTATTCCGGTATAATAATTTTTTTCCGATTATTGAGAGGTTAGTTTTTGTCTCTAAGGGTTTTTTCTGTTCCATTTACATAAACTAAATGCGTAAAAAAATTAAACAGCTTATCAATCCAGCGAGAATTGAATTATGCAACATTAAATAATCTCGAAATCATTTCATGGTTTTTGGAATTTTCTTCACCCCTTGGAAGAGTATCCCGGGAAAAAAATATTTTGCCTGAATGTATATAATTATATATGATTGTATATGGAATCATATATAATTATATATGGATTTATAATATAATCATGAATAATTAGATATCACTTGATGATCCACATGTGATTACACGTGATCAGGTACGTAAAATATTGCCTCATATCTGAGTAGATATGAATTTATATATACATAAATTTAGACTCATATTTGATTACATCTGAGAATATATATTTAATGTGGACTCATACCTGAGTAAATATGGACTAATATATGATTGCATCTGAGCATATAAAACTGGTATGGGCTCATATCAGAGTGAATATGAACATTTATATGAGTAAATATTGATTTATATATGATTATATCTGAGCACGTCGAATGATTATGTGCTCATGTCAAAGCAAATATATGTGATGTTCAAGAATAGCCAACTGGTATGGGCTCATATCTGAATAGATATATACATCTATGAGATAGTTACGTCACTTTCATTTTTGTGGTGCGGCAGAAATCCGCCAGAGGACCACGGTCGTTGGGCTCTCGCATTAGCGAAACGCCGAGCGTGCGCCCATAACCCATTCGTTCGATCCAACTTTATCATCTTTATTTACAATAAGCGATCACGTACAAAGCTCAGTCCCGATTTACACCTCTCTATTCGAAGAGAAGAGGATATAAAAAATCCTAAATTTCGACATGTGAAGATATCGTCAAATATTGAAACATTTCGATATATTATCTAATATAACATTTACGACCATGTATACTTATACATGATCATATATCATTTTATATTTATCACTACCAAATTGCATTCACGTATAATTATATCTGTTCATATATCAATAACCATGACTGTATATATGATGATATCCAATCATACATGATCAGACCTGGCCAATTTTAGGATCTGGTCATATATGGACAATCACATATAATTAGACATGACTATATATAATTATTTTTTCTCGGGGTAGTCTAAGTCGCGAATGTTGTTTTTTTTTTTATTGACTAATGTGTCTTGAATTGCTACAAATTTTTATACAACAAATTTATGCAGCAGAAATCGAAATATGAAGGAAATGGCCAAAATGGTACCTTTCAGGGTACCATTATCAGTTTTATCTACTTTCTCATGTAACAATCCAGATTTTTTAAATCAAATTCACTTCGCTGATATAAATTAATGTTATTTATCTTAGTGCATCAAAAAAATAAATATTTTTTGTATGGAATTGTGCCAGGTACCAGCGGATCTGGAAAAACTTATGCCTCGATGTTGTTACTGAGACAATTGTTCGACGTTGCTGGTGGTGGTCCAGAAACCGACGCTTTTAAACATTTAGCAGCAGCATTCACCGTTCTACGATCTCTTGGCTCCGCCAAAACTGCTACAAACTCCGAGAGCTCGAGAATAGTGAGCCAATTTATTTATTAATTCATTCGATTTTTTAGAAGAAAAATAATAATTAAGCAAAACTTGGCTTTTAATTGATTCATGACTTTTTCGCGGTATTATTCAGGGCCATTTCATCGAGGTCCAGGTAACTGATGGCGCACTATACAGAACCAAGATTCACTGTTACTTTCTCGATCAAACGAGGGTCATAAGGCCACTTCCGGATGAGAAAAATTACCACATATTTTATCAGATGCTTGCAGGATTGTCTCATGACGAGAGAGGTGAATATTCATTTATTATAAATTCAATTATTTTTATTATTAAAATATAATTAATTTTTTAAATTTAAATTAGTTTTTTTTTAATCAAATTTTTAATCTAATTCACCATTTAATTTCGAAGTATTATTTTTTTTAAGTGTCATCCATACCTCTATAATTATCCATAATAATTTGGATAAAATTATCCTGAGTACTAGTAACTTAGCAATCTATAATTGTTTTTTTGTGATTTAAATATTAATTTTCCATTTTCAAGTTAATTACGAAATTGTATTATTGTTGGTTCGAATATTTATGAATAATTTACAAAATTTATGCACGATTGAAATAAATTTACGAATAATTATAACGAATTTGTTAATAATGTTTAATTTGTTCAAAAAATTTGCAAACAATTTCACAAAAATACGAATCAATTTTACATTTTCAAATAATTACGAAAATGTATTTTTTTCTTAATATTTATAAATAATTTACAAAATTTATGAATAATTACAATAACGGGGAATGAAAATTACGGCCGAATTGAAAGATTTGGACAAAATTTTCAATTCCTCAAGCTAATTGCTAAAAAATCGTGAATAACCATAATAAATATTGAATTGACGGTTCCTTTATTTATAATTAATGATCCTCAGTGAAACTGAATCTCGAGGGTTATAATTTGAAGAATCTGAGATACCTTCAATACGGCGATACGAGGCAGGACGAAGCTGAGGATGCTATAAGATTTCAGGCATGGAAAGCGTGTTTGGGTGTACTCGGTATTCCTTTTCTCGATGTTGTAAGGGTTCTTGCTGCAGTCCTTATTCTCGGTAACGTTGGCTTTACCGATGGATCAGGTGTCGAAGTTGGTGTAATCGGCGAAAATGAATTGGGCTCGGTTGCTGCACTCTTGGGTGTACCACCTCCAGCATTGTTACGAGGACTCACATCGAGGACTCACAATGCACGTGGCCAACTTGTCAAATCTGTCTGCGATGCTAACATGGTGAGTCAAACCTCAAATAACTTTATTTTTTATTTTTTAATTTTAACCCTAGATCTTATGACCTATTTTTTTACCTTCTAATTTATGACTGGGGTCACTAATGACCCCGAAATTTCTTTTGATCATACAATCATTCCTCCAGAGATAACGATGCTTAACACTAGGTGGATCTCTTCATTTTTCAATCAGGAAGACAATTACATATAAGGAATTCAATTTCACGCAAATTTAGTTGATAAAAAAAATCATTTAATGATAAAAAATGGAAAAAATCGGCCAAAACCACATTTTTCAAAAAAAATGTGTATTTTTTTGTTTTAATTAACTGATTCAAAAAAATCAAATCCGGTTTCAGAGAAGACACATCTGTCTATCGGGGTAAAAAAATTCCACCCCTTTTCGCTCGAAAAATGATAATTATTTGGTGCTATGAAAAGTGAAGAATCTCGAAACTTGAAAAACTGCGAAAGTCAATAAAAAAAGTCATAAAAAATTGTTTTCAATTAAGTTTTTTTTTATTTTCGCTATGAAAAATATCAAATTGACGAAAAACTAGAAAATAAAATAACAATGAAAAATTATTATCTGCTATTCGTGTGCCGCACAATCGGTGCAGAAAATTGCAGATTTCATTTTCAAGCTATTTTCTGCTCTAAAAATAATGTTAAATGGCTTACAAATATTTCAAAAAATCACAAATTAACAATGAATTATTTATGTGACAATTTACATTCAGATTTCGCAATATTAGAACAATATATCCATTCAAGCAAGAAATAACAAATTAGTTTATCTTGACAAAACGCACACGGTAACTCACGAATGGGGTCATTATCGACCCCAAGTAAACTTCAATTTTTCATGGTTACTAAGGGTGAACAATTGAAGGTACCAACCACGCAATTACATATTCAAAGGTTTCAACTAAATTATGGTATAGGTCCTGAGTCAAAAAAATCACTCATCAACTTAAGAGAACGGTTCAAATTTCGCGTGGAGTCGAAATCGACTTCAGTCATGAATTCTAGGATTAATTTAATTCATTATATTAATGTAATAATTTTTAATTTATTAATTTATTAATATCTATTATATTATAATAATATATTAATTTATAATTAATTATTATTAATTTAATTCAATTATTATTGAATTATTGAATTGAAGGGTTCAAATTTGGCCGAAAAATAGGGATTTTTTTTTACATTGCCATTGATGTATTTTGATTCCACCCTCCATTTTGAAATTGTATTTTTATGAGAAGATCTTAATATACTATTATTTTAGTCATTTTTCAAATTTTAATGAAGTTTCCTATCAGGAAATTTATATTTAGCTCGAAGGCGGAATTTTCTTACCTCCAGAACTCTTCCAAATGCGATTCTCGAAATCCTAAAAAACTTTAAAATTCAAATAATCGCAACTAAGTAGTAAATTAAGATCCAGGACTTTATAAAGGGTCAATTTTTAAAAGGATTGTGGTAGACTAAAAAATGGCTTCAAGTTCGTCGAGATGTTTAAGTGTGTTTTATCCGAAAAAGTTTCTCGTAAATCAACGAAATGAAGAAAGAGTATAATTGGTTAGAAAATCTGGCGAAACCCCGTTTTAAACATATTTTTTTTTTCTTTATTTAGGTCTCTTTATAGAAAATCCAATTTTATTTAAAAATTGTTCAAAAACCCTCATTACAATGTATATAAAATAGCGCTTAGTTCATCCGAACAACTGAATTTTTAAAAAGACGGCAACTTTTCGAGTTTCGAAGAACAAATCTTTTCCATTTGGGACGATTTTCTGGATTATCTGCAATTTTAATAATAAACCTGAAACAACAGATGACAAAATAGCCATAAAAATGGAAACAAAACAAATTTGTTGCTTAATAGTCGAACATGACGAGAGATTCTTTGGCGAAGGCGCTATACTGTCGAACAGTGGCAACGATAGTTCGAAGGGCAAATAGCCTGAAGCGTCTTGGTTCGACACTTGGGACGTTATCATCAGATTCGAACGAATCCGTTCACAATCAGGCTGAAGTAACGAGCCAACACGCTTCAACAATCGGTAGTTCAGCAGGTAAAAAAAAACAACACCAAGATCCATTTGAATTGAAAAATAAATAAAAAATTCGTCGAGATTGTAAAGAACTGAAAAATTAATGCACACTGTTGAAAATGGGGGGGATGAAAAGGTGGTACCGGTTCGAGGAGCATGACTGCACTGAACAACGCGGTTAGACACGCAACAGACGGTTTCATCGGGATCCTCGACATGTTCGGTTTCGAGGATCCAAAGCCAAGCCAACTGGAGCATCTCTGTATAAATCTTTGCGCGGAGACGATGCAGCACTTTTACAACACTCACATATTCAAGAGCTCGATCGAGAGCTGCCGCGACGAGGGAATACGTTGCGACGTCGAGGTCGACTACGTCGACAACGTGCCTTGCATAGACCTCGTTTCATCATTGGTAAGAGACACATACACCATTCTCCATCTTCCTCTTTTTACGTGTCTTCTACATTTACGTAGAAAACACACTATGTGCAGGTTTTCGTGCTCGTATTCACAGGATGTCACCAAAGTCGGATTTGCAATTTTTCGTATAGATAGATTATGAAATTCTGAAGCGAAAAGCCTTCAGCCATTTTTCTCTACGACGTACCGTTCACGAGATATTAATTATTTCATGAAGGACTGATGCAGGGCGCTGGTGAAGCAAAACGGGTGGGGAGAGCCCTTCCGCGCGTCAGCGTATCCGCTGTGGCCTGGGAGGCGGGGCGCGCAATCTCTCCGCCTCTGCCGCCCCACTAGCGCACTGCATTGGCTTCGACTAAATGAATTAATATCTCGAGAACGATACATCGTAGAGAAAAATGCCTAAGAACTTTTCTTTTCAGAATTAAATAATCTATCGGCTCTGCTGAGTGGGAAGATGAATTTTGAGGCATCCGGTATATAAAGGAGTTACGAGCGGTTAGGGACGTATCTTGTCTCGCTGTACCATTTCCTTTACGATTCCATCTTGCCAATTCCCTCTGGATCAATAATCCATTTCGCAAATCGAATGCCCTGTTTTTTTCACCTCACTTCATCTTGCCTCCTTTCTATCTTTCCTTTTTCGTCCTCTCTTTCTATTCATGAACTACAACGATACTTGAACAATCACGAACAACCAGGTTTACGAATATTCTCGTTTACTCGTTGCCTCAACAGCGAACAGGATTACTGAGCATGCTCGATGTTGAATGCTCGATACGGGGCACCGTCGAGAGCTACGTTGCCAAGGTCAAAGTGCAGCACAAGCAAAATCCCCGGCTATTCGAGCCACGAATCGTCGACTGCAGGTCCTTTGGGATACAACACTTTGCTGGACGAGTCACGTACGACGCTTCTGACTTTTTAGGTAAGTCGTAATCGTGCGACCTTTTTCTTGAACGTATCGTTACAGAAATGACCTTGGTACGTGGTGAAATACCCGAAAAACATTACCCATCCTTTCTTTTTACTGTCAATCTTTCCTTCATTCTTTTCAGACACAAACAAAGATGTCGTTCCCGATGATCTTGTTGCTGTTTTTTACAAACACACGTGCAACTTTGGATTCGCTACTCATCTCTTTGGCAGTGAACTTAAGGCACTTTATGCCAGTGACACCGTCCCTAGAGGTGTCAGCTTCAGAATATCACCAACTTCACACACGGATCTGTAAGTCCGAATATTTGAATTGTTTTCTCCTGTGAATATCCATTTTTCTAATTACCTTTATTAATTTTAATCTGCAAGTAATTTTCTCTTTATTTTGAAAGTTCTAGGATTGCAGACTTATCCTATTTTACTTTCAAATAAATGGCCAATTATTGCATACTTCATTTGATGTACAACAATATATCGAATGATATATTTAATTCTAAAATGCAATATATGATTCAATATTTTTTCCAACATTTTATTCGGCAATTATTATTTAATATCCAATTATTATTATATTAATTATTATTTCAGTCGATATTGGTATTAATTTCTACCCAAAAATCGATAATATGTTAATAAATCGATAATATGTTAATATATCAATAAATAATTTATATTAAGGCCGTATTCTAGACTAAAAACCCGTTTTAAAGGTGATCATTAGCATATTTTTTTGAAAAATCTATTAAACACACAGGGCAGCGGTTTCCTACACATATTTACTCATATTTGAACTAATAATACAATTTTTTACAAGTCATTTTATTGAAAAATATACAGCTTATAAGAAGATGAATTATTCGCGCCGCAAAAATCATGTTCAGTCCGGCTCAAGGATTCCGGACGTCCTAATCGCTTAAAACAAAAAACCAAAGATTTCTGTAATTTATAGGATTTTTTTTTCTTTTTTTTTCATTTTAAATTAGAATCAATAAAATCCAAAAAATTTTACTAAAATCCCAGCTATTTAAAAATCGAGGTTCGATTTTTTTAACAAAAACAAGTTCAAAACAAAAACTCAATATCTATGTAAAATTTCAAGTCAATTGGCCCAGTAAATTTTGAAAAAACTCTGAGCCCCTGAAGAAAGGTCGGTTTTTTTTAATTTCTTGACTGGAAAACCGCCTTAATAATAAAAATTATTATTATTTTTGTATTACACGATGTAATATTATTTGAATGTAATAATTCAATAATGTCATATTTTTTTTTTTTTTTATTGTTCCTGCGAATACCCTTGCAGGTTTTTTCGAACTCATCCCATCACTTTAACCCCACTATTTACCCACATCTAAGTTCCAATTTCCAATTTTCTAATTTCCATGTTTCTGAGAGACTCCCCAAGAGTGTTGCCCACAACCGCTCTTTCCTAATTCACTACTGTATCGCATTTGCACGAGGGCCAAGGGAAACTGTGGAAAACCCGGCCGATACAGGCGTCTATATTTTTACTGAGTTTCAATTGATTAGCACTATCAGAAATTCAGAAAAACTGCCTCCCGCTCAACGATTGATGCGCGAGCCGGTGCATGGCTAAGCGGTCACCCAACGAAATATTGACCTCGCTCGAGGCTGCTTAATTTTGGAGATCGCCGGAGCCACACACCGACTGCCCACCTATCGCTGTCGGTCAATAATATAATATAATTATTAATAAAATAATTATATTATTTATGATATAAATGATGAATATTTTTTTAAATTATTATATTAATTATTAATTTTTATATATTATTTTTTTATTTTTTTTATATTTTATTTTATTATTTTTTTATAACACACACATATATATATATATATATATATATATATATATATATATATATATATAATATTAAATTATATATATTAATTTAAATATAATTATTAATAATAAATAGATTTATTAATATTTTTGTTAATTATTTTATTTTTTAACGATATATTTTAGTTTAAATGGCGATGAGCCGATCTCGACTCTGACACAAGATTTCCACACGCGACTGGACAATCTTTTGAGGACCCTCGTACACGCGAGGCCCCATTTTGTCAGGTGCATACGAAGCAACGCGACCGAGACTCCATTGCATCTTGATCGAGGGATCGCCATGCGACAAATAAGATCGTTACAAGTTCTGGAAACTGTGAATTTAATGGCCGGTGGTTATCCTCACAGAATGCGATTTAAAGCATTCAATTCCCGATATCGTCTCATAGCACCGTTCAAACAATTGCGAAGAGCCGAAGAACAAGCCGTCGAAGACACTAAACTCATTTTACAAAATGCACAACAAACGAAAAGCAAATTCGGCGCCAGCACCAGTTGGGCACTTGGCAAAAGACACATTTTTCTTAGCGAAGGGATCAGGCAACAGCTCGAAAATCTTCGATCCGAAACCAGAAGAAAAGCTGCCACAGCCATTCAGGTGACTTTTCTTTTATTTTCAGTTTTTTCAGAATTTTTTTTTACCTTGAAATTCGTCCATTTATTCAAGAAAGAAAATATTTCTAATTTTTTTTATTTTTCTGTTCTCAATAATATTTTATTTTACCAAAAATTGTTTTTTTTTTAAGAAAAAAAAACATTTGTTTATTTTTCCATTTGTTCCTTTCTTCTTTTTTTGTATTTTCGATTTCCTCCCTTCAGCACTGTTTCCTTACATTTTTTTTACAACTATTGTCAGAATATTTAATTTTTTTCATGTCATTTTGATTTTTTAACCAAAACATTTTTTTTATTCTATCGTATTTTGATTTATTTATTTTTCAACGAGAATTTAAAGCGTTTCGGTCCAATAATTTTGATATTTTTTGCAAGAGATTGACTCTAATCATTGAATTTTTCAAACTTATTTTTTTTGCACCAAAGTTTTTTTATTTTTTGTTATTTAGTTATTGTTGATTTTATTGTTCAGTCAACTTGGAGAGGCTGGAGGGTAAGGAGAAGATGGCCCATGCGTAAATCGACGATGAACGTCAGTGCTGGTCTTGGCCCGAAGCAAAATCAGCAAAATATCAATTCAACGAGCCACCAGAGAAATGGAACGAGCGGAACGGGAACTGGAACAGGAACTCGTCCAAGGCCGCAACCCATCGCTGGTACTCCGCCTCCTGACCCTTCGGAAAAATGTGCTGATCAAAAAATGATACAGCAAACGTGCATACTCTTTGGGCTCGATCTCGTAAGCATTTTTCTTTTTTTTTCAATTTTAATTCTATTATTTAAACTGGCAGAAAAAAATGGAAGGAAGGTTTTTATTTGGCAAGTTAGTACGTTTTTTTAGGGATTATTTTCAGATTTTTTATGTACTTTTTTCCGAATCGAAAATTTATATTTAAGAAAACGTGAAGAATTTTTAGTTTTCCTAATTTATGGTCCATTTTACATGATTAAAAATATCATTTTTTTAATAATATTCGTGACACATATGTTTTAATACAAATTAGATGATTTTATTTGAATATAGATTTTTATTTATCAAAATGAAGTGCTTTTGGATGTCGATTTATTAATAAATTGAATGAGAAGAGGTTAATTTAAAAAATACAAGGAAAAATTTGAAATTGTATTTTGATACTGTTGAAAATTATCTGGAACAGGAACGACCACCTCCTGTTCCACCCAGTCGATCGTACACTGTCACGGGAAACACGAAACTCGGTTATCCCCAGACTAGAGTCATGAAAATGCCTTTTCCAGGTGAGAACATTTATTTAATATTAATTATCAATTTTCTGATTATTTTTTTACAATAATTTAATGAATTTTTCTTTCATTTTGAATCTTTTTTCCCTTTAATTTTTTTCAATTATTTTATTTTCTTCGTTATAGTTTTTGTTTTCTTTATTCAAATAATATTCAGAAGCAATAATTTTTATGATGAATAAATTTCGATTTGATTTGAATTCAGAAAACACCTTTTTTCATTGTTTCAATTATTCGAGAATTTTTTTGGTAGACTTTTAAATAATTACATTTCTTTATAACTTTGTCAGAAGAAGGCGAGGGTGAAGTGGCCCTACTGAAGGGTGAAACAGTCCTGGTGATAGGTGCCTCACCCCGACGAGGCCACTTGCTCGTCGAGCACAACAACACGACCCTCCACGTGCCTTACCAATTTATGGAGCTCAAGCCATGTAACATAAACGTATAAATTTAGTTATTTATTTAACGCGATCAAGTGACGCGAAATGCAACCAGTGCCGATAATATTGCCATAAAGTGTAACAATATTTGTCCCGGTGAAAGACAAAATCATCGAATAAATTCAAACTCAAAAAAGGGGGAAAGAAAAACTACGAAAAGAAACAAAAACCCTTAAAAAGGGGAATAGAAGTTTTTTGCAAAAAAAGATTTAAAAAAACTCAAAAAAGGCGAAAAACTTTGAAAAACAAGAGAAACAACCTTAGAAGAAAAAAAAAACAAAAAATAAGACGAAAACGAGATAGAAAATTATTTTCAAAAAATGATTAAAAATCCTGAGAAAAAGGTGACGAAAAATCCTCAAAAAAGAGACGAATAAACGTTCAAAAAAAAGATAAAAAATTTCGAAATATGGGAAGCAAAGAATGAAAAATTTTCCTACGTCCCTCTTTTTTTTGTTGATGTAAAAAAGAGTTTAAAAGAAATACAAGATCAAATCGTTAAACGGTATTACCCAAAATCCATACGTAAGATAGATTTTAAGAGAAATACGAGAAAAAACAAAGAATTTTCTCGTTACAGGAAGAGAGAAATAAGAGACCCAATTTATTTTATATTTGTACAAGGAGAAGAAAAAGTGAAAGGAAAACAAGAAACTGAAAAAATGCATATTACCTATGCATACGATATTAATTAGTAATATTAATTATTATTACGGATTAATTAATAGTTATTATTGTTTATTATTATTATTTGTATTATTATGAATTATATAATGTTAAGTTTACGTCCATAATGTACCAGAGTCTTACCTTAAAGGTATTCCAAATCGAACAGTATTTTCTCGTCTAATTAATTTATCCCTGAATTCTTATGATGCTAATAATCGATCAATTTATCATGAAATTAAATGTTGAACATCAATTTGTCCGCCAATTATCTTTGAATGATTGAAATCATCGTTTAACTGTTTTTTTTCTGCTTAAAAATTTTTGTAATTATTTCATAAATAAATAAAACGAAACAACTTCATGGTGAAAAAAAGATTAATTGTCAAATTAACTGTCTGATTAATTACGATCTGGTTTTTGAATTTTTCGTTGTTCGGCTTTTTGATCCCTTAAATTTGTTCATCAAAGACAATCGTTAAAAAAACTGAAATTCTTAGTCAAAATAATAATGGACTGAAGAAAAATTAACTCGTGGTCAAATGAGGAAACATTTTGTTACCATTTAGAAAAATCACGTAATCGAATAGAAAAAAAATTAAACGATGATTCAAATGCAAAATCCTATATAGACATTTGTTTCAAATTTTTCTAGCGATCAATTCGTTCTGAATGCTTTAAGGCAGGGGTCTAATTGAGAGAGTCAAAAAAGCTGATTTTCGAGAATTTTTTTTTTTTTCAAGTGAACAAAATAATTAATTTTTCTGAACTTTTACAGACATTTTATTACACATTTCAACAACACAAAAAAAATTTCATTGAAATATAATAAAGGAATGATGTACTTAAAGGTACATGAACAAAGTGCCTCGCCACAGGAGGTTCAAATTGGCGAGAGCTGTAGAGCCCGTAATTTTTACCTAAAAGGGGAGTACCAGAATTGGGAAATACAATTTGGGATGGGGCAACGCAGAGTTGCAGTACTACCCCATAGTGTTGCTACGGCACAGCCACAGAGCCAGATCGCCACCCATTTCCGAGAAAAACGTTCGAGAAATTGTGGTCACAATTTATATACTAGAATGTGTTAAGCTTCATCCAAGCGGCCCGATGGGGGTAGTAACCCGGAGGTTCCGTGTTCAAAACTCTGCTCGTGATTTTTTCAATTTTTTTTTTTTTATTTCACTTTTTTTTATTGAAAAATTACTTATACAACGAAGTTGAACAATTTGTTTTTTTTTTTTTTTTAATTGACAACATATTTTACTTCAACATATTGAAATTTTCCGTCCAAATTATCCCCTTCAAATTTTAGTTTGCATTGTATATTAAAAATTATCATATCTCGGGATTGGGTGGACGGATCGACTAGCAACAAAAACCAATGGAAAGCTAAAAATCGAAAAAAAATTGGCCCATACACTCTGAATTTTTACCCAACCCGTTCCTCCGTGAGAACGGTTTGAAAAATAAAAAAAGAGGCAGGGCTCCCGCAAGCTTTCTTTTAATACTTGGCGTCGAGCCGCTACCGCGTCTCTTGATATTGCCTGCATAGAAGAATAATAATCAAGTCATAAAAAATAGGCATGAGGATATGTTTATTCGATACATTTCGATGTGGTACAAGAGCCACAATGGTAGTTGTCGTAAAAACATTCGAAACAATAAATGAGGATTTTTTACAAGAGCAAGGAGTTTTGAGGATATCTATCGGGAAGCAAACCTCGTTGACAATTTTAAAGATTTCTCTATCTCCGGTCAGTTTCGATGGGAACCATCCCGAGAAAAAATAATTATTTATAGTCATGTCTAATTATATGTGATTGTTCATATATGACCAGATTCTAAAATTGGCCAGGTCTGATCATGTATGATTGGATATTATCATATATGCTGTCATGGCTATTGATATATGAACAGATATGATTATACGTGAATGCAATTTGGTAGTGATAAATATAAAATGATATATGATCATGTATATGTATACAGGGTCGTAAATGCTATATTAGATAATATATCGAAATGTTTCGATATTTGAGGATATATTGAAATGTCGAAACTTAGGATTTTTTAGATCCTCTTGTCTCCGAATAGAGAGGTGTAAATCGGGACTGAGCCTTCTACGTGATCGCTCATTGTAAATAAAGATGATAAAGTTGGATAGGACGGATGGATTATAGGCGCACGCTCGACGCTTCGCTAATGCGAGAGCGCAACGATCGTAGTCCTCTGGCGGATTTCTGTCGCACCACAAAAATGAAAGTGATGTGACTGTCTCATATATGTATATATCTATTTAGATATGAGCCCATACTAGTTAGCTATCCTCGGATGTCACATATATTTGCTTTGACATAAGCCCATAATCATTCGACGTGCTCAGATATAATCATATATAAATCAATATTTACTCATATAAATGTTCATATTCACTCTGATATGAGCCCATACCAGTTTTATATGCTCAGATGCAACCATATATTAGTCCATATTTACTCAGATATAAGTCCACATTAAATATATATCCTCAGATGTAATCAAATATGAGTCTAAATTTATGTATATATAAATTCATATCTACTCAGATATGAGGCAATATTTTACGTACCTGATCACATGTGATCACATGTGGATCATCAAGTGACATCTAATTATTTATGATTATATTATAAATCCATATACAATTAAATACGATTCCATATACGATCACATATAATTATATACATTCAGGCAAAATAATTTTTTCCCGGGATACCCTTCCAAGAGGTGAAGAAAATTCCAAAAACCATGAAATGTTTTCGAGATTATTTAATGTCGCATAATTCAATTCACGCTGGATTGATAAGCTGTTTCATTTTTTTACGCATTTAGTTTATGTAAATGGAACCGACAAAACCCTTAGAGACCAAAACTAACCTCTGAATAATCGGAAAAAAATTATTTGACCGGAATGAGGCAATATGTGGCGTACCTGATCACATGTAATCACATGTGGATCTATACATCAAATGATATGAATTATTCATGATTATTTATAAATCAATATATAATTATATATGTTTCCATACGCAATCACATATAATTATATATATTCAGGCAAAATAATTTTTTCCCGGGATGCGTATTGGATCATATTGCGAAATACCGGAGATTATAGTTGATGGTGAACTATAGAGTGAATTTTGATACAATCTTCATGGGAAATAATCTCTTGTTCCTTTTCAATTAAAATAGCACTATTTTGCAGGTGTTCAATAATATTTTTAACCTGTTTGTAAAAATACACATCACAGGGCTGTACTAGAGGTGTATACACTGGAGGAATTACTTTTATAGTGCAGATAGGAAGTTTTTTATCGTTTTGGAAAACCTCGTCGTATAATTGTGGTTTCGTTGGCCCTTCCCAAGAGTCGACGAGGAGGAGGAACTTGTTTTCTTGAACGTAGGGCTTCAAGGATTTATTAAGAAAATTGTTATACAAATCTGTAGTTAGCTTTCCCGATTTTGATGACTTAATAATGACGTTCTTGTATATCTTGGCGTATTCATCGATCGTCTTCTGGATTCTGGGTCCAAATTTACCTGTTGGCTACTGCAGGCATACGAACATACTCGGCAGGACTCGTCCAGAAAGAGTAATAGCATACTGTGTAGTGTACGAATGTGTAACTTTATCCATGTCTGGAATCTTCACAAATACGGTCTTGCTTCTCTTTTCGGTGAGAGTCCGGTTGAAAGTAGATTAGTACTGACATCCTGAAAACATATGAAAAAGCACGAGATGTAATGAATGAAGCGATATTAGATGGTTGTATTAGAGAACTATTCAAATGGACATTCGTTTTCTAAAAGGCTATTTATAGATTTTATTTTGTTTTCGTCACATACCTGTTTGATCAGTGTTGATAATATAGTCCTTCTCAAAATTGGATATTGGCTCTCGGGTTTGTATCCGGAAAGTTTCTGCTGCAGCCAAGATTGCTTCAATCGTCACCGTTTCCTTTCATGATACGAATGTTGTGACTTTCCGTTGACAAATTCTGTGCAGTTGTTTAAATCTCGTCACCGATCTATCAGAAGCTTTGAATTCAAAGTTTTCATATCGTGCGGCCGCTGCTAAAGCCCATTGTTCCAGATTTCGAGTGGTAACTTGTTGATAATTTTGCCTAGCTTCGACAAAACGATCGTAAATCCATGAATCTATCGTATGATATTTATCTAGCATATTTCCACCTTTTTTAACTTCTTCTTTCCATCGGGATAAATATTCCTCTTTTTTGAACGATGATATCCTTTATTTGCAGCGTTTTCAGACTCCACCGAGGATGAGCTTTTGCAATGTTAAGGAAGCTTTCCAGTGTGACAGCCCGAAAAATCGCTGTTTTTCGCGATTTTTTTTTTTAAAGAAAAAATAATCTAATCGGTCTGGTTTTTTTTTGTATATTAATTGGGTATTGAAGAATACAAAACAATTTTTTAAAGATCGATTTATTTATTAATTAGTATCTATAAAAATGATGAAACAATTGTTGCAGAAAATGCACTTGGATGTGGTGTCCACGTTGGGGGTCACAATTTTGATCTGAAACAAAAAACACAAAAAGATTATTGATCGGTATATAATTGGCTTTCGTGCTATGGAGGCTTTTTTTTTTTTTGCAAAAATGGCGCCGGTTTGAACAAAAAGTATCGATTTTAGCATTTTTTTTTGGCAGTTTTTTTTTACAAAAAAATAGGAAGATGTCAAAAAAAAAAAGCTTCCATAGCACGATAAACAATGACGTTAAGAATATTGTGTAAAAAATTCAACTCGATAGCTTTAAAACTCTGCCCTCCAAGTTGGACACCGTTTTGAAAAATGCTGTTTCGAGAAAAACGCGTTCAAAGTCGACGCGGCAGCTGTAGCGCTCCGTTGCCTTCTTCCAAGAAATGCTGTACAGTAACCGAAATAATCTGAATTTCGGCATGAAAATTTCAGGGAATATTCGGAAGAGTGTATACTATTCGATAAAGCAAAAAAAAAAAATCGATTTTTTGAAAATTTCACACTGGAAAGCTTCCTTAATGCATTTTATTTTGTATTCCAACGGAATACATTCTTCCTCTTTGAATTTTTTCTCTGCGAGTTCGTACTCGTCCGATGAATCTTCATTTTCAATCTCTTTAAACTCCAATTCTTCAGACACTTCATTCTCGTAGAGTAACTCTTCATCAATCACGATCTTGTTTTCACTCATCACGTGTATCGTCTTGTCGTAAAACTTCTGTGCAATCAGCATAGCTTCGTGAAAAATTGACGGCGAATCTTCTGACGCTATTAAATCTTTTTCAACAAGCAGTGCACCGAAATAAGTGACTACATCTTTCATTAGCAACTTCGATTTCTCGCTGTGTAGATAATCTACTGGAATATCATTCGCAAGCCGCGAAGAACCTGCGATTTCTTCACTTCCAGACATTATAGCCACAGAACGTTAGCAAAAGAAAAACTTCGAAACACGTCTACTCGTGCCAAGCGTCAGGATTCAACTAGTTCGTTTGGTCCTCTCCTCTCCCTGTTCTCGAAATGGCATCTTTTGTTAAACCCCCCTTTATAACGGTTTCATAACAGAAAAGGGCGGTTGAAAACCTGAACTGATCAGGTAGACGGAAAATTTAAAAATGCTGAAATAAAACATGTTTTCAATTTACACTTCGTTGTATAAATTATTTTTCAATTATAAAAAGTATATCTGAAAAAGTGAAATCAAAAGATACATTAAAAGTACGAAGCAAGATTTTTCTAAAAAATATTTCTTATATAATTACTATTATATTAAACTAATTTATTAGCAAGTTACACGAACAATAACTTGAAAAAAAAATAAAATAAAGAAATCACGAGTCTCTGCTCGTGATTTCTTTAATTTTTTTTTTTTTTAACACGGAACCTCCGGGTTACTACGCTGGTTCGCTACCGTCCCAGCCACCGGGCCGCTTGGATGAAGGTTAACACATTCTAATATATAAATTATGACCGCAATTTCTCGAGCGTTTTTCTCGGAAATGGGTGGCCATCTGGTCTTATGGCTGTGCCATAGCAACACCATGGGGTAGTATTGCAACCACGCATCGCCCCATCCCAAAATGCATTTCCCAAATCTGGCACTGCCCTTTGAAATAAAAAAAAAAAAAACCAAAAAGATTTTCAATTTAAACGCTTTTTATAGTCGATGAACTAAGAAAAATTGAAGAAACAGTGTAAGACAGTAAAAATTTACTAGTTGAAAAGTAAAATTGACGATTTTGACCAAAACTATAATTTTTTTGCAATAAATATTGTTTAAAATAAAGTTTTTAACAATTTTCTTAGTTCATTTAGGATGGTTGGCAATACTCTAAAGAATAAGGCTTGTTTTAAATCGATAAGTCAAATAGTTTTTTGCTATGAGTTTCGCCAAATTGGACAAATCACGAAAACGATATTTCGAAAAAATTCGGTTTTAAGTTTGTAGCATTTGTACATACCTGTGCGGTGGCACCTACCTGCTCTCGGCTCTGTAACTTTCAAAATATATTTCAATGGTCTTTAAAACTTTGGACACATATTGTTCGATACTTGAACTATCGATTAAAATTAAAAAAAAAAATCAGTGTGCCTTCCCCACACAAGTGCAGAATTAAAGTGAAACTTCTATAGCAGACGCTGTCGACTATCTTTTATTCCTTTGCGGGTAAGCTTGAATGTTCGGGGCTTCCCCGAGAATCGTCGGTAAAGAATGTTTAAGGCACTTCACTTGTAAGTCATAATATTCAGGGGCTTTCACGAGAATCGTCGGTAAAAAAGGTTCGAGAGTTCGTATGATTAGCTTATCCAGAGTAGAACGATACAGTGATCGTTTCGCTACTCTAAAATCAAAATTTGCAGTCAATAAGAACGGTTTAGCAATCTTCATCATGGGTCGAAATACATTATAACCATGCATCTCATGCATCGCGATTAATATAGTTTCATAAACAAGCAAGCTATTTTATTCTTGATCGTATCCCCAACATCGATAGGGTTGCCCTCGATAACTCTGATGCAAATATCCATGAAACTCTCTACAGAAGTTCTGTTCCTTAAGGGCTAAAACCACTGTAACGGCCTCAAAAAATGCCTTTTTTCGACAACTTTTTTTGGGGGGAACGAAATATAATAGAATAATAATATTCGGGGGAGTTATTAAGCTTATATTTAACTGTGCAACAAAAAATTATGATTGAAAAATATTTAAAAATGGCGACACCAGGGCCATTCCCGCAAGGCTTGTTGAATTCGAGGCGCTCTGCGACACGCAGACTGGTGCAATTGTTGATCTGGAATAAAAAAAAAAACACTTAATCTAGACACTCATAGCTAGTGACGTAGGGGATTTTGAAAATATTCATTTTTGTATTGTTCACGAGTATTTGAATGAATAGGTTCAATTTTCGACAGAAAAAAGGGGTATTTATTTGTTGATAAAAAATGTTTAAATGAACTCATCGAAAATTCCGTACGTATTCTACTTCGAAATGTTATTTTTAAGATATTATCAAAAATTCAAATGAATAGAATGAAATTTGTTGGAGTTATACTGCATGCCATTTTGAAAAATCGTGTTTTGAGAAAAACGCGTTTAAAGTTTTGAAATGTGGTACTGAAATGATCGACGCGCTCGGGAGAGCCCGAAATTTCAATGAAAATTTTTCTTTTCGGATATAAACCTTTTTGCCTCATATTCAAGAGGGTTCAAAGTATATTTTAAGCCGATAAAAAAATCGATTTTTCGAAAATTCTACAGTGGTTTCACTCATTAAAAAAACATCTCAAGAATGTATAAACATTTGTTGGACTATTTCAGATGCGAATTGCGAGCTGCACAATTCCCGCAAATTGACAACGACGACGAGGACATGCCAAGGGACACAGCGGATTACACCTTAATCAATGCATGAAATAACTGGAAGAAATTTTCAGAGATGTATAAAAATATGAATAAATTACTGTCAGAATTGCGGGAATTTCCATTTTTTTTCACAATAAAAAAAAATCCAAAAATCATCCAATTTTCGGTCTCCTAAAGTGGTTGCTCGCCTTAATGGCCTTCTCCGGAACTGATCCACGACACTGGATGGAATAACGATTATAAAATAGAACAAATTTATTCCTCTGAGTGCATACTATGCGTGCTGTAAAAAACTTGAGACAAATACATTTTCGTAGCCCTCGAAAAAAATGATCTCATTTATTTATTCAATCCACCCAAAAATGTTCAAGCCTGCAAAAAGTTCCGAAATAATTTGTTTTTCCTCAAAAAAGTGATCGAGCCCTCAAAAAATTTTAAAATCCCTTGAACAAAATTATCAACTGAATTCGAATCGAGCAAAATATCAAGAATTCAATCCACGCAAAAAAATTAAGTACCAACTTTACAAAAAGTTACTAAATAAATAGAGATCTACTGGAGTATACGTGGCCAAGTATATGGAGCTTATGAATATTTTATAAAAGCTCCAAAAAATGTTAAAATATATTCCCATCATCTAAATAACATAATAAATTATCCCACGATTCTAAAGTATAGTATAGTATAATTGGATTGGTAAAACCAATCAGTTCATAGAAGTTTAGCATCGTATGTTTAGCGCATACGCACAGAGTACTTGTCCGGCCCGAAATATTTTTGAATGGTTGAGGCTGAAAATATGCCGTACTTTCTTCAGTGAACTTAGAAAATAAATTCAAATCATGGCATAAAGTCATCGTATCATTTGAAGTATCCCGCGCACATCCGTAACTCTTTTCTGATACAGGAAATAATTTCTTAAAAATTACGAAATAAAATGTTGCGTGCGCAATGTTTTACGTGACTATAAATTCGTAGAGGGTGACTGGTCAGCGATAAATGTAAAATGAGACATCAACTGAGCCGCAATGCATGCGAGAACAGTAACCGTTTCAGCGGTTCCAAATTTTGAAGGAAAAACAGATACTCGCAAGATTTTAACCAACCATTTGCATGTTCATTCATTTTATAAGGTGATATCTACGATAAGACTTTCTGCTAACTTCCAATTTTCTCTGAAAGGACCTATTTTAATAAAAATTGTCGGGCCGGACAAGTACTCTGTGCATATCCGCTAAACATACGATGCTAAATTTCTATCAACTGAATGGTTTTACCAATCAAATTATACTATACTATACTTTAGAATCGTGGGATTATTTATTATGTTATTTAGGTGATTGGAATATATTTTAACATTTTTTGGAACCTTTATAAAATATTCATAAGCTCCGTATACTTGGCACGTATGTTTCAGTAGATCTCTATTTATTTAGTAACTTTTTGTAAAGTTGATACTTAATTTTTAGCAAGGATTCAATTCTTGATATTTTGCTCGATTCCAATTCAGTCGATAATTTCGTTCAAGGGATTTTATAATTTTTTGAGGGTTCGATCACTTTTTTGAGAAAAAAAATTATTTCGGAACTTTTTGCAGGCTTGAACATTTTTGGGTGGATTAAATAAATAAATGAGGTTATTTTTTTCGAGGGCTACGAAAATGTACTCAAGTTTTTTATAGCACGCATGCGTACTGTTTTTTTTTTTATTTAAATGATTACTTTAATTCAAGAACAATGTCTACCCAATTATTTATAATTATTTTGACCTCGTTCATCAACGATACGCAGCTGGATTCCAATATACCAAAACCCGTTGAACACTAAAATGGGAGAGGACCACCTGGTCGTGTAATCGCGAAATATAGACAACGAAATAATTTTTTTTGAAAAGTGATTTTTGCTCGTATGAGAAATGGTGAGCACTTATTTTCATTAAATTGAGAATTCAGAACTGTTTCATTTTTTCGTTTACATGATATTTCAAAATATCTGTTGGCACCGTAAAAGTATTTGTTCATTATTGATATTTTCACATAATACCAGTTACGGTAGAACTAACGTAGTACCTGATAAAATTTTAACGTAAGAATATTTATAACATGCTTTAATTTGATACAGCCTTTAAAACGATTAACGGTAACCGGAGAAACCAGTTTAGGAGGCCGACATTTTAGTGTTTTTCGTGTATTTTTTTAGCAGGGAAGGAATAATCAGAATTTGTTTAAACTTGGACGATATTTTACTCATGTTTTGATGTACGTTTTGTAATTTTTTCAAGTCATTTCCGCCAGAAGTAGTGGAGTTAGAAGCTGCTGTCCATGGACGATCGCCATCCGAGTTTTTTGCTGGTGGGCATTCCTGAAGTCACAATTTTTATCTGTAATCATTACAATTTTCTTTTTTCATTAACAACATACTTCCTAAGAATATGAACCTAATTGTGATCAAAAAAGTTAAAAATTGCATGTTTTTGAGGTGTTTGAACACAATGTCATGTTTTTATACCATGTTTTTTCACCTTTTTTGCATTAATAAAAATATTTTTAATAATAATATCATCCCAGAGTTAGGTTCATATAGATTGTAATTGAACAAGAAGTATTCACACAAATTTTCAGAAAGATTGGTCAATAACTTTTTGAGTTCGAATGCCCATCAGGTGAAAAAAAGTCGTCCATGGACAGCAGCTTTTAACTCCACTATTTCAGGCGGAAATGACTTGAAAAAATTACAAAGTGTACGTCAAAACATGAATAAAATATATTCCAAGTTTAAACAAATTCTGATTATTCCTTCCCTGTTAAAAAAAATTCACGAAAAACACCAAAATTTCGGCCTCCTAAATTGGTTTCTCCCGTTAACGGGACAGACCTAGTTAGAATTTTCGAAAAATCGATTTTTTTTTTATTTCATTTTCAAAAAGTAGAATCTCTTACGAACATTTTCCGCCCAGGTAAATGTAAATCGGACCATTATTCGCCGAAATACAAGACTTTGTAGCACGTCGTGTCTGAGCCATGCAAACCGTACTCAAAACTTTAAATGCGTTTTTCTCGAAACCATGTTTTTGAAGTCGGTGATCACTGTAGCTCGAGAACGGCTTTACCGATCGGGTTGAAATTTATATCACTTCTTCTATACATGGTAGTCCTCCATATGAACGAAGGATTTTTTTTTTGGATAATTATTTTTATTTTTAATAGCAAAAAATGGAACTGATATTTTGGTCAAAAAAACACTTTTGACTTTTAACGACCGCCATTTTGTGAAAAATGGAAATTTTTCAAAACCCTTCGTTCAACTGGAGCATTATATCATTAACTAAAAATCGCCTTCGTTTTTTTTGTTTCAGATGAGCCGTTGCAGCGTGAGCTTGATCACCGCAAACCGTGTTTTTTTTTGCAGCGTCCTCGGCAATTGACGGTCACCAGCTTATTTCGATATGTATTGCGTTGAAAAAATTGCAACATATACATTACATATGTATCTTTTAAACGGAAGAACTTTTGTTGTGAATTATTTTATCGTTCGACCAAAAAAAAATCGGAAAAAAGGCCTTTTTTTTGACGTTCCAACTAGGTCTGTCCCGTTAAACGATTATCGTGTCTGCTAGCAACTCAGTTCGTTCGTGGAAGCTGTGAAATACGATCGCGTAACTAAAAGTTTTCCAACGCGTTTATTTTCATTTTCTGCTATTTTTCTGAATAATCTCCTACGTTGACACCTCCTCGAACGTTTCTTATCTGAGTCTGGTTGACCAGTTAGCTGATATGCCCTTGAGCCACTTTTCGTTTCAAAATTTCTACGTTCAAGTACACTCTGAAAAAATGATACTATCATTTTTGACCTTGCTAGTTTGAAATCGGAAAAATTTTCCTCGCATACATGCACCATCACCAGTTAACTGGTTCAAAATAATTTGGTTATAAATTGAGTTTAGTTGATTAGTTATCGATGATATTGTTCCAGGAACGAGATTAGTACGTGACGATTGTTGTATTCCGTCGGCTTCGGTATTATTTTTGTTCATATTTTTTGTCTTTCATTACCGAACGACTACGTCTTTTGTTTTCCATATTTGCTACTCTTTTTTTCGTCTTTGACATCCTCATTCTTTTTCCTGAGTGCACAATCATAACTCAGAAACTTATAAGAAATGAACACATTAAAAATATGCCGTAACATACATGCAATAAACAATTGGCTATTTATATAGCTAAAATTAAATTCCAATAAAACCATAAGCGAATGCAATACGATCAATGTGTATTGTATTGAAAAAAAAACAATTATATTTAAAAAATGCAACCCTCATGTTTTGTAATGATTCCTTCGTCATACATACGAAGTATTGAATTGAAAATAAAAATTACATTTAAAAAATGCAACTTTCATTATTTGTAATGATTCCCTCTTCATACATATGTAATCACAGATCTGATGCGATTTCAATACTGAAAATACAGTTTCAGTAAATTCAGTTTCAACTATCTTTAGTTCTAAATTTCTCCAATTACAATTTCAGTTTTCATCTCTTTCAATTTTCGGAATTCAATTTCATCAATTCAAGATTTCGGTGGAGTGCCAGCATTGAACTACTCATTCCTGGAACGAAAAAATAAAATACATTGTATTAATTGAAATTTCGTAAGGGATATGATCGATGCAATTAATACTTAGACTGTGATACGATTCTTTACATTGATTTGTCCGTTTCTCTATTTTCTACATCAATTAAAAACTGACGTAATTGTAACAAGTACTTACCTATGCTTGCTCACTATATCTGCTTCTATTTTAAATTATCTCTGAAATATTATCAGCCTGGAAAAATTGGTAGCCTAATTTGAAAAGGAACGAATTCCATTTCCTTACGTAGTTTTTTCTATTCGAACGCAGTCGATTGAAGAGTAATGATTTATTCACTTACCTAATCTCGGGGATTTTCTTTGTAATCGTAAAAGCTCGTTCTATCGTATTATATCGTTAACGCATTAATGCTGTTAATTCTTAATTTCATTATTTCGAAATTTCAAAATTTGACAGATGTTAAGGCATCTTCTCACTTTAAACGCCTCAAAAATAGGCTGTTTTTGCGATTTTTTTTCGAGGATTTTTGCTTAAAATTATGGGATAAAACGGATCCTATGTAATAAACACATCTTTCAAGTACATGAAAAAATTTTTATTTTATTTTTTCAAACAATTATTATAATACATCAGTAGCATTGAAAAACCCGTGTAAAAATGTTATGGTCGTGGCTTGTTGATGGTATCTCCGAGACGGGTCGTCTGAAACAAAAAAATAAAACTGTTTTAGATTCAGTATGTCAGTGGCTATAGCGCATATCATCAGATTTTTGATATTCGCGAAAATAACAAAATGGCGCACGTTTTTCGAAAAAGTAAAAAAAAACCACGATTTTTTTGCAGTTTTTTGTAAAAAAAAAATTCTTAAAATCAAAATTTAAAAAATCTGATGATATGCGCTATAGCCATAACTATGAAGCATATGTCATTCAAATTTCATGACAATCGGCCGGATAGTTTCCGAAATTTCATCAACAAAGCACCGAAAAACCTTGTTTTGAGATAACTGCGTTTAAAGTTTTGGTTGCAGAAAAATCATGAAAAAACCTTACCTCGGGTTAATCAGCGATGCCTGCTCCATACAATGGACCTTCCGATTCTTCGTAGAAGGTGTGTTCGTCCAAAGTAGCTTCCCTTCGTCTCGACCTAGTCTCTTTTGAAGCGTTAGAGCTGCGGCGGTTCCCTACGCGTACGCGATCACTGTCGCGTTTCTCGGCGTATTGAACGGCGATAGGGCCTAGTTTGACACCCATCACCTCCAAAATTTTTAAAACAGGTTGTAGCCCTTCGTTATAAATGCATGCCGCTGTTTGGCAAGCAATTTCCACGGTTTTTCTTGATGATGTTTCTTGAAACATCTTTGTTACAAACTTTACACTTCACATATTGTTGTAATGTAGAAAAAACAAGAAAAAACTGAATAATACTATATCCAGCCGTTGGATCGATGTGTACATCGAAACTTGTATCGTCCGATTTTTTTAATTTTGCTGCACTCGCACTAGCATGACTCGTATCTGCTTCAGACTGGTGTGGAAGCACTCCACGAAATTTTCTTTTTTTAGATTTCGAACTTGGACGTCGCCACGTGGCACTTTGTTGCGAAGTCTTTTTATCCATTATAACAATCCTGAGCGCAGAGATGTTGCCGTTACGAAGTTTCAAATTAGACTGATGAAATAACAGTTTAGCATCGTTGCCGAGTGATTTTCTTTTGAAAAATGCACGTGTTAAGGTCTTATTACATGAGTATAGACCCGAAAACAGAATATACCTAAGCAAGGGGTACTACATTAACAAAAGAACACGGCTATTCAATTGTATAGAGTCAGATATACAGGGACCGTCCGAGCGGCGTGAAAGGGATCGCCGGGTACTCTCAGGTAGTCACCTAACGGTCGCCAAAAAATGTAGTTAGACTCGTCCGATCTTTATGAAATTTCGAGATGACATTTTTGAAGATATGTACTTTCAAAATTTAAAAAAAAAAAAAAATCGATTTTTTTAAATTTCCAAAGTGAGAAGACGCCTTAACGATGATCTGAACTATCATTTTCACAGAAGTTTTTGAACCTGGTCCCACAACGATCTCATTGCGTGAACCAATCAGAATTTTACCTCAAAGGGAGGACAATTGGTAGCTAATATCATGGGTCACAAAATGAAAAAAAAAAAAAAATGGAAAAAAGGATTAGTAGCTTTTGCGGCCAACTTCTTCTGCGTGAATTTGTTTTGGGTTTGTAAGCCATTGAACGGTTTCCAATATTGCCTGTGTGAGGTGCGCGCGGGAAAATATATTTTTTTAATATGTTCAGTCAAATATGACTCGAAGACTCAAAGAGAAAAAAAATTGATACGTAAAAAAAAATAAACCTTATCTATATAGCTAGCGTGGCTGTGAGGTGTAAAAAAAACTGCACTCATTACCAATTTATAATATTTCAGCTCTGATCGGAGCCTAATTTAGAAACGTCTCTTTATTTATCTAGTAATGAAGTTAATACAAATTCGATAAACATATCAAAAGTACAAAATCTCATATCCAACATTAATGGTTGTACAAATAAAACACTTATACATTACAACTACTTGAAAAGCTAAAATTTAGAGACGCGGCAGTCTCCATGCTATAAGTATTAAAAAGAAAAGTGTAAACGTAAAAGACAAGTCGTGCCACGTATATATACTTGAGAATGGGCTCTTTTCCATTTTTTCAAAGTTCAACTCTACGTCACTCGAAAACGCATGCACTTATCGAAAATCTAATACGATTTCACCTATCTAATTTGATGAATCCCTTTCCAAGGGTACGCTTATTTTTTTTTCGCCGATTATGAAAACGATAATGTTACCTTAATGTTATATGGGTCATATTTAAGCACTTCTTTTTATTACGATTAATGTGTGTATATCGTGACAGGAAAATAATTTCAATCAAAGACTCCCTTTGACGTCAACACTCCTATCGACTCCTCGAACGCAAGCGATAGAAACTGTCATATACATAGTATTAATAACTGGACTTAAGAAGGGATAATCCGCTATCAGGAACCGTTACGACTCGATTATTCCCCGATTTTGGTATGAGAGACACTTTTGCCACAGATCTCGAGTCGTTAGCACTATATTGTAAAGGCCGAGGGCAGGGTCTGCTGTCGAGGAGTTGTATTTTGTCGCGTACATATAGTCTTTGTCCGTTAACGTTTTGTGAAAATTAATAAAAATTAGTAATTATACTGAAATGAAGCTGTCAGATATCAAAAGGATAAATCCAAAATACGTGAGTCTGTCAATAAATATTTTCTCCTATTCTGGATTGATTTCGGCATATTTGTTTCTTTTGGATCCACATCCGCTTATCCTTCTACCTGAACTTCTAGGGTCGTTCAATTGGACCTTTCCTCTACCGCTACTAGCCATAACGATATTAATTTTAAACTTCACAAATTTGAAAAGTACTCGTTTCTCAAAACGAGTTGGCGCCCAACTTTAGTAAATAAGAAAATAAAGAAATCAAGGGTCCTGGCAGCTTCTGACCCAAGCCGCGCCAGGTGATGGCTTAAAGTAGTAAAATGTAAAGAGAAAAAGAAAAAAAAGCCTTTCTCAATATTTTCAAGTTTTGAATCTGCTTTTTTATATAATATGCCAAATTTTTATTTATTTATCAACAATACAATCACAATTATATTTTGAACGTTGATATAGGGTAATTCCGGGGTAGTTGGCCATAGTTTTTCTTAAATGCTGTTAAAAAAAAACCTTACAAATTATTATAGAAATTTTTATTTGTAATTAAACTTTAAACAATCAACTTTGGAAATATAGAAACAAAAATAACAATTTCTAATGAGATCACAGAAAAGAAATATATTTTTTTAAATTCACGATTGGCCATCTCTCTCGAGGTGTCCGGGTGTGATGACCATGGCATACGAGGTAAGATGGCCATATCCTTAATTCTAATTGTAACATAGTTTTTGGTCTTATTTCCTCTTTTTTAACAGCCTTTTTTTCTCTGCACCACATTTAGAGCACATGTCTTCAAATTCAGTGCAATTTTCGTGTACCCAAAACTGGCACACCGTACATTGAATCCAGTCCTCGAAGAGAGGAGTTTCATAATAATTTTCTCCACACCCGCGACAATTATCTCTTTCATTTAACTTCTTTTTCTTATTCTGATTTGCTATCATTGTTAATGGGATGTCGTCACTGCCATCAGATAGTCTTCGGATAGCTTTTCTTTTGTTAACGCGTCGAACAGTATCCTTTTTTGCCTCTTTATTACCGGATTTCTTAGTTTTTTCTTTTTTTACATTTTTCTCTGCAGCACATTTTCTGACATTGATGTGTTCTTCCGAAGTCAATAGTGTTCCAACTTGTTTTACCCGTTTACGGGTTTCAATTAGTTTTTGTGGAATAGGTGTTATTTCCTGTAAAATTCGAGATGGGGAGTAATCTGGGTCGTCAATGGATGGATGCTTTTGTAGAGTGCTTGGCTTTGCAACATTCGACACCATAGCAGTGTTCAATGAGGTTTCGGTGCTATTATTGTTAGTATCTCTTCTTAGCTCATTAGAACAACCTGCAATAGATGCATCTACATTATTCTCTACTGTGGATGTAGTTTGAGGAATCACTTGTGTGCTTGAAGTATTAGACGAAGTACCTGCTGATTCTTGCATAAACGCATATTCTGGCACTGCTTCTGGATTCAAAGGATACACTCCCGTTGCTCTAAAGCCAGAAATGGCATTTTCCGCCGACGCTGCTTTTCCCCAAGCCTTATCAAGCAAAGCTCCGAAAGAAAGTCTCGTTATGCGACGTCCTGGATTTTGATTTAGCCAAAGTCTACACTGTTCGTAGAAGTGGGTTTTTAATGATTTGAATACCGCACGATCTAAAGGCTGGAGATAATGCGACGTATGGCTCGGCATCGATATCAAAATAATGTCATTCTGATTTGCATATTCCAACATTTCCACGGAATTGCAATGAGTAGAATGGCCATCTAGCAGAAGAACAACTTTTCCCTCTGGTTTTCTTGGAACAAAATGAGTTTTTAACCACATTAAAAATATCTCTGAAGTTATGTATGCTGATTTTTGAGACATGAACAGTTTTGATCCTGGAGGCATCCCATCTTCAAACTCAGGTTTTTTGTTTTTGCCCTTCATGATACAAGCAGGTGGCAGAAAAGTGCCTTCAGCATTGCAGCAGGCTATAATGGTTATTGTCTCCCCTTTTTCAGTGGAAGTAATTGTGGAAACCGCCTTAGAACCCTTTTGAGCAAGCACATGTCCTGAACGACTATTTAACTGCAGACCTGACTCATCCATGTTAAATACGCAATTTGGTGATAATACCTTATTGTTATGCATAAGTACACTTTCAAGAAGTTGGAAATATTCCTTTACTTCTGGTTTATTCATCGCGTTGGCTCGAGCTAAGGAGACACCTTCTGATTTTCGTAATGTAATATCTTTATTTCTGCTTAAAAACATTTGCAACCAGTCATATCCTGCCATCTGAGTTTCGTTGTTGAATCGATGGTTTAATTTTAACTGTTCGGCAAATTCGTAAGCCATTTTCCTAACGTCCTTCATTGTCAACGGAAAGCCTTTGACTTGCATCGTTTTGATATGAGCAACCAATCTCTTCTCGTTTTCTTCTCCGAATAAACTGGATGGTCCCATACGCCCCTTTTTGTCATTATTCTTCTTTATTCTTCTTTCTAAGGTTTTTCTTGGAATGTTGTACTTGATAGCTGCGGCACGCACAGAAGATTCATTATTTTGTACAGCACTTATAGCTACTTTTAGTGATTCTTCACTCCAATTGCCTCTTACAGCTACTGCCTTTCGCTTGTATTTATTAGGCATCTAAAACAAATAGGAAAATAATGATTTTTTTTAATAAGATATAATTTCTGTATCCGGTATAAGATGGCCATATGGCTATCATATGCCGACTAACACTGGCCATCTCTCCTTTTTCTCCGGGAGAGATGACCACATCTAAAAAAAAAAGTCACAGCACGATGCGAGTAATTTTGAGGTTAGGACAAACTGTTACTCGTATACTTTGCAACCAAACCAAAAATAACCATTTTTTTACGAAACTAATATCATAACAACCTAAAATAAGAACCCTCTGAAAAATATTTCCACTACACGAAACAATTAACAAGGATTTTACTTACTTTGTTATTTTTTTTCGCCAAAAAGTTGCACGCACGTTTGCTCCCACGTGCGTCGCGAAGCGAACTAAACTATTACTAGTGCCATCTAGCTAACCGTTCAGGAATTATTTCGACGGGCCATCTCTCCGTTATGGCCATCTATCCCGGAATTACCCTATATCAAAACAATGGCAAATCATCTATATCTTCACTGGCAATACCGTCTTCATAAAGTTGCGTGTTATTAATCAAGTCAACCGTTGGTATAAACGTGGTTATAAGCTCTTCCATAACATCCAAAGCATATCCTATTTCGTAATTTTCTCCTACATATTCCTTTCCCAAAAAATCTCGTAATAAACTAGACAATTTGAATTCACGTAGTTCCCTACGACCCGGGAACTTTTGTCGAAAAATCAGAAGAGAATCTGAAAAGCCCGCAATAACACCACGAAACATATCCACCGTGCCAGTATATTTAATGGCATCGAGTAGGACTATAGAGGCCATCTCTGAAGTATGGGAAACAAGTACAACTGGCATTGGTGATGACTTGAGAAAACCGTGGAACATCATCAAAGCAGTTTTCAGTGGTACACTCGATAGTTTTTTACCTTCAAGAAACATTTCCGAATTTCGCCATTCACATCCATATAATTCAAACATCTCCATCATTGCAATTGGATCTACAGGCTTGACCCAAACAGAAAATATTCCATTGTCGAGTTTAGCTCCAATTTTCATGATACCCTTACTCATCCCCAGTATGGTAAAGTACACTATTTTGCAATTATTAACAGTCAAACTCATCTCGGATATCAGCTCCTACAATGATTAACAGATTAAAATTCGCATATTTAATAAAGGCTCTGATTAATATTTGTATAATTCAAATGAATAATGTAAATTACCTTCACGGAGGTTGTATTCGCATCTAAATAATAACAATTTGGAGCGACTTTTTCACCGATACGCTGTTTTTCTCTTCAAAATGAGAGGGATTCAACTTTCTTGGATGAGTGTTACCGATATCTCAAATATAATCCCGATATCAATGAAGATACGATATTTCTTTGAAAGATGATCCGATCGGTTCGGTCCGTATGTAGCGAGGAGCAGATTGATACTTGCAGTCGATTCGTTTGTTGAGTCTGTTACTCACAGGCCTCTCGGTTTGACTGGGTCTGCGCATCCCAGCAGTTCGCCTTTATGGAAACCGACGGTAGGCTGTTGGCATCCTATCGGCTGGGGGAGTCATGGTGGGGATAGAGATTTTTCGGCGTTCGCTTAGTGGCGCTGAACCCTTTGGTAGAGGCTTTGATTGGTTGTGAACGTCACAGTGGGGGTGCTGGTTCTTCGGCGGTTGCTCAGTGGCGTTCAAGACATTGGTGGTCAGTTTGTGTACTTGCTCATCAAAACGAAGGCTGTATTTCAAAAATCCCGCCCAGCGCTGCGAGCTCTATGCTCATATTCGCAGAACTAGCAATAAATCGATAAGTTTCAAAACACAGTTATAATGTGCTTACGCAACAATAGACGGGAGCTATGCTAATCACCCGTACTCTCAGAAATAACACGATCAAAATAAAGCCCCCCAGTACAGATAGTGAAAAGTTTGAGTAAAAATTCTGTGCAAACTGCAAGTTGAGATTGATCTTGTTTAGGATCGCGGGTGAACTTGTTCCCAAATCGAGAGTAATAGAAGAGCTCGATCTCGCTGACAGTGATGAATAATGAATCATAATTGGAGCGGTTATAAGGTTGAACGGATAACGATTTGACTTTATTCCGTCACAACCGGCGGGTAATTCAGTGTCTTGTAACTGATCTGATAAATGTGCTCGATACACAAGATTGATTCAATCATCGCGTGGACTCATATCAGTATTAACAAGTAAAAAGTGAACACCTCAAATTAAAAACTGTTTCGAACAGCAATACATTCAGCAACGTATACTGTAAATTAAATTTAATCCGAGTCTTTTTTTCGTGACTAATTCCTTTCAACGAAAAAACTAACTTTTTTACATTTGAAAACAATTCTGTACAACAATTCGGCATTAAATCGTGTTCTGTTTCATATTTTCAAATAATTAATTCAACCTATTTTTTCACCATTGCCATATTTTTCTATACATATCAGTTATATCAGCTGCAGACTGTGCTACGCTATTTTTCGACTCATAAAGCAAGAATCCAAAAGTTCATCTACTGGTCCATCAAATTACGGTACCATCGAAAAAGCAGGGACAGGAAATGCAGGGCTGAAATGAAGGAGGGAACATTTAGAAAAATCATTTTTTCAATGGGTTTGAAGTTTGCATGGTTGGAATGTAACAATTTTTGTTTTACTTACCAATTTGTTTATTCTTCAAATTGTCAACGTTGTTTTGCCGATAAAGTTTTCAGAATTCACTGTGATAGGACTAATATTTAACACAGAGGTATGCAACTACGTTATTATCTGTATCTTAAAAAAAAAAAAATGTAATTGTATTCTAATGATGTGATTTTTGAAGTCGTCTTCTTAAAATCATTATGTAAAACAATGTTGTGAGTACACAGAGTTTTTACTGTGATCAATAATTAAAGAATATAAACCGTTTTTTTGTCTTTTTATTCACACACTCACAACAATTATCTAGAAACGCGACAGCGTCTTGGCACCAAGTATTAAAAAGATAGTGTTGAACACCCAAGGTAAGACGGACCGGGTATCTATACCTACTCAAAATTGGGCGATTTTCCGTTATTTTCAAACTTCAAATCGACACCACGCGGAGACTGTTCGATTGTTCGAAAAAATGAGACTTTCCCAATCTAATGTGTTCAATGCACTTCCAATGATAATATTTAACGCCGAGTTAACAAAGTTTATGAATCTTGTATTTTCTGACTCATATCCGATCTACTAGTATTTACGATTATATTGCAATTGATTATCACATAAATTAATCGACAACGCTTTCAATCTTCGCTACGCGATGTACGAATATTATTTTTATTTATTTATTTTTATTCTTCCTACATATACCCTCGCAAATTTTTACAAGCTGATCTCATCGCTTAACCCCAGTTTTCCCCCTACTTCACTAATTTCCATGATCCTGTGAGACCTTCCAAGAGTGTTGCCCAGAGCCATTCTTTACTAATACATTACTGTATCGCATTTACACGAGGGCCAAGGGAAACTGTGAAAAACTCGGCCGCTACAGATGGCTATATTTTACTGAGTTTTAGTTGGTAAGCACCGTGCGAAACTCGAAAAAAATGTCTCCCGCTCAGCGATTGATGCGCGAGCCGGTGTACGGCTAAGTGGTCACCGAACCGCCCGACGCAGCTTATGAAAGCTACACATCGACCGTGCACCAATCGCTGTCGGTTTTCCAAAAGTATTTCTTCCACATCGAAAAATGCAACAACACTTAATTGAAACTATGCTATTAAATAAGCATTTTTTAATTTAATCCATATCGCTCATTTGCGAGACTCATATTTTACAATTTTAATTCTTATTTTTCATATTCAATTGAACAGTTTTTGATGTAGTTTTAATTGACTATGGGTCATTATTGTGGGATTAAAACAAGAATTGTATATTTCCTTTTATTTATAATATTTACTTTCAATATTGAAAGGAGCCTGAAGATTACAATGTTCTTCTAAAAGTGAAATGCTCAAAAGATGTAATGTATCATCATTGGCTCACAGGTTGTTTAATATTCCTTCAAGTAACGAGCAGTATTATTCGTACAAAGATTGATCGCGGAGTGAGGTATTTAAAGTTTAGACGGTGAATGAATAAGTGTTTGTATGAGGTTTTAGAAGAAGATGTGGTTTACACAATAAATCATACAAAGAATAACTAAGGTTAGTAACAAAGAAACTGCGAAGTTTGATATATTTTAAAGGCTTACATACATCTGGAGGTGCCAAAAATATGATCAATTTTAATAATTTTTTTTCATACTGAAAAAATGTATCCATTGAAATAATTTTTTGTATATTAAAAAAAACATATTGTTGTGAATAAAAGCGGAAAATTTCATAGAAAAAAAATTAATTGGATGATCTGTAGTTGTAGTTTTAGTAAAACAGTTTTCTTCAAAATGCTATTTGCGGTAACGGCGATCCCGACTGTATGCTTTAACCCAAAAATAAAACAAATTTTTTTTCTTAAAGTTGACAAGAAACGGTTTTTGTCAAAGCCGATTTTTTTTTAATACTAAGATGTTTGAAAGAAAAATCGCTTGGCAGATACCAGGCAATTACGTAAAGATCCTCTGTACCAAATTTCATCCAAATCGGTCGTTTAGTTTTCGAGATAGAATGGTTACCGTTTTCAAAAACACTATTTCGAAAAAAAAAGCATTTTCGTATTAAGCATCTGTCAAGTGGAGATGAAATTTTTTTCTCATAGCTGCAATATGTTATCGATTCCCAGGACATTTTTAGAAATGACATAAAGGGTGACACCATTGAAAAACAATATTTTAAAAAAATCGAGTTTTTTTACCTCTCTAGGTATGAATGATTACATGATAGAAATGAATAATTGTATCAGTGAAAAAAATTCTGTATATTCGCTTGTATACTAACTATTAGCATGAATTCTTATTTTTATTATATTCTATTTTTTGTTTATTTTTATAAGTTTTCATTCATTTTGATCTAAGGATATGAAATATCAATGACCCTCAATAAAAACAAAAATATCTGTATATTACTGGAAGATCTGAATCTTATTTCAGTCCGGAAAGCAGTAATGAAACAATTTTTTCAAAAATTAATATGGCCAAGTCAGGATATACATTCGAAACTATAATTTTTCGATTCAACATTTTTTTGTAATTATTGGTGGCGCGGGGGGGGGGGATCATTGGTAGTCCGAATCTAGAAATTTGAACAGATTCTACGTGTGCGTGGATCGATATCTTGAATTTAAGGAGGAATCAATTTTCGTTAAATAATTCGGCCATTCTCAGCTTTCGACTGAAAAATGGTCAGGACTAAACTTATCGAAAATTCTATTCTCTACCATTATTGTCACAATACTTATTTGCTTACGATCGATATTTTTTAAGTTAAATCTGAAAAGGGGGCCAAATAAAATAATTCCATTATCTCGTTTATTTTAATTGTCAGCGCATAAATGAAAGGAGACAAACTTGTAGGGGATACAATTCTCTACAACTTTGATCCTTACATTTTTTTCTCATAAGGTGGATATTTTCATATTTACCGTAGGCGTAAGTACAAAAATATGTAACTTAGGAGAAAAAAAGTAAGGACATTAGCCAACTTTCTATAAAATAAAAATCAAATTATTTTCATTCAAAATAAAACCCCTTTCGGCACCACCGCAAGGGTAGAGTTTTAGGCACGTTTTTTTTCTGATATGGTATCCGCTGTAGGCCTAATCCACGCATTATTACTTGCAAATTTATCTCTTTTTTGAATTTTCTTTCTTAACATTGTTTTAAATTGGAATTCCGTTTATCTTGCAAGTGTTTGAAGATCCCAATGATTTTTCGTTTCATTTTTTTTTTTTTTTTTTTTTTCATTTTCTGTCGTATTCGATCCGAGACAGGAATTCTGGTTGTTCTTACAAGTTATAAAGTTTTGAATTATTTTTGTTTTCTTTCTTATAAATATCTGAAAAGAGGATTACTTCTTTTACTTATAAACTATAAAAAATAATTATTAAGCTAATGAGAAAGTAATCGTGTAATGTTCTAAATACATATAGACTTGTTCTGAGAGCATATATGAATGATGACAATAGGATATCTCTAACTATTCAAGATCACAGTTAGATAAAAAAGAAATAAAAAGGAAACGCAAGAATTGATAAACATTTGATATTCGGTGTTTTATTTATAATATAGTTTGATGATTTGCGACATAACTTAAATGCAAAAGAAATTGTTTACGGGCGGAAATTGTATAACAATAATGTATTTCAAGATCGGTGAAATTACGCAAAATACATATCTGTTGTGATATTGTGCGATCGTGTCGATGTTGAAGCACTCCTAAAATACCAGGCCTGGGCTCTCGATGAAAATAATAAAACGGAGGCTCCAACGTATCCCGAATTTTTCGGGATCCCCTTAGTAATTGGTAATTGGTGAATTTTATTTAAGAGGTCAATATTTGATCCGACCACGTCAACAGTGAGCAAACCTCTGGAGCCCTATCGATGCTCTCATATCCCCTCTATCTTTCTCAATCACCAAAGGTGAAAACGATTATTATAATTGTGGAAATCACGCGGCAGTACTACGCGTACCGAATATATCGAACACCAGAAATACAACGAAGAGCACATATATATGTATATACAGATCATTACAATCGAAAACAAATGGAATAAGAAATCATTCCGATCTTTAAAAACTTGTTACAAAAAATGGGATTAAGATTCCAAAAACTCATACGAAACAAAACGAAAAAAAGGGAAAATACGTTGTTCGGATCTTTCAAACTTGCGAAAAAAAAACAGAATTCTGATTTTTAAATATTTTCAGAAAGAAAACATGAGAAAAAACACGCGCCAGGAATTCTACCCGTACGGTGGTGCGGATGGATTTGTTTGAAAAAAAAATATTGGGTCGGCAACTAAGTCTTGACTCACTTTTTTTTTAATCTCCCTTTTTTTATTCTAGAACATTCTAGAAAGTTTTCATAACTGGCAACTGCTAGAATGTTCTAGAAGCTTTCGCACGGTGGGTATAAAAGCCCAGCTGCGGACGTCTGCGGGAGTCTAATTCTCGACATGAACGAGCGCGCTATTCGAGATGTAATATAATAAATGCTGTGAAAAAAGCTGAGACAAGTACATTTACGACCCCCAAATAGTCGTTCCAGCTAATCCTCCCCACCACCCATCGCCAAAATACCGATTCCCATAAAAATTTACAAAAACCCGTCTAAGTCGTTCATGCAAAGATCCCTCTGCACAAAAATCCTTTCTAAAAATCAACTCATCATACAAAGTTTTATGGATAACCGCTCTCATTATCTTATCAAATTAAATCAAATTGTACAGAAGTGATAATGTCATTCTCGTAAATGTGAGTTCACAAAAAGTTGATAAATAAATAGAGATTGACTAAAGTATATGTGGCCAAGTACGTGGGATTTTATTATGTTTATAAAATCTCCAATTATATTCATATGCCATTTCTCTAATTAATGCTTTATTACAACGAATTATTATCCTATGACTTGGAACTACAAGGGCTTTCAAAAAAAATACAGAATTGCATTAGCCTGCGTGAGCTTGAATGCTGTCACACTCTCATTTGTAATATTTATAGTATAGTTTTATTGGTAACAAATTGATAAAAGTTTACTATCGTACGTAGAGCGGATACGCACAGAGTATTTGTCCGGCCCGAAAATTTCTGAAAATTCTGAGGGACTGTAAAAATGTTAATAAATGTGTGGTAAAAATTCAAAGATAGTGTGTTTTAATCGTTCATCAAAAAAAAATTCCCAAAAAAAGCGAAAAAAATAGCTGTCACATGGGATGAGCCCGTTAACGGACAACACCACTGTGACGGCTTCAAAAAATCGATTTTTTGAAAACCATTTTAAAAAATCTAAAATACTTTTAAGATTGAAATGCCGTTGGACCCAGGTCGAAAAAATAATTATTTTCGTAGATATTGAATATTTTGTGGAGCGGTGCAGCGGTCCGCGACGCTCGGGGTCCCAACTTTGAACGCGTTTTTCTCAAAACCACTTTTTTGAGTGCGGCACGCAGCAGAACTCGAGCAATTTTTATCCGATCGACTTCAAATTTTTACTGTTTCAATAAACGTAGATTATCTAGAGAAGTACATAAGATTTTTTCGATATCTCAATAATTATAAAAGTTATAGCCTATTTTCGACGAGAAATTTTGCTCAAAAATCATTCTTTAATTTCAAAGGCGTGCCTATTTTTTAAAAATCAATATTTTTCCAAATCCCTATGTACTTCTCTTCAAAATATCATATTATTAATGAAAACACTCGGTATTTTTTTTCAGATCGACGTTGAAGAGAGTTCTGCTGCGTGCCGCGAACCACTGCGGAGATGACGCGAGAGCTTCCCCAGCGCCACCATGTGGCGTGAAAAATGTGAAAAAAAATGTTTTTTTATACATTAATAAACAAGGAACAAAACCCAAAAAAAATTTTTCGAATATCTCTTTTTTTCCCACAAAAAAAAGTTCTTGAAAAATGTGAAAAAAATAGGGGGTCACAGTGGTGTTGTCCGTAATATTGTATTGGTTTTTTCAATGAATCCACCCTCAAATACAGGGATTTATTATTTATTATTTATATAAGTTTATACATGAAAATCAAACCTGATAACCAGGGGCTTCGACATGTGAACAAACTCCCATTATTATTACTTCAGCGATATTCCTGGAATATAATTCTTTAAGGGCTAAAACCACTGTAACGGCCTCAAAAAATGTATTTTTTCGACAATTTTTTTTTGGCGGAAGGAAAGGTAATAGAATAATAATATTCGGGGGAATTATTAAGCATATATTTAACTGTAAAACAAAAAATTATGATTGACAAATATTTAATAATGGCGACACCAGATTCATTCCCGTGAGGCGTGTTGAATTCGAGGCGCTCTGCGACACGCAGTGTAACTGGTGCAATTGTTGATCTGGAATAAAAAAAAAAACACTTAATCTAGATACTCATAGCTAGTGAAGTACGTAGGGAATTTTGAAAATATTCATTTTTGTATTATTGGCGAGTGTTTGAATGAAGAGGTTCAATTTTCGACAGAAAAAAGGAGTAATTATTTGTTGATAAAAAATGTTTAAATGAACTTATCGAAAATACCATACGTATTTCACTTCGAAATGTTATTCTTAAGATATTGTCAAAAATTGAAATGAAAATAATGAAAATTGTTGGAATTATGGTGCGTGCCGTTTTGAAAAATCGTCTTTCGAGAAAAACGGGTTTAAAGTTTTGAAATGTGGTACTGAAATGACCGATGCGCTCGGAGAAGAGCCCGAAATTTCAATGGAAATTTTTTTTTTCAGGTATAAACCTTTTTGCCTCATATTCAAGAGTTTTCAAAGTATGTTTTAAGCCAATAAAAAAAAATCGATTTTTCGAAAATTCTACAATGGTTTTATACGTTAAAGTTTCCAAAGGGCCTATAAACAGGTAGGAACTATTTTTGCCTTATTGGGATCGACGTAGAGCATCAATTCAAAATTAACAAAATCCTCACAAATGTCAAATTCCATTTCACCGTTTTTTTTTTGCGAAGTATTTTCCGTTATCGGGGCATAAATTTCGGACGAATAAATAGCAAAAATATTGAGCACGCAAGTGAATACAATGCGTTCGATTTTGCCACGAGGTCGTTGGGTTACAGAAATACCGAAAAATACACCCAGAAAAAATTCTATTTAGATCTACTAGAATCGTTTATTTGATTGTTTTTTCATTTGAATCAACAAAATTTATATTCGTTTCAGCTAGAAAATTGGATTTAAATTAAATAGATAATGATATTTGGGTCCATTTATTTGAGTACTCACGTTAAAGCTTCTTGCTCCGGCCACCACGTGGCGCAGAGCATCGAGGCATTTCTCACATACGAATTACGCTCTAAATGTGCATAAATTGCGAGAACCAAAATCGATTTATTATTCTGACTGACTACATCTAAGAAGTTGAACGCGAATTTGTATACCTATCCTGGGTCGCAGTCTCATGAAAATATTATTAAGTAATGTCATAATCGAATATGGTATAATTAATATTATAAATAATAATATAAATATTATTTTTATTTTAACTTTATATTCGTTCAATTTTTCAGATAAAAATATGTCCAATTTTAATACACTACATTTTTCATTAATCAATAATATAATTAAAATGAAAAAAATTCGAATTAACGATCCTAATAGTTCTAAATCGAACTTTTTTCTGGATGCAGGAACTAGTTTCATTCTCGAGAACTTTGCTAGACACCTGACTCGCTAGTTTGGGGTGGATGAGCCGGAGACTCAAGAATCAAAGTGGAAGGGCAAAAGGGAAAGATTTAAGGGGGTGGGTTTTGTGTGTATCCAGATGGCAATGCGTCTCAGTGATTTTCATTTTCAAAAGCAACGTTTTCTCTCTCCAGAGACTTAAATATACACGCACGTTTTGACTTTGAAAAAGAGAAAGGGAGAGAAAGACACATCAACGAAAAGAGCGAGACAGAATAAGAGATGACGTAGATTTGCTTGAAATGGTAAAGGAAGGAAGTTCAGTTCAGTGGTTTCTTTTGACACCCTAGTGTCGTCAGTAATCCCACTGAATGTTTCCTCCATCACGTACCCCTTTCTCTCTCTCGCCCCTTTCTCTTTTTCTCTCTCAGCTGAGAATCCTGACTTCATATTTGCTCCTCGTGAAAACATCCAAGGTTATAACGCATCACGAAACATCAGGAGGCGTCAAAGAGGAAAGTGAAGGTAGCTGCTTCGTAATTGTGGTGACATGTGTCTTTTACCACTTCGAGAATATCCCACAACCGAAATTTCACGGAATTACGAACGAGTGCATCATCCAGTTTTCAACATCAATCCTTTTATACAACCTTTTTCTGATTTTTCCTCTATTGCTTTTTCAACTAAATAAACATTTGTACAGTACAGCGAAATTGCTTTGCTAAATAAACCAGTTTGTAAGATAAATATATTTTTTTTGTACTCAACTACTTTTTTTGAGCTTTGTAACATTTTTTGCAACTTTAAACCATCTTGTTTACACTTTATAAAAACTGTTGGAACTTTATAAAATATATTTTTTCAAGAAAATATTTTGTTTAGCCGAATTGATTTTTTTTATTAAATCAAACATTCTTTGACTAAATAACAAGTTCTGAAGTTGAATAACATTTTATTAACCAGACGAATAGTTGACTTTTTTTGCACGAACAATATTTATTGAAAGCTTTTTTTTGACAAGATGTCACATTTTTTAATAACCACTTTCGTTAAGGGTTTACATACGTCCAGCAGCGCCTAAAACGCGCTAAAAGAAAAACTGTTTTTAGAAGAGATAGCAATAGAAATTAATAAAAATAATTTTTACACATTGTTTATTAGTATTTAAACTTTATAAAAAAAAATTATTTCATTTTTTTTTTTTTCAAAAATTACAACATAAAAAATCACGTTTCCCGAAGCACTATGAAAAAAAAGTTGCTCCACGGTCTGCATCATTTCTTCTTGAAATGCTGATGGATCTGCAAAACGTAAAAAAATTCTTGTAAAATAACGTTGTAGTTATAGTCTGTCGAGCCGGATTTTTGAAATTCGAAAAATTTTGGCAATTTACGGCAGTTTAAAAAAAAGTGTGCATTTTGTGTCATAAATGTCACACTTTAATTATGTTTATAAAAATTTTTAATCACAACATCAAAAATCCGTCTCGACAGACTATAGAGAAAACAATTTCGAATATTTAAAAAAAAAAGCATCAAAAAATATTAAAAACTGTATGAGTTATCATGCAGACCGTGCCAGAAAAAGTAGATTTGAGAAAAATGCATTTAAAGTTTCGTGACTGCCCAACGTGACTGCGTTGGGCAGTCACGTTTTCTATAATAACTTTCGATCTATGGGGAATTTGTACAATCGACTTACACAGAAATACGCCTAAAACTATAGAGAATAATAATCTGTAAAAAAAAAATCGATTTTTTGAAAATTCTGGACGTATAAGGCCTTAAATGGGAATAATCTGACAAATATTTGTTATTTTCTCTCAAAAATAATGTTTAATAATATAAATCTTTTCAGAAATATCCAAATACGTTAAATTTTTACTAAACTTAATTTCGTGAATTCAAATAAAGCTCTTAGTCTCATTTTTCATCCATAAAAACGCGACGAAAGAAACGCGATGAAAGAAACGAAAACTGCAAAAAGAGCAAAAAAAACAGAAAGAAAAAAATCTCGAAAAACACGAGTTATTTGCGCGTAATCGAGTCGAGACGACATCTCGGTTCCGTTGCTGTAAAATCCCCATAGAATTTGTGATCCAGAGGGAGGAGGTTGTGTGCTCGTGGCTTGGATTAAAAAATATTTTAATATTCATCTTTCTCCCGAGTTGAGTATGTAGACAAAATAAAAGTGTAATATTTTTATATATTTTCTTACGATAACGTGACTACATTTTTGCATCTTCTGGCACTTTTCCCTCTCTCTCTCTCCCCCCACCCCCCTCTATATCTCTTGCTTTTTTTCTGTCTCCCATTCTTTTTTATTCTCTCCACTGTATCTCACGCTTTCCTGTGGAATTCCCACTGGGAACAAATTTCCCGGACCGAACGACGAAAGAAAATGGGCAAAGCTTCGTGCGCGCTAGAGAGAAAATCTGTATCTCGCCGAGGAAATGGGTCTGGTTTTCTCTACTGATTCGCGAATTTCATCCTATATATATATAAATCTGTGAGGTTGGGGCAAAATGGCCCGGAGGGGCAAAATGAGACATAACTTTAAAAAAAAATAAATTTTTTTTTTCTGATCGTTGTAAAAATTTATTTTATTTCGTTCGTTCTTTAAAATTTAAAGCAATTAAATCGATTTTTTTCATCATTCATTTCCTAAAAAAAATCATTTATTTCCTAACAAATTATTTATTGAAAACAATAAAGTGGGATTAAAAAATATTTTCAAGTAAAAAAATTCGTTTCTACTCTTGCAGTATTGTTGGATTTTTCATTTTTTCTGTATCTTTTATTTTTAATTAATAAAAATATTTAATTTTGACCGTTCGTCTGCAATTTCTCAGGATGCCCAATTTTTCCCAGTGTCTCATTTTTTCCCGGGTTTCTTTTTGTTTATCAAACGAATTTTTTTTAAACGATTATCAATTATTTTAATAAAAACTCATATTAATTAGTAAGTTTTTATCAACATCCAACAGATTTTGAACGTGGGCTTTGTATCTTTAAAAAATAAACAATCGCAGAATTTTATTTATTATTTTTTTCCCCCACTGGCTCGTAATGCCCCTTTTTCTCCGGATTCCTTTCGTCTGCTTTTTTCCCCACTGTTCCATTTTACCCCAGTTTCCCCCATTTATATACATATATCAGGAAAAACTCACAGGAGCACGAGAAACACTCGTTTTGCCTTCTCACGAGCTTCCAAGAAGAAGAGAACGAAAGAGAATGATAGAGAGAGAGAAAAAGAGAGAGAGAGAGAGAGAGAGAGAGAGAGAGAGAGAGAGAGAGAGAGAGACGAGCTTTAATGCAATTGAAAACACAGCTTATCCCGTGAGAGGAAAACGCGTTGGATGTGAGCCACGCATATATACTTTGCATATTTATATACACATTCGTGTTTTTTATATTCGTATATTCCACATATAAATAAGCATACAATTATGTGTAGACATGAGCCATTATACGCTGAATATGTCAAAAAAAATTCTGAAATAATTTTTTAACATTAATTTTGAGTCATTTGTAAGAAATAAATAAAAAATTACTGAAGCTAAACATTGAAAAAGTGGAACGATGCTAGAATTTTTGAGCTTCTTCGATTTAATGTTGAACTTGTTTACAAAATTGTTTTATTTGTTATTAACCCTGGACCCCTACAATAGGATCTGAAACGACCCCAATTTTTTTTAGTAAAAAACTTATTTTTTGCCTTTTTCGAAACTTTTTTTTATTTTATAAAATTTTCATCATCAAATGTTCACCAAATGCAACGTTATCGTACATCATTCTTTTCGTTGTCAAAAAACGAAGAGAATAGTGTATAATTGAACTTTATTGTCACATACGAGGAACATTTTATGCTGAAGAGAAGATTGGGGTCGTGTTCGACCCCGTTGTAGGGTTTACGTTCGGAAAAATAAATTGTAAGGGTCTAGGGTTAAAAATCTGAATAAATGTGTTGAAAATAGAAAAAATTCGGATAAAATTGAAGCTCATTTTCAACAATCCACAAATCCATTTCATGTAACGAAAAAAAAAAAAAATCAGTTCAATATTTATTGAACGATTTTTCGTTCAATTTCACTGAAAACCCAATTTGGTTGAAACAGTAAAATATTTTGTTGGATACGTCCAACAAAAATATTTCGTCTAAACAACAAAATTTTTTTTGTTTCAACAAAGTTTCGTTTCAGTTTAACGAAGTTTTGTTGAAAGATTGAAAATTTTGTTGCCTGAGCGAAATAATTTTGTTGAATACGTCCAACAAAATATTTGAATGTTTCAACAAAATTGGGTTTTCAGTGTTGTTATAATTTTTTCCGTGTTTTTATTATTGAAAATTCACTTTCAAAGTTTTTCAGAGTTTATCTTTTTTTCAGAGTTTTTGAATCACTAAGTATTGAAATTTTCAACAAATCACATTTTTTTCCTGAAAATATTTGTGTGAAAAACTCTCAATTAGATTTTTTTTTTTCATTCTCAATTCATAAATTTGGTTGCAATTGATTTTACACGTAATGGCCTGTATGAACAGTACGCACACAAAAAACACTGGAATACACCGATGAGAAGGTTGTGAGACGTGCGTAGGAGCGAGGACGACGAGATTCACTCGTTTCTTGCACGTCTGGTAACTGGAAAAGGGCTCAATGTTTGCCCGCCACAACCTCCACTGACGAATACATACGCTCATCTTTATCCCACTCTCTCCGTTCTCCTTTTTCTCTGATTCTATCCATTTCTCGTTCAGTACGATTCCACGAGTGCGAGAAATTCCCTCGGGGATTCGATAGAATCGAGAAAACCGAGGAAGGGCTTTCGCCGTCCCTTTTTGGATTCGCGGTACTCGAATGAACGAGGGAATCTGGAGTACGAGATTAGAATACAGAGGATACGAGAATATGGTGGAAAAATTTATTCTCCCAACATTATTAAATTCTTTTTGCACATTTTCTTTTATAAACTCAACATTTAAGGAACGTTTTACAATCAAACTTTTCGACAATTCAATTCGAGTTTATTCATGCAACATTATTCAATTGTTTTTCATTTTTTTTCGAAATTCAAAAATTAAGGGCGTTTTAAACATTCACTTGCAATCAAATATTTTATTCGATAACAATTTCGATACAAATGGAGGATTTTTTAAATTTCAGCCATCCTCCAGACTTTGCCAACCTGGCAGTTCATTTTTATGATAATACAGAAAGTTAGTAATAAATTGAATGAACTAAAACTGATTGATCAGTAATCGAAAAAAAAAAAATTCGTCCTGTAAAATTCATCTGTTGATTTTTTGTAAATACGAGCAAATTTTCTCGCAAACTTCCTTTTTTTTTATTTATGAAATATTATTTTACGATCGAATATTTTTTGTTCAGAAATCCAACAAAGAAACTGAAAAATTCGTCGAAAAATGTTATAAATCGTTATCGATTTTTGGAAAATACTTCAAAATTATAAGTGAAATGTAAAGAAGTCGAAATATTATATTTGAATATTAATAATATAAAAAAAAAAAATTTAATCAAAATTAAATAAATAAAAAATAATATAAATATGAGAAATCATAACGTAAAGTGAAAAATATAGTTTAAAAAAACTAAAAAAACACGCTTTTAAAAAATATCGAACTAAAAAGTTTAAAATAATTTTAAAAATAAAATTATGACAATAGTACATAAAAAATACTAGTATAATTGAGGGAAAAGCGTGGGGCGCTTTGTGCTATAATTATCGTATATCAAGCGCCCCACGCTTTTCCCTCAATTATACTAGTATTTTTTATGTACTATTGTCATAATTTTATTTTTAAAATTATTTTAAACTTTTTAGTTCGATATTTTTTAAAAGCGTGTTTTTTTAGTTTTTTTAAACTATATTTATTTTTAACTTTTTAGTTCAACATTCTTTAAAAGCGTGTTTTTTTAGTTTTTTTAAACTATATTTTTAATAAATAGTAGCTGTAGCTATCTACAGTATGTACGTTTTCGAACGAAGTATCACAGTATGTAATATATGGCCAATATATGGTATGACTCATCGTTATGAACTCGAATGTGTTTCATCAGCGACCTCGGAATCCCCTGAGTACTAAATATCAAGCAATTCGAATGAACTTTTGCATTTTTGGTCCGCCATATTAGATCCGCCATTTTGAATTTGAAAATTTTGAGGATGGAATCGTAATCAGCGACCCCGAAAACCCCCGAGTACCAAAGATCATGCGGTTTGAATGAATTTTTGCATTTTTGGCCGCCATATTGCATCCGCCATTTTGAATTTTGGAATTTTGAGGGTGGAATCGTAATCAGCGACCCCGGAAACCCCCGGGTGCCAAATATCAAGCGATTAAATGAATTTTTGCATTTTTGGTCCGCCATATTGGATCCGCCATTTTGAATTTAAAAAATTTGAGGGTGGAATCGTAATCAGCGACCCCGGAAACCCCCGAGTGCCAAATATCAAGCGATTCGAATGAATTTTTGCATTTTTGGTCCGCCATATTGGATCCGCCATTTTGAAATTAAAAATTTTGAGGGTGGAATCGTAATCAGCGACCCCGAAAACCCCCGAGTACCAAATATCATGCGGTTTGAATGAATTTTTGCATTTTCGGTACGCCATATTGGATCCGCCATTTTGAATTTTGAAATTTTGAGGGTGGAATCGTAATCAGCGGCTCCGAAAACCCCCGAGTACCAAATTTCAAGTCGATTGGACTAAAAGAAATAAAAGAAAAAAGAAACAAAGGGTTAAAAAAGGAGAGTTACAGACAAACTGACAAACTGACAGACAAACAAACAAACATACAAGTGAAGCTAATATAAAGCGTGTAAAAAAAAAAACAAATATTTTGAAAAAAAACTGAAATACTCAATTTATAATTCGAAATATGTAAAAAAGTAAAATCAGCAATAAAACGAAATATCGATGAAAAGTAAAAATCCTGATAAAAAAAAATATAGCGAAGAAAGTAAAAAATCCAAAATTATATTTAGAAAAAAAAATCCAAACCTCAACCAAAAATTCGCAATATATGAAAATATATTAAAAAAAAGTATAAAAAAGTAAAGATGAAGATATAAAAAACTGATAAAAAGATGTAGTACAGAAAGTTAACAAATTAAGGGTGGGGGTAAAATTTTCGAATGACGAAATTTCGAACAGCTAAAATAGCGAATTTTAACATACAGTTATCGATATATATATATATATAATTGTATGCTAAAATTCGATATTTTAGCTGTTCGAAATTTCGTCATTCGAAAATTTTACCCCCACCCACAAATTAAATGTAAAAAATTCAAAAATATTCCGAAAAAAGCCTTCCCATAAAAACTGAATGGATTACGTTTTAATAAAGACTGATCAGTCATCACGTAGTTGTGAATAATTTCAATAAATTATGATTTTATCAACTATGGTGAAAGATTTATTAATAGAAATTGGATTGTGCTATAAGTTTTACTATATTAGTAGTACGAACGATGAACCGGGAGAGCGGTTGGTCCGGTGGATAAGAGCTTGGATTCTCACGCCACGGGGCCCGGGTTCGAATCCCGGCCAAAAACACCAATGAAAAATTGAAAATTTTTTCAAGTGTTTCTGCTGCAATCCCGGGTGGTTCGGATTCCACCTTCATAAATCCATGGCCAAACACCTCTCTATGATGCATGAGCGGTCGATGTTACGGCTTTAGTGGCCTCCTGTGGACGGTTCTCATCGTGCGGTTGGTGGGCCCTCTAGCCATGCACTGGCTGGTTCATTGCATCACAGCTGAGGAGATGCCTGCCTGAGCGCCTTTGGTTGCCGTGCTTGAACGTACTCGCATTGCCACCCGCGGAAATTAGTCGGGCACCGGCTGTATCGGCAAGGTTTTCTGCAGTTTCCCTTCGCCTTCGGTAAATGCGATACGGTGCGGGAATAAGTCGGCTGCAGCCGCACATGTGAAAGAGAATGGAGGGAACAGTAGAGGAATAGTTGGAAAGAGTGGGGAGGCTAAGAGGAAAGGACTCTGGGCCGTGGAAGTAACAATCGCGGGAACGATTGATTTACAAATCCCAATTAAAAAAAAAAAAAAATAGTATGAACGATGAGCAATAATTTGAGAATTAATCCATTGATTCCATTAAGGGGTTTATATTTAGTTGTTTGGATTGAAAAAATTGATTTTTTTTTTGCATTTCCTAAAAATACATCATATTAACGGGTAAAACCACTGTAGAATTGTCGAAAAAACGATTTTTTTTATTGGCTTAAAATATACTTTGAATCCTCTTGAATATGAGGTAAAAAGGTTTATATCTGAAAAAAAAAATTTTCATTGAAATTTCGGGCTCTTCCCCGAGCGCGTCGGTCATTTCAGTACCACGTTTCAAAACTTTAAACGTGTTTTTCTAGAAACACGATTTTTAAAAACCGAACGTAGAATAACTCTACCAATTTTCATTCTTTTCATTTGAATTTTTGACAATATCTTAAAAATAACATTTCAAAGTGAAATACATACGGAATTTTCGATAAGTTCATTTAAACATTTATTATCAACAAATTATTACCCCTTTTTTCTGTCGAAAATTGAACCTCTTCATTAAAACACTCGCCAAAAAAGAATATTTTCAAAATCCCCTACATACTTCACTAGCTATGAGTTTCCAGATTAAGCTTTTTTTTTTATTCCAGATCAACAATTGCACCAGTTGCACTGCGTGCCACAGAGCGCCTCGAATTCAACAAGCCTCGCGGGAATGGCTCTGGTGTCGCCATTTTTAAATATTTTTCAATCATATTTTTTTGTTATACAGTTAAATATATGCTTAATAACTCCCCCGAATATTATTATTCTATTACCTATCCTTGCACCCGAAAGAAATTGTCGAAAAAAGGCATTTTTTGAGGCCGTTACAGTGGTTTTAGCCCTTAAGAACGTTTTCCCTAAATACATATTATAAGGATCTGAGCACTAGAATTAATATATTAACGCGCGCTACTTGAGAGTGCGAGTCTCCGAGCGCAGCGCTCGACGACTAGCACGATTTCTCGAAAGCAATTTAACCGATCGATTTGAATCTTTCATGAACTTGTTTCGAATTATAATGGCTTGTTCGTGAACGAGGAAATTTTCATTTGAACCAAAATTTATATTTTTTGGGTCATAAAACCTCATTTTTGAAACTTCAAAAATCGAACTTTTCGGAGAAATCGACATCTTTTTTTTCATCAAAATTTCGTTCAATCCTTTGTTCACGAAGAGCGTATAGTATTATGGGGTGAAGATTTTGTAGGGTGAAGGGTTTGTTTGGGTTTGTTTTCGTTTGTTTGGTTTGTTTGAGTTAATTGGGTTTGTTTGGGTTCGTTTGGGTTTATTTGGGTTTGTATGGGTTTATTTGGGTTTGTTTGGGTTTGTTTGTTCGAACCCAACCAAACCCAAACAAGTCAAAACAAACAGTTCAACTCCCCTATTACTTATCGCCCCTATCCCAAACCCAAACAAACACAAACGAACCCAATCAAACTCAAACGAACCCAAACAACCCAAATTTCCTATCACGCACTCGTTACCCCTATCTACCCCGATTTCTCTATGTCCCTATGTATACGCCCATCTCCTCCATCTCCGCCCGTCAAACATCATCACCCCTACTATCCCCCCCTCTCTCTCCCTCCCTCCCTCCCTCCCTCCCTCCCTCCATCCCTCCTCCCTCCCTTCCTCCCTCCTTCCCTCCCTCTCCCTCTCTCTATCCCCCTCTCCTCCCTTTCTCTCCCCCTCTCTCTTCCTCTCCCCCTCCCTCACCCCTCCCCCCTCTCTCCCCATCTGCCCCCCTCTCCCCCCTCTCTCTCCCTCTCTCTCTCTCCCCCTCTCCCTACCCCCTCTCTCCCCGCACTCTCACTCCCCCCTCTCCCCCCTCTCTCTGCACCCTCTCCCCCTCCTCTCCCCTCCCTCTCCCCTCTCTCCACCTCTCCCCCCCGCCCCCTCTCTATCGCCCCTCTCCCCCCTCTCACACCCCTCTCCCCCCTCTCTCTCCCCCCTCTGCCCCCTCTTCCCCCCTCTCCCCCCTCTCGCCCCTCTCTTCCCCCCTCTCCCTCCCCCTCTCCCTCTCCCCCTCTCCCTCTCCCTCACCCTCTCCCTCTCCCTCTCCCTCTCCCTCTCCCTCTCCCTCTCCCTCTCCCTCTCCCCCCCCCTCTCTCTCTCTCTCTCTCTCTCTCTCTCTCTCTCTCTCTCTCTCTCTCTCTCTCTCTCTCTCTCTCTCTCTCATCAATATTTTATTTCAATTTTTCTGTTAATATTATATTGTAGTATTTAACTGAAAAATATTTTTTTTCATTTAAAAAAATGTAAAAAAAGAACGCCAAGTATGAAAAAATCGCAACCTTAGTTATAAAACGACCATTATACATACATGTGTTCGTGTTGAACAAGAAAGAGAGAGCGCGCGCTATGGGTGAAAGAGAGGGCACGTGGCTTCACGGGCTGTCTCTCTCGCTCAGCGGCGCGCAATAAGTGGGGGTAGTCCCGTTCAATGGACTGGGCGACTGCAGGGTAGACAAATGTTTACCATTCTCGCAAGGGACGTATGTCCAAATGTAAACAAATTCTTCTTAAGTCTTTCTTCTTACTCCAAGGGAGAGAAGTTCCCCATACATTCGATTTTCAATCACAAAATTATCATGTCTTGAGATTGGGTGGACGGATCAACTTACAACAAAGACCAATGGAAAAAGAAAAATCGAAAAAAATCGTCCCCTACACTTACATTTTTTACTCAACCGTTCCGCCGTGAGAGCAGTTTGAAAAATATGAAAAGCCCGAAAATCGTCATTTTCGCGTATATAAGAGTGCGGCAGGGCTCGCGCAAGCTTTCTTTTTAATACTTGGCATCGAGCCGCTACCGCGCCTTTTGATACTAACGAAATCTTTTTGGTTTTTTTATTTCAAATGAGCCGTTCCAGAGATATCATGCTCACCACGAATGATGTTCAAAAAAAGGTGTTTTAGGACAACGACCATATTTCCCCCAGCAGTGAAAATTTTTTCATAAAAAAATTTATATAAGTACTTCAAAATATGTAGTAATCGATACTGCATGGTGTATTTTAATAAAATGATGTTGACATGACTAAAAAAATCATGAAAATCGCTTAATTTTCCCGAGCACAACTAAATATAATCCGTTCAACGTAAGTGAGTGTTAGATTATCGCTTGAGAAAAAATAAAAGAGATATTCGAAGGTCGATTGATATCAGATTGTTTTCGAGGTTGATACTCGAGTCCCAGACCCACTCCAGCAAACTTCCTTCCTTTTTTCTTTTATTATACATATATATATATATATATAATATATATATATATATATATTGGGACGGTATTTTTTTGACCGTCACTCAAGGAGATTCCATCACGAAAGGTTCCCCAACAGAAAAAAATAATTTTTCAGTATATCGTAGATATAGTACCCATATTCACGCATACAAAGTTTCAGATGAGGTCAACGACTAAATAAGAGAAATAAAAATTGTTAAAGTTGGGATTTTTTACACAGAGCTTATAGAAAAGTCACCCTCAAAAGACTTGTATCTCAAATGATATCTTCGCATTCGCGCAACAGATGTTGAACAAAAACTACAGTAACGTTGATCAGGTTATAAGGATTCCAAAAACAATAAAAAACTTTTGGATCAATGACTTATCTAAAAAGATATTTAATGTTAAAATATCGAAATACTTGAAGTTTTGACAGATTTCGCAACCGTATAAAGATTCGGCAGTATTGCAGAAATCAGGTGTTCTGTGTAACGCAGAATTGCATGCACGAGATTTAAATCGTCGCTACCTAACCTTACATTCGTTTGTGTGATTGATGTATAGGTATAAAAATTGGTTTTATCGTAATAAAATAAATAATTTAATCGATTAATGAAACCAGTTATCTATTTCTCAACAATAATAAAAAATTAATTTTTATAACAAAGTAAACAAACATCTTAGAAATTTCATATCACATAGCGTTTACTAAAAATAATAAATATCTTAATAAATTACTAAAGAAAAACATATGTATCTATTCAAGTCTTTTTGAGCTTTTGAACTGTTTGATCAATGCATTTTTTCAATAAATAATATACTCTAAACTCTTTTAAAAATCGAAAATTTCGTACACAATAACACGCGACGACCCGAGGTCAGCTGGGCGTCATGAGTACGATAAAGAAATCATATGAAAGAGTTCAGACGAAGAATTGCATTAAAGTTGGATTAGATGAATGGATGCACGGTCGGCGCTTCGCTAATGCGAGAGTGCAGCGACCGTGAGTCCATACCAGTTTTATACGCTTAGATATAATCATATATTAGTCCATATTTACTCAAGTATGAGTCTACATTTATGTATATATAAATTCATATCTACTCAGATATGAGCCAATATTTGACGTAGCTCATCACATATAATCACATGTGAAACTGTACTGATATACACTTGATAGTGTACATCAGTACATATAATTAGATGAAATAGCACTTGATAGTGATATCTAATTATTAATGATTATATATAAATCTATATATAATTATACATGATTCTATATACAATCGCATATAATTATATATATTCAGGCAAAATAATTTTTTCCCGGGGTAAATAGGGATTGAGGCATGTACGTGATCGCTCATTGTAAATAAGGATGATAGAGTTGAATAAGATGAATGAGTTATGAGCGCATGGTCGGCGCTTCGCTGATGCGAGAGCGCAACGACCGTGGTCCTCTGGCGAATTTCTGCCGCACCACAAAAATGAAAGTGACTTGTGACTGTCTCATAGACGTATATATTTATTCAGATATGAGTTCATACCAGTTAGCTATTCTTGAACATCACATATATTTGCTTTGACATGAGCCCATAATCATTCGACGTGCTCAGATATAATCATATATAAATCAATATTTACTCATATAAATGTTCATATTTATTCAGATATGAGCCCATACCAGTTTGATATGCTCAGATGTAATCATAGATTAGTCAATATTTACTCAGGTATGAGTCCACGTAAGACATATATCCTCAGACGTAATCAAATATGAGTCTACATTTATGTATATATAAATTCATAGGTACTCAGATATGAGGCAATATTTGACGTATTTGATCAGATGTAATCGCATGTGGATCTGTACATCAAGCGATATCTAATTATTCATGATTATATATATTTAGGCAAAATAATTTTTTTCCGGGCATGCAATGGAATCGATATATTTATTTGTGCAGATATTTTAAGCAATCATAAAAGCTATGATTTATAACAGGCTCTAGTAATGGCGTAGAATTCTCATGGAGCTGGTTTTCGAAATGGGGTGTTTCTTTTTTTTCATTTTTCACGAGTGGAACGATGGATCAGAAAAGTTTCTCGTTTCGAGACACGATTCCATACAAACTTATACACACATATATAAAAAAAACACGTATGAATGCAGAAAAGCATAGGCAAAGTGAGTTTCATCTTCGTAGAACATTTCTCCGTTTTTTGGAAGACGTAGAAAAGCCCCAAAAAAAAGAATAAAAAATAGAAAGAAATGAAGAAAAGAAAGAGGGCACGAAATGCGGGACTTTCGCATAAGAACCAATCGCGACACGATATCGCGACATGCCGATAAAAATGACAAAGTTCCAAAGTTTTCGAGCCCTCCGGGCTCTCTCTCTCTCTCTCTCTCTCTCTCTCTCTCTCTCTCTCTCTTCATCCCCTAAAAAAAGCAGAAAAAAACAGAAGAAAAAATCCATATCTTGACTTTTCTCGAATTGCCTCCCAACAATTTTCCACTACGAAACTTTCTTCCCCCAAACTCGAATTCCCTTGTTTCTTCATTTCTATTCATGCGTGAATAAGGGTAGTTCAACCGAGGATCGAGATTGCGTGCTTTTTCATATTTATCAATAAGTACACGATTTATTTAGCCGCGAAAATGTGTACAAAAATATTTCGATTGTTATTTTATTTTTTTCATAAATACTCAATTTATTCAATTTCAATTCAAATTTAAATTTAAATAAATATCGTGTATTAAAGAATCTTTAGTAAAGCTTCAAACGATTAAAAAAAACGATTTAGAAAATTGCTAATAAATTGATGAAAATAATTATGACAAAATAAACGCGATTATTTCACTCCAAGAACAAAATATTTTCATTCTTTTTTTAACAACAAAAAATGTTTTTCACAATTTATCTTAACTTTTAATCGATATTTGATAAGTACAAAAAAGGGATTCATAGACTACTAAAGCAATAAAATAAACAACATTTTTTAAACAAAAGTACGAGGAACGAAACTTTTTTTTATTTTTTAAATTTAAACAAATAAATATTTAATCTAATTTTCCTTTTTAATTGGCATTTTATTAAAGCAGTTTATTAAAATCAATAAATGTATCTCCCGTTCAAAAGTCCAATTGGACGCCATAAAAAATAGATGGACTAATGAAACAATTCCAATCCAAATCCTCATCATAAGCCTAAAATTATTATAAATCGTGGGAAAATTTACAGTTCTTAGGGAAAAATCATAATGTTGTCACCGATCAATGTTTTTAATTTTTCCTTACGTAAAATTTGTCCTTTTACTTGATATTTTGTGAATATGGATTTTCGGGATCCCTGATTACCAATCCGAACGTAAAATTCGAAAATTCGAAATAGCTGATCCAGAAAGCAATCGTTAATTTGGATTTAGTACAAATTATCGTATCTTTATTTTTTTAATAAAAAACAACGAGACGGAAAATTTGGAAAATATTCTGCAAAGTTCTTAGGAGTGTATTAAGGGGAAGCACCACTGTGACGGTCCCAAAAATGGTCATTTTTTTACCCAGGTATAAACAATTATTTAAGGATCGATTAAAGGATACTTTATTGAGTAAATATTCAACTATTTCAGTACCAATTTTTATTAAAAAATATTCAAAATTAACAGCGTTATTTCGAGCTTCCATATGATCATAAAAAAAAAATCCTCTTCATTGTCTCAAGAAAATCTTGATAACGGATTACCTGACAAAAAAAACGAAAAAATTTCAATATCTATATGAATGTAGCTATGTTTGTTCGTGGCTGTTTAACCCTAAGTTCCTACATGGGGATAAATTGACCCAAGCCAAAATCGACTTGTGTCTGGCATTTTTTTTCTCCTCCATTTTAGGGGTTCCCGGGGGTGGGGGGGGGGGCGATAATTTGAGTTGAACCCTTTTTGGTTCGTACCCCAAATGGCAACCTTTATACCCTCTGGTTTTAACGCTATAAGCGTTTAAAAATTGATTTGGGGTCAATTTGTCCCCATGTAGGAACGGCGTCAGAAAATTGACTTTTTTTCAAGGTAAATATGTCTTGTATGTTCAAAAAGCACGCGTTCAAAAGATGTTCACTATGCGTCACCACCGTGGCGCATGGCGAAGTATAGTGGCAAGTGGCAGCCTTGTGTGCTTGGGTGTGAGAAGGCCGCATTCGTCATTCGGCAAAAAAGTCGTTCGGCAAAATTGGCAAACGGGTACGTTGTGCATAGTGGCCGAAGGGAAACAACCGGAAGTCCAAGAATATTTGCCCTTCCTGCAAATTACCAAGATGCGACTTGCATCGAACGCTTTTATACATAAAATGTGGACCGTTCGCTTAACGGGACAGACCTAGTTAGAATTTTCGAAAAATCGATTTTTTTTTATTTCATTTTCAAAAAGTAGAATCTCTTACGAACATTTTCCGCCCAGGTAAATGTAAATCGGACCATTATTCGCCGAAATACAAGACTTTGTAGCACGTCGTGTCTGAGCCATAGGTAAGCAGGTAGCGGACTTCAAGTGCGTTTTTCTCGAAACCATGTTTTTGAAGTCGGTGATCACTGTAGCTCGAGAACGGCTTTACCGATCGGGTTGAAATTTATATCACTTCTTCTATACATGGTAGTCCTCCATATGAACGAAGGATTTTTTTTTGGATAATTATTTTTATTTTTAATAGCAAAAAATGGAACTGATATTTTGGTCAAAAAAACACTTTTGACTTTTAACGGCCGCCATTTTGTGAAAAATGGAAATTTTTCAAAACCCTTCGTTCAACCGGAGCATTATATCATTAACTAAAAATCCCCTCCGTTTTTTTTGTTTCAGATGAGCCGTTGCAGCGTGAGCTTGATCACCGCAAACCGTGTTTTTTTTGCAGCGTCCTCGGCAATTGACGGTCACCAGCTTATTTCGATATGTATTGCGTTGAAAAAATTGCAACATATACATTACATATGTATCTTTTAAACGGAAGAACTTTTGTTGTGAATTATTTTATCGTTTGACCAAAAAAAAATCGGAAAAAAGGCCTTTTTTTTGACGTTCCAACTAGCTCTGTCCCGTTAAAAAATGGCTTTCAACAACCTGCGATTCATTTTGTTATTTTTCATAAGTAAATAAAAGCGATACTTTCTCCGAAAAACGTTTGTGTTGCGTTTTATTCGATACCTGCTTCGGCTTTGAAATATTAAGATGTAAAAATACCGTAACTTCACCCCTTGCAGTTTTGTAAAAGAAATGTTAAAATTGGTTTGCTATCATTGTTTTCTTATAGTTTCATATTTAAACTTTATGAAACAACCGATTTATTTTTAAAAAAATCAAGAATATGTATAAAAATTGAATTTTAAGCTATGCGTGCAATTTCTCGAAAAATAAAATACACTTTTTTTTTAAACGTCAACTACGGGGAAACTAATCGTTTTTTTTCATTGAACCTTGGATCATTCGATTAGTCAGGATTTGTACTATTGTTTAAAAAAAAAAGTCCCTCAAAAATATTGATTCTACACAGAGCAATATGCTCGCAAAGTGGCCGGGGACAAATTGTCCCCATGTAGGAACGATCGGGTAGAAAAAAGTCATATAGGAACCGAGGGTAAAAAAAAAATTACGAAATGGCGGCGGTTCGAACATTTTTTAAATCATTTTTTTCGGTTTCTCAACCTGTTTTTTTAAACGGCTTTAAAAAATAGTCATTATCGAAATTTCAAAAATTGGCACGTACAACCTTAGCCACTGCAATAACGAATTAAAAAAAAAAGAAAAAAAAATCGGTTCATTAGTCTTCGAGCATTCCCTGGGACAAGGTCGAGAACAGTTTTTTCGAGGAAAGCTCGTTTGAATTAATCGTTTCTTTTTTCTTGACACCTAATAAGGCGTTAACTTAAATATTGATACTTACTTTTGACTTGAAAATTTTGTTTACATCATTTTCAACATATATGCTGCAAGAAAATGCAAAAAAAACAAAATATACAATTATTTGGACAAAAATAGTCATGTCGATTTTCCTCATAGAAAAAGTATGAATTTCGATTATTTTTTTATACATCGTATTTTTTCAATTGACAAATAATTGACTGTTCCTATTCATCTGCACTTGTAAATGTTCTAATACATTTAGCAATAAAAAACGGGGTTTTGTTGTTAAGAAAATAGTTTAATAAAAAAAAAAACTGCAAAAATAGAATACTCACGTTTAGTTCGTCAAAAAACACGAATAGCCTGCAAACGAAGCAGCTGGTAAAAGCCTGTGAAAAAAGCAACAAGAGAAAACAATTATTTACACTTGTTTTTTTATTTTTTTGCACTTGTGAATGTTCTGATACATTTAGCAACAAAAAACTGGGTTTCGTTGTTAAAAAAATAGTTTAATAAATTAAAAAAAACTGCAAAGTGCAATACTCACGTTTAGTTCATTAAAATACACGAATAGCATGCAAACGAAGCAGCTGGTAAAAGCTTGTGAAAAAAAAAACAAGTGAAAACAATTATTTATGGATAAAAACGAAGGTGGAACATTTGTATAATTTTTTTTAAATATCAATGATAATAAAGATGCATCTTTTATCGTTTTCAATAAAAATTCGAAGAACAACATTAAACATAAAAGTTATTCGGCGTTTGAGAGGTCAATTGGCGAGCAAAAGTGATCATTGTTGACAATTTAAAAATAGAGCATTGGGAATGAAAAAACGGATGCACAAACCTTTTCTCGTGACTCGAAGTTCAGCTGTTAGCTCTCGTCGCTGGAAGTTTCAAGTTTTTACGAGCCTGTGAGAAAATAGAGTCAGTATTTTTATTTCTTTCGTTTTTATGGATCTTTTCTTTGTTCTTTTTTTCTTCAATTCGTTTGGAATCAATATTTCCGAAAAATTTAATTGTTGACCAAATATTCTGGATGAATTTCGTATTTTTATCAACTTTTTCGACCAATTTTCGTTTTTGTCAATTTTTTTCTTCCTCAACGTTTCCAATCGATTATTTTTTTATTAACGTTTTCGATCAATGTCTGTTTTATCAATTTTTACGATCAATTCCTTCCTTACCTTTCGTTTCGATCAATTTCGTTTTTTTACCTTTTTTGTTCGATCGTTTATTGAAATTTATAGTATTAAAAGGAAAATTTGAAGGGTCGAAAAATAAAGAAAGACGAAGAGAGTATGTTCAACCAGTCGATGCTCTAACCTTTGTTTATTTGGTAACGCATACATACATTAACCATCGTAGTTTCTTTTTCTTCGTCATTCACGTTTTACTCTTTTCTTCTAAATAAAAAATCGATAGGACAATTCAAGGGACCAGGATCGGGCTCACACTTCTCGTTATGTTAATAATTATTCTGTTTTTCTGTTTTTTCTTTTTTTTTCCTTTCTTTTTGTTTCATTCTTTACCAGAGAGAAACCAAATTTTCTCCACAGGCCTCCGAGACTCGCTTCGATCGTTTTTATCTTCCTCCTATTATTATTTTTCTTTCTTCTTTCCTCTTTTTTTCTCTTTTAATACGAGGCTAAAATCATTAGAAAAATACATAATTTACGAGCTAATTAAACTCTTCGAAACAAATTGAGTTACTCGAGATTTTATTCTCTAACGCATAATCGCTCTTGTGTTCGACGCGTGTGATTCGTTTTAGTGTTTTTTCTGTCAGATTTTTCTTTTTTTTTTATGTGTGTGTGTGTATGTGTTTGTGAGTTTATTAATTTCGTCATTCAACAATTAATCGATTGGCTCGAAAAAACAAAAAAAAATCCATTCATTCTCGTCGTTGTCGATTTTCATTGATCGATTCAATTTTAATTAAAGTGTCGAAATCAAATTTGACACCTTCTATGAATAATTCATTTCTAAATCGATTCTAATAAAAAAAAAATGTTAAAATTACTGAAATTTTTTAATGTCTAATCAATAATTTAATCAATTACTCAAATGTATTTACAACTTTTCGTTTTGCTGTTAAGAAAAATCGTAGAAAAAAATATGTATCAAAAGTTGTTTGTTAAATTAATGTATTCGTTCATTTGTTTGTGCAAAATTTTTTTCTGTATTTCGTTGAATTATTCGATAAGTTATTAAATTAATTTTCGAGATAAATTTGAAGGAAAATTCGACAAAATAAGGAAAAAGCGAGAAAAAAATTCGAATTTATTGGATTTTTGAATTGTAAATTGGTAATTTAATCAATTTTATTCACAATTTTTCGTTTTTTTTTTTCGTTAAATCGTAAAAAGAGGGCGAAGAAAAATGATCAAAATTCCTTTCAAAACTAAAATGTTTATATTTCTTTGTAGAAAAAATTCTTTCTCCACTTTTTTAATTTGTTTTAAAGACTTTTGTGAAGAAAATTCAAGAAAACTACGAAAATAAAGAAAAGCCGATCGATTAAATAGTTATTGACTGTAAAAACACGGTGGAAGATCATAAAACGAGACACAAAAACGAGAGATAGATTATTGTTATAACGTGACTTCGTTGATATGTCTACTTAATCGCAAAAAACGTTATTATTGTACGGTTTTGGGTCAGTGGACGATTTCACACGATTTTCTTCATTTTCCTGTCTCATTTTTTGGAATTCTTGCATTTTTTTTTGTATTTTTTAATACTCAATTGAAATCGTACCGACTCCACTTCATTTTTCGCTCATTTTTCCATTCGTCTCTCACTTAAATTTCATTCGTATTTCGTTTTTTTCTTGATTATTCGTGCATGCAAAAATGTTTTTACACCAAAAATTCACGCTTAAATTTGACAATCGCTTTCGTGGATTATTTTTGAGATTTCGTAGCGTGCGAGTCCATAAAATTAAAAAAAAAATGAGGTCGAAGGGATCGTAATTGGCGAAATGTTCGTTTTTTATTCACACTGCGAGAACATCAATGAAAAGTTTGGAGTAAATTTCATTTTCGGTCAGAATAAGTTTAAGGCGACTAGGCAGCGAAAATGGGCCGAAAATGGGGTAAAATTCATATGGCATTTGTGAAGAACCGAAACAACATACATTCATTTTCTTTTTTGCAACGTTCTTATTGGAGTTTTAGCTACTAAATTTAGTGGTCAAAGTTTCAAAAATATAAATATTTAAGGGTGATACGAGCGGATAAAGAAGACCATGCACTGCTTCCTCATTGCCACGATTCCGAGTGGCCGGTTCAAGTTTTCGGCAATTCCCAAACGCCATTCTCTTCCGGGGATGTTCCTCCACAGACTGAACCAAATTTTTTTGAAAAAACATAAAAATTAAAAAAATGGCGGCTAAAATTTGAAATACATCGAAAAACGGATAACATTTGTTGTCAAATTTTAGCCGCCATTTTTTTAATTTTTATATTTTTTCAAAAAATTTTGGTTCACTCTGTGGACGAATATTCGCAGAAGAGAATGGCGTTTGGTAATTGCCGAAAACTTGAACCGGCCACTCGGAATCGTGGCAATGAGGGAGCAGTGCATGGTCTTCTTTATCCGCCCGTATCTCCCTTAAATATTTAAATTTTTGAAACCTCAACCACTGAATTTAATAGCCAAAACTCCAATAAGAACGTTGCAAAAAAGAAAATATACGTACATTGTTTCGGGTTTTCGCAAATGCCATTTGAATTTTATCCCATTTTCGGCCTATTTTCGGTGCCCAGCCCCCTTAATCGACGTCTCTTAATTTTTTGATAAATTTCATGACCGTCTCGTCCCATTTTTGACTCTCTAAATTATCTCCATTATTTTTCGTTTCCTCGTTTTTTAAATGTTGCACTGAAAAAAGTGGCTATTTTTGGAAAATACAATTATTTCTCTCTCTCTCTCTCTCTCAGACACACTTTTCGTTCGCTCGCCTTCTTAATTTTAATTGCACAAGGATACGAACCGTATAAAACAACTAGGGCGCTTTAAATCTCGCTGGATGTGAAATTTTTATCTTCTTTCCACTTTTTTCCTCGGAAAATGAAGAAAAATTATTTAGCAATAAAAATTAATGTTTAAAAATGTTTATTTTTCTCACTTCCGTAGATAAATCAATAAATTACTCTTCGAAATAAAAAATATATGTAAATATTATTTATTTCATCGTAATTTCAATTGTACTAAAATTTCTTCAAGATTAATCATTAAAACGAACAATTTACGTCGAAACAATGATATAATAATAATAATAATAATAATAATAATAATAATAATAATAATAATAATAATTAATACTATTTATTAATAATTAATAATAATAATATTACAAACATTTTTTCACATTCCCAACTTTTTTTCAATACTAATTTCACTTATTTTTCTTCCACAACGAAATAATCGTTACAAGAATTAATAATTGATAAAAAAAAAAGAAAATACTGTGTTAATTTTTCAACGAGAAACGCACTTTAAACCTTAACAAATGAGCCATTTATTTAAATGGGTTTTTGTTTTTGTTTTTTTTTTTCTAAATAGTACTCGCCCTTTTTTATGTTTGCTCTCAAATGAACTAATTTTAGCTCACAACTCCGAATTTTCTTAGGTAAATCCGGAAAATCCGGATTTGCGAAATGTTTTTTTTGTTTGTTTACCTTAATAATTCGTTAATGACAATATTTATTGATATTTATGCGTATTTCTCTCTCTCTCTCTCTCGTCTCTCTTTCTCTCCCTCTCTCTCTCTCTCTCTCTCGTTCAGTACGACGCTTAATTAATTATCTTTTTATCGTTAAACACTATTCTATTTGTTTTTATGTATAATTAATCACTCACTTACTTAGGCGCGTTGATTATTAGCGATATTTTTGTTCTAAAAATTGTTTTACCACGATTATTCCGACATTTAAAATCGTTTTTGTTTTTCCTTTTTTTTTTCATTTATATTCGAAACAATCGTGTCGCGTTGTTTCATTTTATTATTTTTTTTTCTTCATTATTTAATATTCGTTATTCCGTTTGTCACGCACTTCGACGATCAATCGTTATCGTTAACGTCCATTAAAAATTCGAATCTTTCAATATCGGGGGTTGGGGCGAAAAGGAGGGAGGAAAAAAGGGTCTTTCTTTATTTTTTTTATTGGATGGCTCCGAGTCGATCAATCGTTTTCTCTCCCATTCTTTTTTCAACCTCACTCTTCCCAATCGTTTATTTATTTATTTATTCATTTTTTTCTTTGTTTCTCTCCTCTTCTCGTCTCCATTTACTTTCTTAAGTTAAGTCGTTGGCTCTCGGGTTTACGCAGGCCGGAAAAAACCACTTTTTCCAGCTCGTCGTCACGCACATTCATACATTTTTTAAATTATTATTTGTGTTTTTCTTTTTCTCTTTATTTATTTGTTTATTTATATATATTTTTATTCGTCTCGTTTTTTTCGACCTATTCTTGCCTCGACATTTTCGGGGCAACATCGTCCATTTTTGCTACCCCCATTTTTAACTCCCTCGCTTTTTCTCTCTCTCTCTCTCTCTCTCTCTCTCTCTCTCCCCCCATCTCTCTCTCTCTTGCTTTTAATTTTTTCTTATTTATTTATTTCTTTTATTCTTTTTCCCTTTTATTTAAGAACTTTTTTGTTTTTAGTGGAGAAATACACTCGTTACGGACCTCGTCGTATGAGGCGGGAGATCGGGGACCTCGCACGAGGTCCCCTCGTACCCCTATGCTGTCAAACCGAGGCGATGAATCTTCGCTGAGAGAAAATTGTGCAGCACGAAGACTATCGGCTTTGGACAACTCTCCAGATCTAGTTCCTGTGAAACAATGTTCAAAAAATATGTTTAATGTTTGCTTTTTTCCCAAAATTCTTTAGTAATAATGTGCCATCGATAAACAATATCGATAATTTATTTATTTTGATATTGTTTAATAATAATATGAATTTGCAACAAAAATGTCCGAAATTTCATATTTTTCCATTGCTTAATAATGTGCCGTTGAAAAATGCTCAATATTTATTTTTCTCGAAATTGCCACTATAATTCTCCATTTTTTGAAGCTTTTTTTCATTTTTCAAAGTTGCAAGTCCGCTAATCATTCCAAAAAACTCAGATATCTTTGAGATTTTTTGAACATTCATTTTCAATAACAATAATGGGTGACACGACAAAATGCCGATGACAAAACGCCGAGTGACCAAATGCCGGCGACTATGCGCCGAGCGACTGCATGCCGACCGGACTATACGCCGATCGCAAAACGCCGATGCGACTATACACTGATGCGACAAAATAAAAACAAGTGAATTAATCGTGTGAGAGAATTATCATATTATTATTATAATTTATAATTATATAATATCGGTTCCATGACGTTTTATCGCGCGACAAAATAACATCGATAAAATATCACCGACAAAATACCACACGACAAAAAATCACTGCGACAAAATATCACACGACAAGAAATCACCGCGACAAAATATCACGATCAGATTATTTTTAATTAATATACAGGCTTGGCCAAAAGTATTAGGCACCCTGTAAGTTTTCTATGCAGACTAAAAATCGAATATCTCGGCGAAAAACCATCGTAAACCAATTTAACAAACGGGGTTTTGAAGCGGACAAATCCAGCTTTATTTTGCTTTTTTATTTTTATCTCTGCGATTTTTTTTGCACCCGGTACGTCATTTTGAAAACGCCGGTTTTTCACGACTTTCTCATTTCACAAAAACACGTGCTAGACTTTGAATAAATAGTGATCTCACCATTTAGTAATAAGATCTTTGAAAAGGGCACCGTTAGCTTTGGTTTCGTTTTTGAAAAATATTTTTGCCATTTTTTTTCGCAGAGTTATCGAGTTTTTTCTTTAAAAAGCGACAGATTTCCGAAAAGCTGACATCGTGCGGCGTAACTTGAAAACTGTGAGATTGAACATATTTAGTTTAAGGAGTAAAAAGTGGTATTTTATTATTTTGGAGTCACTCAATTTTTTTTAGATTTTTTTTCAAAATTTCTTTGTATCGCTATTTTTGGTTGATAGTCGACGATTAATCTCATTAATTTATTAACGTTACTCTGAAACAAAGATGTTTTAATGAAAATATCAAGAGGAGAAACGGTACATAATTGAATTTTTAACACATTAGCATTTTTCAGAATTCTTATTCGAAATTTTTTTTATTCAAAAGGTCGTAGCTTCTGAAGGACAATACTTCGAATAAAATAGAATGTACCGTAAACTATAAATAATTTTTTTTTTCATTGAAAAACAGCGGGAATTCAATTTAACACCCAATATATGTTTCAAGTTTTAAACTATGTATAAATCAAACCTAGCCGTTGTGTATAAGACAACGTTGTGTTTCTTTGTAAAATTTCCGAAATTTGAGTGGCATAACGTTATACACAATACAGAATTGATACTAACCCTCCGTTACGTGCGCTATATGAACGAAACGCCGCTATTTTTTCTTTTCTTTATTAATAACCAACAAATGGTAAATGATATATTTTTGGAATGTTCATGGACATTTCTATGGTGGTTCGCAGAACGTATTCGCTTGCAATGATTTAACTTACGGTGTGATAAAAGCTCCTAAAATTGATTATAAAATTTGCAGTTTTTTTGGCGCTTGTAACGGATGGCTAAACTCTCGTTAAGATTATCTACATACGATAGACCCGATAAATCAGGAATCATCCTCACTCTCGCCTAACTGCTGAACCATTATCCATTCTCTCATACACAACACTCACAACATACACACAACATTGAACATTAATAAATTGGAATAATTTGAAAAATTCATGCCTGGCATGGTATATTGTCGTCGTGATATTTTTGTGTGTGTGATTTTTTGTCGTTTGATATTTTGTTGGCATGATTTTTTTTCCTGTAATATTTTGTCGGCGTGATATTTTGGCCTGGTGATTTTTTGTCGTTTGATATTTTGTCCGTGATATTTTGTCGTCTGATATTTTGACTGTGCTATTATGTCGTGTCACCATAATATCGTGTGATTTTATCACGCGACTATCAGGCATTTGTGTCCAATTTTAGTATTAAATGATCCTCGAAGCGTGATGTGCACGATGTCACTGAAATTACTTCCGAGCCAATTATTTATATTTATTGGCTGTCATAGAAAGAGTAATTATTGCTGTATGGTTTGCTGAGTGTGTGTCTGTTGTGTTTGGGAGTTACGGTGTGATATGATGTAGTGTTGACGTACGCTGTAATTTGCAAGCCTAGGAGGGTCCTTAACAATCCTTAAACAATGACCTGGAAACCTGGAAACTAATATTTCCACTGGACATCACTACTATCTGTATTTTGACGCATCGGCGTATAGTCACATCGGCGTATAGTCACATCGGCGTTTTGTCATCGGCGTACAGTCGCATCGGCGTTTTGTCGATCGGCATATAGTCGCCGGCGTTTAGTCACTCGGCGTTTTGTCGTCGGTGTTTTGTCATGGACCCATAATAATGTCAAAAAGTGATTAACAAATAGTTTACACGATTAATCGTTCGATAAACAAACACAGAAATATTGATTTCGTCGTGTAGATCGAATTTGTCGATTTTTTTTCTAAATTTAGCTTATTTTTTCGGTATCACATTCATTTTTTGAAAATGTTTTTCGAAACTCTGAAAAATACAGAACAGATTGCAGACCTTTCAACATGTTTTTTATAAAAAAAACTTGAATATTTTTTTAATAATAATTTTCATTTACAAATCATATGACTAAACTTCAAAATAATGTTATCAATAAATTACTAAACAAAAATATATTTCAAAAATAATTGTACTATTTTTTTATTTTATTTTTTTTTATATGATATATAAATTTTGCGAGTTCTCGTTTGAAGTTCGAAAAATTTCGAGCCAACAGTGTTGCGGTTTATTTATTCTTTACGATTTTCTAAAAAAAAATTTCAAAAGTCAAAGAAATATTTCAATAGAAATTCATGCGATTTAAAAATAATAAATTATCCGATAATTTGCTAAATCATTTTTTCTTTTCAACGAGCCATTAAAAACTTTTCAGCATAATTTTATATTTTTATTAAATAATGTTTACAATTTTTTAAAAACTTTTGACTTTTTTTAAATTTTTATCAGAGAAATCAAATTCCTATCAAATAAAATTTTTGGCCGCAATCACGTGCATAGAACGTCCTTATTTATGGTATCGATTAACTTACAATTTCTCCATCTTCCCCACCAAAATCGAGCCATAGCAAACGAGCTCCATCATCCGCAGACATTTTTAATTTGTCGAAAGATCTTCTCCATAATGGCGTCGGCGGTGATCCAGGACTCGTGCCATTGCCTGTTCCAACCCCCCGCGTTCCTGCCGCGTAAAGGACGAAACCCTCCTCATGATTTACCACCAATTGACAAGGTCTTCCTTGCCACAGACATCCTGCACGATTTGCATTAAGAAAAAAAGAACAAAATATCGATTTTTTGGATTTTCATAATTTTTTGACGATCGATTGATCTAAAAATTTTGGATTTTTTAATTTCTATGAGGCGCAGTTGTTTAATGGATTATCCGAAAAAAATCAACTTTTCCTTCATTCCAATTACAGAGATTTAGCGCTTGAATGATTTAAAAGGGCCAAATGTTACATTTTTTTCGAACTATTTCGGATCTCTAATATTTTTTTCCCGATTTTCGTTCTTTGATTGGGAATAAATTTAAAAAATTCTTTCCATTTTCACTCTAATGATTTTAATTGATTCTGTGATCTATAAAATAAAAAATCTCAACTTCCTGAATATTTTTTATTATCGTAAAATAATTCACTGATTTACATTGAAAAAAATACAATTTTGCATCCATTCTAATTACGATCACCGCCTTAAATAACCGGGGCCAAAGTAATCAGTGTAAAAATTTCCAAAATAAATAAATAATAAATCAAATAAACAACGTTTGTGGTTGGGTCTTTTCGTAATTTTTCTTCTCATCTTTGCTTGTTTGGGTTTGTTTGTTTTTCTTTGTCTGATTGGGGATTGCGTTTATTTTTTATATTTCTTTGCACGTTTGAATATTTATGCCGGTTATTTACTTTTTCGGTTATTTTCCCCCATTAGTTTCGTCACGGATATTTAATTATTTTATTTTACTTTCGCATTCTTTTTTCCTGTGGCAATAAATTTAAAAAAGTGCTCCATTTTTATTTTCATTAAAAATCTGTTATAAAAAATATAATTTTTTGTAAATTTTTAAATGAACTGATTTTTAATTAAAATTGACGTATTTTCAACTCACTCAATGTGTATTCTCGCAAAGAGTGCGCCGCCATGTGACAACCTTGAACAATGACTCTTGCCCACGCGGCCAAATCTCTTCTCGTCTCCGCCCTTAGATGATGAGTAATTACGCCGTCCATCGTTCCTACCCTCACGGCGAAAGTGGCTCCGTGTTGGTTGACCGAACTGCTGCTACTGGATGCCTGTTCATTTTGTCTCGTTGGCGAGGAAACGAGTCTGTTGCAAAAAACAATCCAATTCCAACAATTTTTTTTTTGTTTTTCTTACTTATTTATTCATTTTTACCAAACAATTGAATTTTTTGGTTTCAATTCTCCATTTCATAGCTCACGATTTACGAAACTTTTCTTATTTCACATTAAAAAAAAAAAAAAATGAAAATTGATACATCGAGCGATTCCATGTGATAAGAAAATGGCTCAACCGAAATTTTTCGATGACGATACGAGAAGGAAAAAAAGTATCGGAGAAGAGAAAAAAATGTGAGTGGAAAAAGTGGAGGAAAAGTCTTGGTCGGTAAATAAAGGCGTTAAACGAGAATGGATGTTCGTAGTCGTTGGTAATCCGGGTAAAGGAGGAGAGAAAGAAAGTTTTCTCTTCTGCAGTTGAACCAGAAAAAACAGAGAGAGAGAGAGAGAGAGAGAGAAGAAAAAGCGCGTTTTGTTGGAGCGCAGAACCGAATCACTTCCGGTTTGTCCCGCAGTAAAACTTCCTTAAGTCGGCCATTTCGTACTTTGGTGCCGTGTCGCTTCTTCGCTCAGTGCAAACCGATACGGGCTATTTCGACCGGAAATACCGTCTCGAAGCTGTTTCTTGGGTTTATCTTTTCTCTCTCGCTCTCTTTTGCTCTCGTCTTCTTATCGGATTTTCCGTACTCGTTCTTCAATGTTGAATTTTTTTACAATTTATTTCCTTATGAAAAGTTGAAAGCCCTTTTAAGCTGGATCACCTTTTTTTTCTCTCACCCAGCCAATTATAAGAAAGATATATCGTTCCATTCGGATATCGAGAATTTTCTTTTCCGAATGACTGTTTGATTTATTTAATTACTTATTTTCGATTATATCAAATTAGAAATTTCCTTACGATCGAAAAAGTTTCCCCATAAATTCAACCACTTATCAAAAATTTAAGGCATAAATTACTTTCGTCCGGGTTCAAACTTTTCCGAAGTTTGTTACAAAATATTGTAACAAAGAAAATTTAAGCGTTAAGCAAAATAGCGGTTGGAAAAGTTTTTATTTTGATTTTTCAATTTTTTTTTATTTTTTTCATCCTTTTCAAAAACTAAAAATTTTAACCAAAAAAAAATGAAGTTTTTTTATTCACCCACAGTCGATAATTTTTGAATAATATTCTCGACTTTTTGTTTAAATATCCAAAAAAAATGTAAAATTTCTACCAAATGTTTTAGTCGTCACGTTTTTCGATATAAAAAAAGATTGCAACTTATGAAAAAATCGAATTTTTTTATCCATCTGTGTAACACAACTCTGCAAACCCTGCAAAAAATATTTAGTGACTTCTATTGGTTTTTTTTTTTCACCTCTTTAAGCCACCGTCACATTACGAAATTTTTCCATGTTGTTAACTTCCTTTTTTCTATTTTTGACACACGTACAGAGACTTAGACATAGGAAAGCAGTAAGCAAAGCCTGAAATAGCTAGTGATCACTATTTCTTCAACTTTTCTTCGAGGCTTTTTCCGACTGTCTCTGGTAGAGGGTAGTTGGACCTAAATTACTCTCATCGCCAGCGACTCGATAAATTACGATAGCTAAAAGGAGAGAATATTTATCCTCGGTTGGAGGAGAACCCTCGGTGGCGTTAGATAGTCGAGGGGAAAAAGGGAGAGAGAGAGAGAAAGAGAGAGGAGAGAAAGTGAGAAAAAGAGCAGCCCAGTTTCACCGCAAGCCAATTCTTTCGCCTTCGGGCTCGCTGGTTTAAAAAGAAAGAACTTTTCTCTTCGTTCTTACCCAACTCATCCCCGTCATACCCTTCTGCTCAACCCACGAGCGCGTTTCTTTTTTTGCTCTTTTTTTTCTTCTCCCGAGCCTCGAAATGAGACGCCTTTATCTTCGAGACCTCACCGGTTCCTCTCACTTCAAGAGACATTAACGTACTACCGGAAATCGAAACGGCGAGAAAAGGAGTGGAAAAAAAACGATGTGTACATCGGATGGACCAGAATTCGCGTTTTAGATCAAGAGAGTAATAAGAGCGTTCAATTCTGAAGAGAAAAGTCTTTGGATATTTTTCTCTCCGATGCACCGTTCATGAGATATTTGATAATTAGTGGAAGACCAATCCGAAGCAACGGGGAGAGTGCGCGCGGAGTGGGAGAAGCGCTCCCGATTGCGCTCGCTCCACAGAACGTGCGCGGGATTGGCTATTGCAAAATTATTAATATCCCAGGAACGGTGCATCGGAGAGAAAAATGGAAAAAGACTTTTCGCTTCGGACTTCCAAGATCTAACAACCCTCAAGGCTCTAAACACGAATTTTTGAATAATTGTATGCTTTGTCGAAAAAAATGAGAGATGGCTGGTCACGAGCTTGAATCACCATTGAAAAAAGTAAAAATACGAATAACAAGGTTTTCCTCTTCATTCTCTTCCCTTGGGAACAACCCCCACCCCCATTTTTTCCATGAAGGGGCTCAGAGGCAACTGATTCGAAACAACCGGATGATTTTTTCAGCTGTCACGCCATATGCATATTTTTCAGACTCGCTTTTTTCGGGCCCCATCCCCCCAGATTTCATCCCCTTTTATACGAGGCAAATTGACGTGGAAACGACGTTAATCGGGTACCCAATTCATAACGTTTCCTCCTCCTTCCCTCCTGGGCTTGCTGTTATAGCTCGATGTATCTGTTAAAAATATACGAGCACGCAAAATCATCCCTCGTCAGTGCTCGTGTGGTTCAAATACGGTCGCGCAGAGGATTGCTCAGCCAAAGTCACAGTCGCTGATTGGTGCGCGTGCGAGTCCAGTCCGGGACCGTTCATTAAACCGAATTACTCATCCACCGGTCAGGGACACTCACACCCTCAAACTTTCAACCCTCTTTTCCACCCTTCTAAACCACCCTTCTAAACCCCGCAAATATAACGATACGAGGAACGATAAATAAATTCAATTTCCTCCCTAACTCTTTCCCTATTTATTTCTTTTTCCTAATTTCGTCATAAAAAATTGCAAAATACGAAAAAAATGCACTTTTTTATATTTATATCGTGTTTTCAGAAAGACAATCTTCCGTTCAATTTTCTTTCTCATTCTGTTGCTAATTTTTGATAATCTTTTTCCTTTAAGTTCGTCGGGAAGAAAATAAAAACCATTTTTTTTGAATTTTTCGTAATGTTATTTGTTTATTTTCAAAAGAACCCTTTCACGAGGTAATACATTTCAAGAGAATATCTCAGTGTTTTTTTTCTCGACAGAAGAAAATGCAAGAAAGATAGAAATGCGACGAGGTAATTAAAAAATCCTTTACAAAGCATTTATCGTTAATCTTTTTTTCAGTAAAGCTAAAAGAAAAAAAACAGAAGGAGAAGAAAGCAACGAAGATGCAGAAAAAAAACCAGTGATACTATCCATTTTTCGTCGTTGAAACAACGGCGATGAATAATTATGAAAAATATTATTTCCAACGTGGATTTTTATTTGTACACGTAAATGAATCTCGACTACATTTTTTCTTTCTACATCGTTGGGATTTATTGTTTCTTATCACTTGTGTCTAAATGACCGAACGAATAAATATAATAACAATAATAATTACTTGATTAAACAATTTAAAGTAATTTGAATAATAATTAAAAACAACACTGTTTCAAATGTTTTATTTCATCGATTGTTAAAAATTCAAAGAATAAAATAATTAAATTTTATCATCAAAATGATTAAAATATTGATTAAAAATTATTTAATATTTAATTTGATAATTTCTTTGTTACAATTTTTCGTTAATCCTTTTTAACAATTCTAATAAATAGAAATATATAAATAGACAAATGTAGATTTATAAATAATTAAGGGGTTTTATATTCTAGTTAAAATTCAAGGCTGGTCTGATTGTATTCGTTCCTGGACGTACAATGAAGAGAAAATGAGAGAAAGCAAGAGAAGAAGAGTTCGCCAAAGCGACTCAAAGTTTATTAGGGTTCTCTCGGTACACGAGGGAAATCGAAGGAGGAATTCGCGAGAAACTCGCCATGGGAGTGAACGTGCTTTCATATATATAAACTATATATGCCATACACGAATATATATACGTCGAAGATAATTCGTGCGAAGAATGATAGGATTCACCATACTTGGGGGACGAAATTGAAAGTGCCAAAAAAGGGGTGTAAAAAAAGATTCAATTCTTCTCAATACCAATTGAATAAAAAAATGCTAATCATTTATTTTTTGGTCCCTCTTTCGTTAATTAAAATATTGTTTTTTTCCAAAATTATTTGTTTATAAAAAATATGGTCCGGGTTTTATCCTGGAAAAACTGATTGAGAGTCGAGATAGAAAATCCAAACATTTCTACGTACGAACTGAATATAAATATTTGTTCCTTATTTTGTATTAATTCCACTACGATTATTTTCAGTTTTTTAGTAAAATGCAGTGCTCGAGTATTGAAAAAAAATACTAATATTTTTGCTCCTTTTTTCGTTAATTCAAATACTGTTTTTTCGAAATTATTTGTTTATTAAAAAATATGGACCGGGTTTATTTTCGCAAGAAAAATATCCGGGAAAAAATTATCGAGGGCCAAGATAGAAAATTCAAATATTTATCATAACGAACTGCATAAAAATATTAGTCGTATATTTTTTTTTTATTATTTTTTAAGCCCACTAGGATTTTTCCAAGTTTTTTAGTAAAATGTAGAGCTCGAGTCCATATTTGGAATAAAAAATTTATGGGGAAAATGGTCAAATGTACAAATAGGCAGAAAACGAGAGGGAAAGAAAAAATGCAAAGCATGAAACGATATTTGTGTACGAATGGATATATAATCTTGTTCGTATTTGCAGATCACGTACAACCTCTGGGAGAGCATTGCTCTCCCAGAGGTTTGTTTGACGAGGGTTGATAACCAACCCTCTCTTTCTCTCCACATCCTTGCTTATCATCCCCCATTTTGCAGCAATATCTCTCTCTCTCTCTCTCTCTCTCTCTCTCTCTCTCTCTCTCTCTCTCTCTTTTTCTCTTCGTCTACCAGATGATTAATCACATGCTATTAATTAACCGAAAATCGCCGAGGAGCAACGACAGCTTTTCTCGAAACGTGATACGACAACGATGCGTAACATTGAGTTCTATAAGCTCGCTTGTCTTTTTACACACTCGCAAATACATCGCATCCGAAATATTATGACTTTGGGCTTTTTAATCGTATCTTCTAATTATTGTTATTGTTATTTTTCATTATCATAATTATTATTTAACAAAATATTCATCTATTATTATAATTATAAAGTGATTAAATAAATTGAATAACAACAACAATAATAATAATAATAATAGTAACAATAATAATAATAATAAAAATATTGAAACTAATAATAATATTGTAAATTTGAACGTATACGATTTTGTTATGAATTTCGAAGCTCCAAAATGTCACTTATCTAGAGTTTCAAACTCCCTTATTTCATCCCCCGTAACTCGTTGATCGACGATTAGAGAACCTCGAAATTCCAGCGGGGTTACGGTCGTTAACTTTAACGAGAATTTCTCCTCATCGAAAGATCGTTAATTATCATGAGATTTGCTCGATTAATCATTGGGCGTATCGAGACAAGCAAGGTCATGCTCATCCTTTGTGCGGTGTTTTTATTAATTAATCGTTCGGGTTTTGCATTATTTTTTGTATATATTGATACCGATAATAAAATTGAAGCAGAAGATTGGAATAATGATGAAAAAATGTCGAGACTTAAAATAGAATGAAAAAATAATGAGTTTGCAAAAGTTTGAGCGCAGACGTGAGACTCGTGATTGAAAATGAAGCAAGGGAGAGATCACAAGAGGAAGAGGATGAAAAAAAAGTGGAAGAGACAAAACAAACGGAAAGGGATTACGAAAAAAAATATCAGGTGATAAAAGAATATTTATAAAATGACCAAAAAAAGACAAAAAATGGAGGAAGAAAATACAAAGACCAAAAAAAGAAATAAAATAATAATTAAAAAATACTCTGCGGAGATCAAAGACAGAAAAAAAGAAAGAGAGAAGAAGACAAGAGGATGAAACAAGGATAACAAACTAAAAAGAAAAACTAAAAAAAAAGAACAAAAAAATAGAAAAACATGTAAAAAAGTGATGCAAAAGTCCATGAAAATCCAAAATTAGCGAAAAAAGTCAACAAAGCGAAACAGAAGAACAGCAAATGAAGTAAGAGATGAGGTTGAGCGGTACTCAGAAAACGTATGCAAAAGAGAGAGCCAAGAGGGAGAGAGTTGGGGAATACTACAAGCGTTACAGAGAATAGAATGGATCACATACTACAAGCGTTATAGAGAATAGAATGGATCTCAATACACATGTACCGAGAAGAAAACCCACGTGCACAGAGACATTGACAAAAAGGTGTATGTATAAAGGAGGGGATGGTTGAGGGGGTAAATACCGGTACAACTGGGGTAGTTTCCCTTGGAGAGCTTTTGGTGCACATATAACACACGTCCTTTTGGTATGTGGGATAGGAAATGGTGGTAAGGGGTGAAAAGGGATGGAAGGAAGGGAGTTGGCTCAACGAAACGAGACCGAAGCAAGGGAAAGCTCGACGAGAGAACACGTTGTGGGATTAGAGCGTCCGTGCACGTATAACTACCGACGAGACTCCATATAAATGTATAGTCCTGCGAATAGACAGGAAAGAAAGGGGTAAAAAGGGGATGGAAATAAAAAAGGGGTGGGAAGAAAGAGAAAGAGAGAAAGTTGGAGTGGTAATGAAAGAGAGGGTGAAAAAGGGGTGGAAATAATGAGAAAGACATAAATGGGGTGAAAAAATACGAGAGGGTGGTGAGGGGCTGGCGAAAGAGTCAAAAACAGGGTGGAAATCGGGTGGTCTGGGGGTGGAAATGAAAAAAAGAGAGAAAGACCAAGTTGCGATAAAAATTAATGAGGGGTTTGGTCCTAGGACGTCAAGGGGGTGAAAAAGGGGATGAAATTCGTTTCTCTCTCTCTCTCTCTCTCTCTCTCTCTCTCTCTCTCTCTCTCTCTCTCTCTCTCTCGCTCTCAGGCTTCTTTGCAGTGCAATGCGACTGACGCCGGATATAATAGTCTTAATTAAAATGGTGGTCTAACGAACATTGCTAACTGCCGTAATCCGACGTACCCAAAGGGGAGGAAAAGGGGCGAATGGTATGGAAGTCCATTCCTACATCAGAGCAAATCTCCTCTCACCCAGAGAACGAAAAAGACACGCAGCATCAGACCGCTCGTGCGAAGGAGAGAGAAGAAGCTCTATGGCGAGCTTGTTCTCTCCCACGATGTGTGTGCCTCATTGGTAATCCGACGGCCATACCACCCGGACACGAATCTGTCGCGTGTGCGAAACACGTTTTACGTGTGTCGCGATAACGTTGAGACGAGGGTAATGCGGAAACGACATTGCTCCTGTTTAACAGCTCTCGCTTCTCTCTTTACTCTCTCTCTCTCTCTCTCTCTCTCTCTCTCTCTCTCTCTCTCTCTCTCTCTCTCTCTCTCTCTCTCTCTCTCTCTCTCTCTCTCTCTCTCTCTCTCTCTCTCTCTCTCTCTCTCTCTCTCTCTCTCTCTCTCTCTCTCTCTCTCTCTCTCTCTCCTCCTTTCTCTCTTTCTCTTTCGCACTAATGTGCCTAGGTATTAACGAAAATTAGCTCAGATTATATGAAGTTGTTTTTAATGAATCGAGAGCGCGATAGAAAACGATTTTTGACTATTTTTAATCAAATAAAATAGTTACTAATTAATTTTACAGATTCAAAATTGTTCAAGGTCATTTAATGCTATTGATAATTATATAAAATTATAAAAGAAATTTCACCACTATTGTGAATGCTTTGGAATGAGCTTAAATTATGAATAATTAATTTAGACGATTGAAAATCATTGATGTCAAATAATTTCAAGCCTGTTGAAAAATACTGGAAAGGTTAAATAATGTTTATTCATCATTTTTCGTACTAACCTCGTCGCGATTAGAGGACAAGTTATGCTGGGCGATGCCCACGCCTCGGGACTCCATGGTGCACATTCGTAAAGCCTTAATTCCCGTCCTGAAACTGCCCCAAAAACGCTGCGCCAACCACCGGCACAACCGATCGTACCCCCAAGGCCAAAACCACTTCCGGCTCCCCTGGACGTGCTTGCACTACTGCCAGCACCGTCCTCACTGCTCTCGCTACTTGCTCGACCATTCTGCAATCACACAAAGTTCATCGTCTAATTTTTTTTTTTTTAGATGCTTATTTATTGTTCAATTATTATTTATGTATTGAAGACTCAAGAAACATAGGAAGGTCACGAGAATTTCTAAAAATCACTCAGTAATCGCATTAATGAGCAGAATAATGATTGAAATAAATTAGTAGCAATGAAAATACAAAATAACAAAAAGCTAGCAAAAGATTTTGTATCGAATGCGAAAGAAAAAGAAAGAGGTTTTATAAAGTCAAAATCAGCTTGTGACTCATCAAAAAAAGGAGCGATGAATATTTATATTCGCGTACAATAAACTGAGCTAAATAGCAGTTTATTCTCCTCATGTGATCCATCCGTTGAAATCCGGTTGCCAAAGTATTCCTTCACAAGTTTTATTGATATTTTTGTGGAAACCTCTCTGGCAATCACACGATGGGAATATTAAAAAAAAAAAGGATCAACGGCATCGTGTATACGAGAGAAAATGTGACTAAAAGTTCAGGGTGAAAACTGAAAAAAGTGTTTGAACCGTAAAATCCTTGCCCCAGGGCAAAGAAAACTCATTCTGAATGGGGTGCGCGAAGTGAATTCGAAAATTAATAGGACTGTCAAATTTTTGACGTTTCGTTGAAAACAGAACTCTGTTGAATCCTCTCGGTACAGTTTCGGATTCGTCGATACACTTGCCGGATTTTTCGGTCGCACTTTTCATCCCCCGAACCCTCCCTTTCACCATCTCTCTTCCTCCTTTTGAATGGATATTGTACGTTGCATTTTTTGCCCGAATCCATCGAGCCACGTTTCGAAACAAGGGGGCAGGAGAAGCGAGGGTGGGACATATTGAATCAAGGAAAGAGAATGAATTGGGGATGCTGGTAAAATGGAGGGGCTGGAGGGGCCAAAAAAAGAGGGAGGGTTACCATTTTTACGTTATTTATTGACGAGCTTGTGCGAACACACCTTTAGCCCATTTCCCCAAGCGTATTTCACCGTTACCGTCACGTGTGTGAAAACCACCCCTGTGAACTCGTTCCGCGACGAGAAGAAACGGAGAAAGAGGAGGAAGAGGAGGAAGAGAAAAAGGCAGGGGATGGCAGGGGGTGGAAATGTTCGATCGTTCGCCACCACCCCCTCCCCTCCCGCGCCATTACCTTCCGCCATTTTTTTGTCTGTTATTGCTGTTTTCATTTTTTTCCACCCCCTGTATTTCTCATTTTTCTCGCAGTATGGTTAAAGTGGATGCGGCATACGACTCGTTGTCACTAACATTTGTACCATTTCTGTGCGTTTGTGTTTTCTATTTTTTATTTTTTTTTTTCTCTATTTTTATGCGATCCGCAACTTCTTTTATTAGTTCATGCGATGTCGCGTCGACACTCCCTCTAAAACGAGCGAGAAAAACAGTTGATGGTCGAGTGAACAACTACGTTCAGATTACGATCAATTTTCGTGCTTTCGCTTGAGTATGCCTCAGTGCGAAACGAGTGAATTTCTCTCGCGATATTATACGCCCGTGTGATCGTTAAAAACCTGGCGAACAACGAAAAAAAAACGCGAAAAACACACAAACTACCCCTAGAAAATTATCGCTTGCGGAGGGATGATACGATAAACACTCGTAAACACTCGTACAGTCCGTGTCTATCTACGCGTGAATACTGATTAAATCTATGTACTTGTATTTACGCAAAGCAATATTGAAACGTGTTAAATTTTAACGGGTATGAAAAAGAAGGGGTGAATATTTTTATCTGGGGAATATTCGTGACTAAAATTGACCGGAACGTTGTGCTTTTTTATCGATTTGGGAAACTTTAACTTCAAATAGTTATCAATCGACGGCCTCTACTTGCCCCATAAAACTTTAGCGCATCGTTGGGATCAATTTGTTTTCATCTCTCTCCGATCAGGCGTGCAGATGAAATTTTTTTCACAGGAGAGAAAAAATACATAAAATATTGCGGTCAGATATTGTTTCCAGAAAGAAAAAGTGAAAAAGGAGCAGAGAAAGACGCAGAAAGGGCGAAATAAAGGGAGCGAGAAAGACTGACAGCTCAGTAAGGGTTGAAACACGATCTTTGAGAACAGAAGACGTCACCCATGAGATGGCGTGACTATAAAAGTAGCAGGAATAGTAAACGGCGACTACCATTTCCCTTATCTTACTTCACGTTCTTTCAACCCTCTTGAACACACCTTTTTTCCTCCCTTGTCATTTCTGGACGTAAAAAAAATCTATTATCCAAGCAACTGTCACTTCAGGGCTTGTCTCAATATGAATTTTCCTATATATATATGTGTGTGTATGAAAAATCGAGAAAGCGAAGAAAGGAGCGTTATTTAATTAGCACCCTTCCACCCAAGGTGCGGTTAATTGCATTTCTTTCCATCCCCAGTAGCACGTTACTCTTATGCAGGAGAGGCTGTAAAAAAATTAAAAGTTCTAAGAACCTTCTCGTGACGTGGGATCGTTAACATTGAACAAAAAACATTTAAAAAATGAAAGAATGTTTAATTACTAGTTTTTACTTGTATCTTAAACATACGAAACGCTACTTAAACTGCCCTTAACTCCAGCTATCCAGGAAGTTGTCTCCATCGCGTTAGGGGATGAGAAAAAGTTGGCGAACATATATTATCAATGATATTTTTTCAGGGGTAGATGAGGGTGAAAAACCCTTTTTGCCACCGGTAAAGAGAGCTTTTACTCTACGGGAATATTTCACCTTGCCGGAAATAAATGAAACCCAACTTTTATATGTAGCAATATTTTATGGTGAATTTTTCATTTGGAAATCAATAAAAATCAACGGGAATTCCTGGAATTTTTCAGCAAGTTTATTGGATGCATGATTTAAAAAAAAATATGTAACATCCAGTTAAATAAAACGATGTTCTTGTCTATCAAATTCATTTAAACAGTCTCAGAAGGTCCGGATGGTTTTTGAAGATTCCCACTAGATATATTTGTTTGATCCCAAAACGCTCTTCATTTCCGATCGCTCTGTTGTACCAAGGTGCTCTTCAGCTTCACCGCAATGTAGAGCTTCCGTAGATCCTTTACGCGTCCTTAATATGCAGACCCAGTAACTGGATGCGCTTTAGCGGTTATCTAGAAGAGGATCAGACACCCTCTCCTTCTTCGTATCTTCAGCCTACCAAAGCGACGGAGATTCTCTTCAAGTAGTCTGTCTCATCTCGTAGGTGCTAGCTTAAGCTCTGACTCCTTTGAATCAGCCTCGAGTTTGAATTGCTCCTGTGTACCTAGATCTTGGTCCTATATGGATAGACATACATGACTCACCATCCTCCTATCCACATCGCCATCTTGGTTTATAGGACGTATGTAGGATGGCGCGTCAGCATGGCCTCCCAACAGGCCTATATGGGATGAACCTTGCTGGCAGCTCGTTTCTGCCGCAGTTTACTTAGCATTGCTGATGCACTATCCACTTGGGCTGGCGCTAGAAGTTGGGAGGGCGAAGCCGTAGCAGAGGAAAAGGGAAACTCCAAAAGGGTGTCGAGGGGTTTGGGTGAGGAAAAGGGTATCTGCTAGTTATCCATATAACAGGTTACCAACATCATTGCACCAGAGTTACCGTTATTCATATATGAGAGATTCACCAATGTTGTCTCTACAACCCGGACGCAAATCGGGCCCAAGTAAACCGCTAAGGTTATGATGAAGGCCTGACAATTGAGCTGTAGAGCGCGAAGAGGGGTTGGATGGTGAGTAGTATGGGAATGGGAATAATGGTAGAATGGATGAAAGCATAGATGAAGAGCCGCCGATGGCTATACCAAACGCCGATCAAGCTTGGAAGCCTCCCCAGCCATCAGGACTGCATCAGCATGGATACACCACACGGCCTTCCAATGTTTGACAGTGGGTTATGGATAGTGGGGTTGAGGTGCCCGAAGCCCCAGCTCTAATTAATAGTGGGTTATTGATAGAGGGGCTTCGACCACCACCATCGTCATCATCGAATGTTCTCTATAGTAACCTCTCGTTTCCCTGGACCGAATCCTGATTGCAGGTACACTTTGGGATCGTTCTATCTCTGCCCACTGCTGATGGCAGGATTGCTTTTCACTTGTTCATTCCTCCATCAATCGTCGGAATCAGGAAGGAGACCTGGAGGGAGGGTGAGTGGAAAAGAGCAAGATCCCCTGTGGGCTCCATCAGCACATGGCCTGATGAACTTACCTCTAATCATACCAGCTTCGATGCTCTTTTCATAGGTTCATATCGCCTTTGAATTACGATATTTCTACGTAAAAATGGTAATCTACTAAGCGACTGTTGTTCCTGAGGGCATGTTGAAAATGTTGAATCGCATTCGGTTATGTTCGCTGGACGTATCACCGCAGTTTGACCTGATAAAACGAACCATCCATTTACAACGGGTTACGTCAGCCGCGAGCAGCGGTTGAAGTTGACGGTGATAAGTGAAAAGGTACGCCACAGTCCAGAGTACATTAGCACAGAGTAACAAAACAGCGTGCACGTGGCAATTGAACATGTAGGCAACAGATTGGGATTGAGGACAAATAATAATGATGGAAGGCAAGTGATGATGGTGCAATGAGGTTTCGTAGGCTAATGAAATGAAAATTGTTTAGTGCACCGTGAGCTCATGGTTGCTTTAGGATGGAAGCGAGAGGAGAGGCCAGGCTGGTTGGATTTCTCGCTGACTATCGCATACACGTATTGCGGGATTGGAAGGGAGAATGAGGAATACAGGAAGAGGGCTACGTGCGGAGAACACTTCTCTCCATTCAATTTCACACGCGACGGAACAGACCGTCCTGTTCCGATAGTGCGGCATGATTAATGGACACTCGGTATCTGCCCTCGTTGATTTCTACCTCTCTCACACTTTAAGCCTCTTTCATTGGCTAACTTGCTCCCTCTCTCTCTCCCATTCCCACTCTTCTTTGTAAACTTGCGTATAACCACATATTGCAGGCCGCGTCTGAAATTTGATCCTGGTGCATTCAATTACAATAATGGTCCTAGCGACTACCTTACACCTTCTTACGGGCATGTGTGTCTACGAGGAATAATGCAGGGTGGTGGAAGGGTACCGTCAGAGGCTTTCTCACCGCTGAATCTCGAGGAACCAAGGAAGCATGAATACCCGATCCAAATATACGGTCAGACAGCGGAGATGGGTTCATTCTGTTGCAGTAAACCCGTCCGAGAGGCTAGAAAAGCTTCGAGATAATGCTGAAGAGCGTTCTCAGCATACGACCACACCCTGAACGTCCGTGCACGTAACTAACTTTTGGGTATCCATAGATACTTGAGAAATTCTCGGGAGGAAGCCAGAGAGAATGAAAAAGAGCCAGGTTTAAGCATTCAGCAGCATCTTATTCTCCGATAAACCACTGGAATCTTCTTCAAAAGTTGCTGGTTTGTTGTTGAGTACAATCTCTGAGAGCAAAGCTTTTTTTTTAGATTCTTCTTGGGCTTCAATAAAAAAAATCCTTTCCTGCATAAGCTACATTGATGCAAATTCTGATCCATCATGTTGAAATGGCCAGCAATTTGTATCGACCGGGTTTAATGGATATGTACTTCAACATCATCACCCACATGACATACTCTACTAGGAGGCATCCCCTGGAAGCTAAAAAATCCTACAGCTAAAATGGCGTTTTAAATCGTCATCGACGTGTCTACGTGTGAATTCAAGTCGCATACCTCGCCCAGCCATTAAAGCTGGTGAACATACGAGGAAATACCTTTGCCAACCCGTCACGTTTTCACGAGAGTGTCGACGTTAGTTGGAAAGAGGAAAACGCGCAAACCCCGGTGTTTTTTTTATTCCCAGTCTCGTTTCTATCGCTCCAGCGCGACTAGAATCCATGTAGCTCCGTTTGAAACCACTACCATACGACCAACACCGACGCCACAGACCCCTTCAACCGCATGGTGCAACGATACGTCCCTAATGTATGTTCCATTAGAGGACACACAGTACCAACACAGCATCACGTTTGAGGAGACTTCCACCATCTTGTCTTCGCATATTTTGTGAGTACACCTAAGCTCTGTTGGGTCGTAGGATGGGAATAATAGCTTCTACCAAGACGGTCTCAGTAAACAGTATCGATACCTGCACCTAACGACGCTAAGGACGACACTAGAATGAGCGCCATCTTGGGGTACATTCCAAGAAACAGCTTCAATAACAATACGAGGTTGGTGTCTTCGTTACGGAGACTGGGGACGATTGTAACACGAGAACGCAATTCCAATACTTCCTTTAGTGACCTCTGGGGTCCAATATATTACTAATATTACCAACAAACATTCCAGACTGCCATTCCTTCCAATTATTGCCCTACCAGGTCTACTTCAATACTCTTAAGCCCAAGCATTTTATGAGAGTCCATATCCTACCTACGCAATCATACTGACTTCCATCACGTTGCGATAAGCTCGTCAGAGACACGTGCACCAACAAAAGGACGCAAAGAAGGGGAAAACGATCTACATTCAAGAATCTGTTGGTCTACTTTGAGATTAAATTTGGATTAAACGATGTAGATTTAGCGTTAGGCAGAGAGTTCTGGAGTATAGGAATAGAAGAGATTCAGACTACTAACCAATGTTACATAACGAGTACAACATACTTCAGGAACATTTTCAAGCTCCGGGGGCTTTATCGTGCTTCTTGTACACCTATAAATCACCCAAAGCTAATTTCGTCTAATCTTTATGCCGCTATTAAAACAACAATTTCAAAATGAAATAAGAGCTCAGTATCCATCGTTGCTGGCCACGGATTCAATGTTTGCGTGTATGTGTATAGACCAGTACACATTTGATTACAATGAAATCAACCTTCTATTAATTGCCCATGGAAGATTGATCAAAATGGTTAGTTTTCGGCGATGTTCATACAAAAACAAAAAACTAACCATTTACTTTGACAGAAGATATCACAATCCACGAATGTCCTCAATTGTCCGTAACACGTATATTTTTATTTGTGAATAAAGAGGAAATAAAGGAAGGTTGAACCGGAAATCAAGTCTGCGAATAAGTCTCGTAATCCTTTTATTGCACTTCTCCACCCTCTCTGGACATGTAGCTATAAATGGGGTATGACACTGCTTTTCAGTGTTGTACATATCCGGACTAGGACGAGAACACGTCAGGGCTTGGATAGCCAGCCCTGGGGGGTGAGTTGGGGTATGTATAACTGTTCAGCTTGGGCGATAGGGTGAACGACAATTTATACAACACACTGTATTTCTCCTAATCTTTACGAGGGCAGTAAACCGGGTGTGTTCTCTGCTCGTGTCGTGCCAGGGTGAAAAAGAGAGAGCGAGAGAGAGAGAGAGAGAGAGAGAGAGAAGGGCAGTGAGAGAAAGGGGCAGTGAGCGAATCGGGGCGAAGGGGGATGTTGGCGAGCGAGCACAGGGGGTTGAATATGATCATGCGCAAGCTGCGCCAAGGGAGTAACGTTACTACGTATACCAACAAGCCTCGGATTTCGCAGGTATACGTCAAGTATAAGAGAGAAAAAGAAAAGGAGAGGAGGCCCATTTCGCGCCAACAACCCCTCGTCGAATAAACCTGAATTCACAGTCTCTTGAGTGCTTTCGCCTATTCTTTTTTTTCCTCCCTTTTACTTATATATAAATGTTTACCTGTAAAAAAAGGATCCTCCTCTCCTGTATTCACGAACCCTCTTCATTCTTCAACATCGCTCAAAAATTCTACAATCCTGTCAGACTAAAATGACTTAAACGAGAAGGGTGTCTCCCTAAAATCACTGCGACGTCTCCATCAAAATTGATTTTATTCCTCACTCTCCATAACTCTTGTTCCACTTTCAATGATATGGAAGAACGTATAATGCGACGAGAGCTCGCTTTATAAAAGATTCCTTTGTCGGAAAATCAGTAGGGGTGGTTTTTTTTCATGAAGAATCCTCGAATCTTTAAATTATTCAAAAATAGTGCTGTAGTCAAGTAAACTTTAGCCAAAACAAGATGAACTCGCTGAAAAAGGCTTCTTCCCCATAAATATTTTAATGTATGGTAACAAAAATGTCCCTTGCACTAAAGAAAAATAATAACCAAGTCACTAAATCCCAGGATGGGATTTAAGCTTGTGGCAGTGTATAAGAACGTTGTACGCTACCAAAAGAGAAAGGAACGGCGAGATAGGAAGCGAAGAAACTTTGCTATAAACACGGACTGCAGGAGCTTTCTCGCAAAGCACCAAAGTGGAAACGTTTAATTCCGTGTATTCCCAAACGTTCAAGTTTTGCTGAAACTATACGAGGAGGTTGGCAAGGGGAGGGTGTGCTTCATACGTTCATGACTCGAGGCAAAATGGTGAGATATAACAAAGCGAGAAAGAAGTATAGGAGTTCTCGCGCGCTTTCGTGAATTGTGAGGGAGGTCAAAAGTTATGATTCTGCCAACCTCCTCCAACCCCGCCTCGGTCTACTGATACATAATGTAGTTTCTTTTCTGCCGAGTGGAAGTTTTCGTTGCTTGGTCTAGTGGAAGCCCCACCCTCTCTCCAATCCTCTCTTTTCATTCGTCTTCTTCTCTCATTCATCCCTCTTTCTTACTTTTCATCCCTCTTTTTCTCTCTCATCATCGCTCTCACTCTCTCTCTCTCTCTTTTCATTCCTGTTTCTCTCACGTGTATAAAAACGTAAAAAAATGCTCGTAGAGCTTCGGAACCAGTGGAAACGTTATGTTTTATTCAAATCATAACCAAATCGTCCCCCGCTCCTTCGGACGATAGTGGAGATCGCTCGGTCCTCCTAGACGTGTGTCTGCTATCGCCTGAAAATTCTAGCCCTCATCCCCTTCCGATCTTTCAGGGTAAAAACGATATTCACCATAAGGAGAAAGAGAGCACGAGGTATGCTCAAACTTTATGGATACGTAACCGATTGATTGCACCTCGCGGTATAACCGATCTATGTTTTATCTCAATAAAAAGGCTCATTCGAAAGAATGACGAAATGCTCAATGAAATATGAAATGAATGCGAAAAAATCGTATATTTCAGCAGACAATATCATCTTTAGGAAAATTAATTCTCAATCTTTTTGAAAAAATAATTATCACTTGAAAATATTTCAACAAAAACTGATACCTCTTCGCTGTAAAAGCAATTTCTTTTCATATTTTTTTTCGCAAGGACTCAAGCAAAAAAAGGACGAAAGGAGAAAACTCAACCCCTAACATCAATAAAAATCCATGAGGTACTCAACTCCAAATGCACTAACGTTAAGAGGAAAAAGATAATCGGTCTAACCTTGTACGTAAACTCATGCTTGACCGTGTGTTACAAATATAATGTGAGAAGCCATTAGTCAGAAGCCTACTAGGAAGGGGGTGAAGAGAATGATCTATAAAGCACACGAGGTAATCTCGTATTTATACGGATTATCGTTGGGTCAGCTGGGAAAGAGAACGGAGCTTTTCAAAATATTCTCCGAGGCGTATGCGCTCTACCATATCTAGTTAAAATCATTTCCATATCAAGCGTACAAGCTTCACATCCAGGGCCAAATGTCTCTCTTTTTCTACGAACGAGAGAGGGAGAGAGATGGAGAGAGATAGAGAGAGAGAGAGAGAGAGAGAGAGAGAGAGAGAGAGAGAGAGAGAGAGAGAGAGAGAGAGAGAGAGAGAGAGAGAGAGAGAGAGAGAGAGAGAGAGAGAGAGAGAGCATTCCTGGCTAGATTGCCTTCTCATAATTCTCTGATAATTCCGATCCTTCGAGCTAGCTTGCCAGAAGAGTTTTATTCATAACCATATGTATAATAAAGTAAAAATTTTCCTCTCTTCTTTTACTTGCTCCCTCAGTTGTGAAATTCTCTCACCGAAGGGAAAAAACTCATCGTTTGCTTCACCACATTATTAGATTCTGAACACACACGTCCGAAACTCTATTATCTCGTTATTCCATACATTCTTTCCCAAAATTTAATAAGTGCAAATTTATTTTATTTTTTCCTTAACATACAACGAGCATGATAATAACTAATGACATATCAATTAAAAGTCATAATATATTTATTTGAGTCTGTTCATGTCGTTAATTAATCGGCTTATTTTATCATGAGGATAGTAATGATAAGAATCGTAATAAAGTGGAATATATTTACCGAATGTATACAAAATAAAGCATCAAGTAATTAATAAATAATTGAATTAATGTATATGTGGACGCGAAGCGATATCGATAATAATTAAGGATTATTGACAATTATAGATTCACGGGGTGTAGATTTATTATGATAATAATGAGCCCGCCAGATTTAAAGGTACAGAGAGGACAAAAAAGTAGTGACCGAGATCGACTCACTGCTTAGTTGATATGTATTTATGCCAAACAAAAGTTTATAAGACAAATCATTTCATTAGATTCAATAATCGGGATGTAGCAACATATAAATTTCGAATAAATCAAATAAAAATCACTTATATCGCAATTAAGAGGTTATAAGTTTTTAAAAATGACAACAGTGATATTATTAATAAGGAAAAACGATGGAAGCGATAGAGACGGATCGCTTATTGCGTAATCGTAATATTTAAGTTGCAAATAATTCAAATTCATTTGAGTTCAATCAAAGGTTTTTATCAGGGTAAAAAGTCGCTGCGTACTCGTGTCGATTTTCACGACAACAATGGCGAAAAATGGATGAAGACGAATTTTCATATGATCCAGATCAAACTTAAGGCGAGCAACCTCTTTAGATGCGTCAAAAAATCAATTTTTTTTTATTTCATCAATCGTTAGCAAAATATCTTAAGAATATATCCTGAAAATTTCAAAACGATATTCTGATTCCTTCTAACGGTATGCACATAAATGATAAAGACTCTCGACTCGACTCCCAAGCGCACTTAAACTTTAAACGTGTTTTTCTCGAAACGTCATTTTTTCAATTTGCGGGAATCATAACTCAAAAACTAATCGATGGATCATCTTCAAATTTGGAACACGTTTACATAATATAATTTCTTGAAACATGAACCTAAAGTTGGAAAGATTAGATTGTTTAAAACATATTTATTATTGCAAAATGCCGGGGGGAAAAAATCTAAAAATCGATCATTTTTTTCAAACACGTTACAACATTCAATTCTCGATTTTTTTTTTCAAAATTTAGGTTCATGTTCTAAACAAAACATCCCAAGAACGTATAAAAATTTGTTGGACTATTTCAGACGCGAATTGCGAGCTGCACAATTCCCGCAAATCGACAACGACGATGAGGACACGCCAAGGGACACAGCGGATTACACCTTAATTAATGCATGAAATAACTTGAAAAAATTACCAGAGATGTATGAAAATATGAATAAATTATTGTCGGAGTTGTGGAAATTTCCGTTTTTTTTTCATAATAAAAAAAAATCCAAAAAATCATCTAATTTTCGGTCTCCTAAAGTGGTTGCTCCCCTTAAAAAGCATTTTCTTCTAAATTACATTTTTCGACCGCGTTGAGACAAAGCCAAGTATCCGCCTTAATAATAAAACTTATACTTTAATTTTATTATATTTTAATACAATTTACATTTTAATTTTATTATATTTTGCAGAAAACGTCTTTCGCTATCGTCCTACGAGGCCGTATTATAATTGATAAAACAGACCCAATTTAATCGAACTTTTTGTATACAAAAAGTGAATAATATAGTATTTTGGGATCGCTGATTACAAATTTGAACTAAAAATTTAAAAACAAGTGAAAGTTTTCAGTCAATACAATTGTTAATTTCGACCTAGTACAGAAACGATTGTATCTTTATTTTATTTGACAAAAACCACCAACCGAAAAATTTCGAAAAAATTCTGAACAATTAGTTGAAGCGTAATGAGGTTACGAAAAAATTTTCATCACGATTTCTATAGTAGATTGGTAGAAAATACATTTTTTCATGAAAAAGTACTAATTTTGACTATTTGTTCACACATGGTATTTATGCAATTAATAATGAATGTACATACTTTTTTTTACATTCATGAATGTCCTACGGACCAAGCACAAACGAAAAATCTGGTATTTGGTGCGACAAAAGTAGTTAAATAATCAAAAAACAGTAACAAAGTGTGAGATAACGCAAGTCTCACCATGACTCAAAGCGTTAACAAGTGAAGCGGAACTAGATATGCCAGATAAGAGAGACAGAAAGGAAAAGACAGAGAGCAGCTGAGTCGAAGCTTTAGTTCGAAAGATCTCTTGTCACGTGACTTCGTAGGGGTTAGTAACATTGATTTGTGGTGGTGGTGGTGATGGTGGTAATAGTAGAGGGTATTTAAGCACCACATGAGATCCCTTGAGGAGTAAAGGGTTCCGGTGATGTGTAACTATGACGATGATAGAGGGAGAGGGATTGGGGAGAATTTCCAAGGGGTTGATACCAGGGGTTGGTACTGAGGGTTAGCGTGGCAATCAGGTGCGCTAATGCCAATCAATTATGTGCCAACATCGAGGGCAACGATGAGAGATCTGGCTGAGGTGTCTCCGTGATATCTTCAACGTGATTCTCAACATACATATCTATAATTATCTTTACCCGTTATCAATAATGCAAACCGCATTAAGATATTATTCAATGAATTGGTAATTGAGCGTTTCTCAATATCGTGAGAAGGTATATTTATAAATCCATCGCGCGATCCCCGACTCCCATCGCCTATGAATTAAGAATCGAATTTCGAAACTTCTGCATAAATTCATTTATATTAAATATATAGTAGACACTCCAGGTGTTCTCAAGGAATTATAAAAAATCCCCAAGATCAAGGATCTCGAATCATATTACGTAGGAATCCAATAAAATCGATTTTAATAACAAAAAAATGCTTGTGTTATTCTTAATCGGATTTTAGGCATGAAAAAATCTGAAGAAAGGGGCGAACGATAAAAATGAATAATGTAAGGGCTGTAATTTAATAGAAATCGAGGAATCATCGGTTTTTGTAGGATATACCAATGTTGTTTTCAAATTTGAATAAAAATTGTTCAGCCCTGGACTGGATAATGAAGAAAAAAGATTTTGATTCAGTTTACGGCAATCATTCGCTTAAGGAGGAAAATAGAGAGGGTGAAAAAAAGAAAAGAGTTTAAAATTTAATGAGTTTCTCAATTTGCGATAAAACGAGAGTTGAGTTAAAAGAAACGAAACAAGTGGGAAGAAGAACAAAGATAAAAATGGTCAAGCCGCTTGCCTCGAATTTACAGCGGGATAAAAAGAAGGAGGGTAAGAGTGTCGAGAGTATTTCTACTCTAGTTTTGAGTGGAGGTTCTTGCGTGTGCCTTGGAGGCCCTTAGGGAAAGTGCATAAATGATTCGTGACTCTTCGAGTCACGAGTCGCTCATTGTTTTTTTATTTTATTTTTTTTTTATTTTTTTTTTCTTGTTTCCGGCTTTTATCCATCTTGATTCACAAGTCGTTTTCACTCTGTTTTTATACGTCCTCGATAATCAAAGAATCGATGCCTCGATTTATTAGCTTGGGGAAGTCCCGAGCACGCGATGAACCTCATGCAATCGACTTTGCTCTCTTTCTCTTCTTTTTCCTCTTGCTTCTCCTGCTTCTGTTTATCACTCTCTCCCTCCCGATCTCTGTCTCTCTTCATAACAGGACAATAGTAAGAAACAATTGAATTTACTCGATATTTCAGGATCTCGTAAGATCGGTTTTTTCCAACGATAGGAATAAAGTGAATACCAATTTTATTACCCTCCCCCTTCTCTTCGTTCATTCGTTTCTTTACGAATTATCCCCTATTACCAATGAAGAATTATTGCAGATCGATGAGTTTCGAGAAACGCAAATTAGTTCGGGAAAAGCTTAATGTGAGGTTAAATGATCCAATACCCTTTCGAAAAAATCAATAGAAAGAAAAATAATAAATTATTTTTTTTATAGTAGGAGTCTCGAAAACTTTCCCTGAAAATATTAAGAGAAAATAGGCAAAACCCTCGGAGCTCGTCCGTTTATGGCGATTCATGGAAAACTTTAAAGGCGTTTTTCTCAAGACGCCATTTTTCAGATCAGGCGCACAAATCCTCAGAAACTACTCGGCCGATTAACTTCAAATTTCACACACATCTTGAGTGAACGTGTCTTTTTCCTGACAACTAGAATTATATCGATAGCTTGAATCGGTTTAATTGAAAAAAAATTGCAAATAATCAAACCTCAATATTTGAACAGCTGGGATTTTTTGTAAAAAATCTCAGATTTTATTAATTCTAGTTGGAAGTGAAATTATATTTCTATAATATACAAAAATCTTCAGTTTTTTTTGTTCCAAGCAATTAGGACGTCCGCAATCCCTGCACCCGCGAGAACCTGCTTTTTACGAGACAACTACTTCATCAACTTACAAGCTGCATATTTTTCAATAAAATGGCCTGTAAAAATTTGTGAAGATAGTTCAAATATGATTAAATATGTGTGCAAAACCTCTGTCCTGTGGGCGGAATAGTTTATTCCAAATAAATTCCTGAAAACACACCTTCAAAAGGGGCTTCCAGGCTAGAATACGGCGTTAATGTGAAGAAACCATCCTTAGATTTCATTATTTTTGTCCACTTAACCTCCTCAATTGAGATTACTAGCCAAGATACTCCCAATGTCAAATTTGACCTTGAGATTTGACCTTGAATAGACACAACAACGAAATTTTAATCCCTTTCGACCTTGGATTGACCTCAAGTTCGAAAAAGTATCAATGGCAGATTTCTCACCTGTAAGCAGTGTCTTCTCGCGAGCCAGCCAATGTGCTGCAATTGCGGTGGGTCTGGAAGTGCAGAAGCCAATCTGAGTGCCTTGAGGGTGAGGGCCGCAAGGGCTGAATGAAGGGCATTGAACCAAACGCTGGCTTCGGCGTTGTCCGAAGCGCGGAGCCAGCACTCATGAACTCCATCAGGCGAATGAAGCTCCAAAATACGTCCTTCTGTAACATGCCAAGGTCAAACGATACCTTAAATTTGATGTCTCAAAACTTTCCGTAACAATCGCAAAAATATGACTGTAAATTATGAACAGAGAGGCTTGAGGTCATGTGAAGGGCACTGTTTGGTTTATGAGACCCTTAAGGAATTTCAGAGGCCAAATGGCGGAAACACTGAAAGCTAGACGAAGAAAAGACAAGGACACTTTGGGGGTAGGCTGCCATCATGAGCTCTTCGGCAAAGGGCAATAAAAGTATTCCCGAATGCAAAAGTTCGTAAGCAAAACGTGACCTCTGCTTTGGAAATAACATTAAGATTTCCCTCTCTTCATCAAAAGCTCTCCACGAAGTTCCGGACTAATGCAGCTAGGCTTTTGGTGGTGATGGTCGTGGCTAGGCAGCAACGCTTGTTTTAACGTGAAAACTTTGATGGCTCCAACGGAAATTGGACGGGATTAGTCACGAAGGAGGTAAGCTGAAGTTCGATGTCAGAAAAGCGAGTTCGTTCCCTTCATCGAGTTACTGCTACAATGAAGAATCAGGAGAAAAAAAACAACACAGCTGAACTTTGATGCCTATTTAAATCTGCTTAATTGTCCTTCAGGTTTCTGGCAAGGACACTTGACTATTTCCTTAATTTTCGCCTCCTCAGATTTCTCTTAAGGATAAGTGAAAGTGTCCTTAATCGTCGTTGAGATTACTCTCAATGATAATTAGCAATTTCCTCAGTCGACCTTCAAATTGCTCTCCAAGACAATTGACAGATTCCTTTCAAGGATAATTGTTCATTTCCTCAATCGCTATCGAAGTTTCTCTCAAGAACAATTGGCAGTTTCCTCAATCATTCTTCACATTTCTCTCAAGAACAATTAACAGTTTCCTCAAGTGTCCTTCACATTTATCTCAAGGACAATTGACAGTTGCCTAACTCGTCCTTCAGATTTCTCTGAAGGGCAATTAAGAACGTCAATCCTCAACTCCAAAATATCCCTCTGGATTTCAAATGACGATTCGAACCTTCATACTCCTGTTTCTCTCTTTCCTACATTTCCCTCCTCTCTTGAGGGACCGCACGCCCCAACTTTTCCCAATCCACTACCCATTCTCGACCCTAATAGTTTTCACATTAAATTCTCTGCGTGGCGCATTATAAAGTAACTATAACATGGAGGGGGGGCGAGTGTATGACAACTCAATTTCAACTTAAGTCTGACGTGCTCGCGTGTACTTCAAACTTTACGTTTGGGGAAAGGAGAGTGCTCGAGTTGGGGTGAAATGGGACAAGAGAGTTCGAAGGAGGGGTTAAAGATGGGGCTTGGAAAAAGCTCGAGGGAAAAGGAGGGGCCAACTGAATTGGAGGGGGCAGGGAGGGAGGAAGAAGTAGAATGATTACTCATACCTGGTGAGGAATTTCACCAGAGTTCAAATGTCCTGGTTCGGGTTGAAAGAGGAAGAATGAAGGAGGAGACTTCATGGTTCATCACCGTTCATGCGTGAACAAATGTCCATCTGCTCGAAGTGGAGAACACGAAGGTGGAGGTATAAACATACATTTCAACTATGTGTGGCTTCAGCCACGATAATAAAGACCATACATTCGATATATTTCCTTCAATATATATAAACAGACACGTATATCCATAGATATATATAAATATATGAAATGGGGATGAGGTCTGGGACTCGGGGGTTAAAATGAGAAAGGATATCGCCTGTAAACTCCGAACTGTACGTAAACGAGGAGCTTTCTCCATAACAACAGGGTACAGTGATGGCGGTTTGCTCATATGTCGGGTCTAGAGGGCTCGCAGTCTCGCATAGTTCAAAGTTGAACTCGAATCCTCAATGGGAGAGTGAAAGAGAGAAACCGAGAAGGAGAGAAAAGCCCCCGAAGCTTTCTCACTATCTTAGTGCCTCCGGGCTTTTCGTCCTGTGTGCTGGCTAGTATACAACCTGCAATGAAGTTGAGTATCCGACAAGGAGAAACCATACTCAATGAGATCGAAAGACCGAGAGAGAACGAGGTATATATCTACATAAAAGAGGAACCTCGTGCTAGTCCTTTTTCCCAGGAATACAATTCCCTTCCAGGATACAAACAAGAAAAGCAAGGTAGAAAGATGGAACACCCGGATTCGGTTACCGGACACAACCAGTAACAAATCTTATAGGATACATTTCAAAAATACAGGAGGTTATGAAATCATCTTACGTCGCTTTTTTGTGCTTTGATTAGAGTATCCTTGCAACATTTCCCCTCAATTTTTCAATGTTTTACATTAATAATGAGAATTCATCGATTCAAAATGGATAAATTAATAATAAATTACGTCTATAAATTGATTTATCAATCCTTAAACAGTGGTCTTCTGTATGACCCAGAGTTTCTTTTCGATCATATCTTCAAACACAATTTGCCTATTTGATAACATTTTCCCTAGAAAAAATGTACAACCGGCTCAATTTTGGCCAACACTGGGCCACACTTGGCCAATGTTGGGCCAGACTTGGCCGATGTTGGGCCGATTGTACATTTTTTCTAGGGTTGTATCATTAGCTCAAAACTTGAGAATAAGAAGTATAATTATCACTAACCTTGCGGTTTTCGAGATAAACAATAATAGAAATGTAAAAAATCGAAATAAAATCAAATTTTCATATGAATTGTCGTAATTAATTGGAGTATTTGAGGATTTAATTGCAAGGGTCCCTTCCATTATTATACAACAATTTTTATATGCAATAATATTGATGAATGAACCAAGACATCAATTAGCTTACGAATAAAACGGTAAATTGGTGAATAAATGAGCGAAGAAGTAAATGAATGGACGAATTGAGTAATAAAGTTATCTAAAAATTTGCATGAAAGCAACTTTGTTCGTGAACTCCAGTTTTTTTTTGTTTTTGTTTTTTTTTAATGATTTAATTGTGACATCGTTAAAAGTTTACAAAATAATTGAACACAATATCATTTCTCGTTATCTCGAAAATAAACCTGACGGAAATAATCCGAATTCGCTTGGACCCTCGGGAAGGCAAAAGCGAGTGGAAAGTTTGTTACAGCAAACCCACGCAAGATTGCACCCGGAAAGTTTCGCATCCAAGCTGATAAAGGGAAAATTCTATTCGAAAGAAGGCAAAAGAAAGTGGGGTTGCAAAAGACAGACAGACAGACAGACAGAGAGAGAGAGAAAGAGAGAGAGAGAGAGAGAGAGAGAGAGAGAGAGAGAGAGAGAGAGAGAGAGAGAGAGAGAGAGAGAGAGAGTGGGAGGGAGGGAAGGAGGGAGGAAGGCAGGGGGGGGAGAAAGTTTTTCTGGACATTAAAAATAGAGAAAATTGAGCGCAGAGACAAGATTTTTTTAAAATACTTTTTGTATGCGCGTAGGGTTTTTTTTCTTGAATTTCTTCATGGTAAACGTTTTCGTCATCGAGTCAAACGAGAGTTGAGAGCAAGCGGAGTATGTGTGTATGTGTGTTACAGGCCCCCCTGAGAACGAGCTCCAAAGTGGCAGTCGTAAGGTATAAACGTGCCTGTGTATGGAGCTTGTGGCTCCTCACAGGAAATTCTCAACGACCTAGACTTTCAGTATTACGGCCACAGAGAGAGAAAGAGAGAGGGAGAGAGAGGGAGAAAGAGAAAAAGAGAGAGCGAGAGAGAGAGAGAGGGAGAGCGAAAGAGAGTGAGAGAGGTACATAGATTGAAAGTAAAGTTGTACGAGTATACGCCGAGGCTTTGGTAATGAGATACCTGGGTACTACTATTCCAGATTTAATTATTTCATTTGGTGTGTGGACGAGAAACGAGAGGCCGCAGAGATGGGCGACAAAAACGGCGATGAGTTACATCACGTCCTGGGAGTAATGCTACAGAGAGAGAGAAGGATGAAAAGAGAAAGGAAGAGGGGTAGAGTGTGAAAGAGAGAGAGAGAGAGAGAGAGAGAGAGAGAGAGAGAGAGAAAAGAAAGGGTAAGAAAAGACATGTGGCAGGGATAATCTAAACTGCGAAAGAGAGAAAAGAGAAAGTACGACTGTGTCGTTAAAGTCAAGGTGCCGCGGTGTTGCGTCTCAAAGGGCTCGTTTAATTGCTCCCACGGTTCTAGCACACCACCCGAGATACCAAAGTTCGTTTAATTAACGAAATAATGACGCACCCGCTTGTCTCCCGCCCGTACCTCTTGCGGTACAACCCTCGGTTACGTTTATATACACCCTACGATACAGAGTGTCTCAAAATTCGATTTTTCATTTTACGAAGGTAATAGATCGTTAAATTTTGAAGAGAAAAGTCCTGACTCGTTCTTCTCTACGATGAACCGTTGATGAGATATTAATCAAAAAATTAGACATTGCTGATTTCGGGCATCGCGGAGTAGAGCCGAGCAGTGGGGGAAGCCTGCCCCACCACTCTTACCGTGCCGCGGATAGGCTCGAGCGTCCCCACGTTGCACCGGCCACTCCCACTTCTTAACATCGGAGCAACCGATTCGCGGTTCAGTATTCAATTAATATCTCATCAGTGATGCATCTGAGAGGAAAGTGACTTAGGACTTTTCTCTTCAGAATCCTTCGATCTATTGACTCTATTAATTTCAAAGCCCCAGCTTTGGAGACTGCCTGTATATTCACATAGCTTTACCCGCTAGTGCATATATACATTCAGTTTTGTGTTAACTCACGTGCAAAACTGAGTCAAACTAATGACGCACTTTGCTCGTTCATTAGCCAGTGCGTAGAAAAGGTTTCCACAATTTCTCGTTCCCGTATCATCAAAATGTGGCGCCCAAATGTTCAAAATTGTACAGGCAATTGAAATACTTGATTCCCCAGTGGAAATCAGGTACGATGGCTTCAGAAAGAGACACAAGTGAATTAATACACTTTGAGGAAAAATACTTATTAGTTCAGAGACGTTAAATATATTGTACCAGCTTTAACTATATTTCTCATGTTCCATCTGGCGCGGTATTTAATCGATTATTTTCAGTGTTGATTGCACACAATGTCGATTAATAAAAAAAAAAGATTTTATGCAATGACGTTTTAACATTTTTTTGCTTTTCCACCATTATCAGTAAGTTGCTAAATGAAGTTATTAAAAAATGAAAAATTTGTTGATACTGAGGGTGTTAATGTTTTTTTATTTATTTTTATTAAATAATAAATTTTAATCGAGTACAATATTTCAAGACGATTCGAATGTGTTTGAAACGCAACTCAGTTTTTTTTAAATAGAAGAAAGTGTATTTTTCTACCTCCTCGAATAACTCTGTTTCTCATTACATTGCTGAGGTATTTTTCAGGCTAAAAAAAGCAGGGGATGAAGTGCATATCACGTGAATTCTCTCTCTGACACACAAATCCCTCAACTTTGTTACATGTTGTTTTACGATAGGAGCACGAGTCGAGGGTTAAAAAAGAAATGAAAAGTAGAAAAGGGCGAGAGGGAAAGAGAGATGAAAAAAACTCGGCACTCGTTATTTCGTATTTCGAAAGAATGGCAAGCGGAAATCTGCCTCGAGGCTTTTTCGCAGTTACGAGAAGCGGATCTCACGAAATGGTATTATATACACAACTCTTTTTATCCTCCCTATTTTCCCCATTAGTCTTCTCACTCTTCGAACCACCCTTAGGGTGATAATCTCATTTTTTTCCTTTCCTCTTTGTCTCGAAAGCATTGCGCCATTTTTTTTCTCCAACTGCTGTTTTGTTCACTAAGTAGCGCGGTTCAACAATAATTCAGCAATAATATTCTACGTAGATAAATAATGATATTCTTTTTATTGGCAGAATAATTAATTAAAGCAGTGTTTGAAAATCATACACCTTAACCCGTATTTTTTCCTTAAAAACTTTGAAAAAATTCTTCAAGTAACAAGTTGATACTCACAAAACAAAAAACCATTAATTAAAATTATAATAATGTAAATATTGTAAAGAATAGAGAAGTCACTAGTCTTCCTAATTAATACATTTTCGTTAATTTATTCTTTTTTTTCACAAGATGAACACTGCCCATCTGTAAAGTTTGTTAGAAAAAACATTGAATTGTGGGAACAATGAGATAATCGAGGGGTGTTAAGTCTGGGCAATATGGCATTAACTTCACGTACGAGGGGAGGGGGTTAGAAGGGGTTGCAGAGAAGGATAGTTCGACAAGAAATTCAGGAAGCTCGAGATCTACAGGTTGTCGCCGTTCCACCCTTTCTTAGAGCTTCAACCCCCCGAACCTCCCCTATTCTAGTGTTGGGGGGTGCTCGTAAATTTCTCAACGAATCGTCGAATTGAATGGCAACTGCACAGGCAGCATTCGACGATCGGTTCACGGAGCATTTAAGGGAAGGAAGAGGAGAGACGCATTATAGTTAGAGAAAGAGAGTCGATTGGGATTCAAGAGAATTCACCCTTTCTGCTTTTGTTCATGGTTGTTTCACACCATTGTGATAGAATTTAAGGACCTCTTCGACATAAAAGGGTGGGTTGGGGTGGTCCTTAGAGGCGACATTTCAAAACGGTGGCTCGGGGAGTAACAGTTTTACGAAATACCAACAAATATACACATTGTTCAAAAGCATAATGACATAATAGAGTTTCCTTATTCAGCATTTAGTTTCTTACGTTTTGTCCTCCGAGATTCCACCCCCTGTCTCCTTTAACCCCTTCATCCCCCTCTTCGCGAGTTTAGCCAAGCGACGAAAATTGAAATAATTCGCAGAGTACACTTGATGGCGAGGAGCCAGACTCGCTTTGCAAAACAACAACGTCGAATTTCACTCGTACTATTTGTGGAGAAATTTCTCCATTTACTTAAGGATATTGTTCCGAATGAGCGAGCTCCTCGTTTTAATTAGAAAGTTCGATGATGTTTTTTTTGTCGTCCTATTGTCCAATTTAGTGCTCTTGGAAGAGAAGGAGAGAAAATATTCGACCAGTAAATTAAAGCAACGTAAACTAACTACGAAAAATTGCAAATTAAAATTTTGAAATAATTACCGACCGATGATAAAGCGGATTCTATTATGACGAATATAAAAGTTGACGGCCTCAAGCAACTTGAAAATACGTGCAATACTTCGGAAATACTCCCAGGGTCACTTTCTGTGTTTATCATACAGTGACGAAAGTTTGAGGTCTCTCACCTCATCCCGATGTTCGGAGAATTATTTCGACGAAAGCTTGACACGGTCCCTCGTACTTTGGCTCCAAAATGGCACTCCCCATGAGCAAAACATCGACAAACTAACTATCCTCTTCTCTTCCATGGGCAAACTAAACCATCAGCCTACCAACCGTCTCTTCATCTTTCCACCCTCTCAATACCTCAACGTGAAACTTTGTATTAGGTTAGCCTACGTGCCCCAACTTTGAGCTCTTACTTCGTTTGTTCCAAGCGACCGGCAATGGACCATGTTCGTCAACATATGCTTTATTTGCTCTTCATCGTGTTCTACCCCAAAAAAAGACAAGAAGAAAAATATCATAGTGTATTTTATATTTTGGCTCCTAGGGGTTGTTTGAATTGAGATTGAGTTGAATTTCGGAAGCCTTTCAACAAAAATGTCCCAAATATTCAGCCTGTTTTTGGGTGTTGTTAACTTTGACTTTCATTAGAATTTTTGAGAATATCATCGATTAATTAACTCTAATAAATAATTAGTTAGAGTTTATCAAAAAAAAAAAAAAATACGTCGTTGTTCTTCAAGCAGAGACAATTTTTCAATTTCAATTATTCCATCAATTGAATTAATCGAAGACAATATTTGATCCAATTTGAGGTAGTATGAAGAGTAAGAAGAGGATGAAAAAAGGAGAAAAAATAGGGGTATGTGCCAGGACGGTACCACGAGCAGTAGCGTAGAATTCCGGAAGTGAGATTCGCGTGAGCCAAACCTGTAAATCGAGTCCCCTGACGTTGTATTCTTTCTCCTTCTCTTTCTCTAATACCGCAGTTGCATGAAAAATACGACTCGAGTGAGAATCGATATGAGCACTAGTAAAAAAAGAGGGAGGAAGCAAAAGCGTTGAATTCAAAGTGAAGGAGTTGCTGAAAGAATTCTTTGCGACTCGAGGTTTTCCGGGATGATTGAGTGCCGTTCGAGATTTTATGGAATAAGGGATGATTCGTGCTTGGACCAATTTCCACCTCAAATAGATTTTTTTTCGACGACAAAGAATATTTTATTCGTGACAAGCTTTGGTCTTTGTGAGGACAGAAATATTTTTCAATCGCCCGGTTTGAAATTCTCCCTTTTCATCCCTCCCCACTATACACACTTTGAGCCTCCGAGCCAAGGGTAGTATACACGAGAGGGTTCGACCTCATCGACCTATCGACGTTAACGGATGATGTCCTCGTTACAGTCGACAGCCACGTTCACCTGACCCGACACTTGGGCACAATCCACTCTTACCTTCAACCTCTTACCCCCTCCCCCTTCAACCCCTGTGAGCTTCTCGTGTCACTGGGTTAATTGCTCCTAGGTCAAAGGTTTAACGAGCTTTCGCACGTTTCGCAGCCATTGAACCTTCTGTTCTATGCCCTTACGCCTCCTCGAGGTCCACAACACCCTTCGTACTCATTTTAAAAAGGCTGCTGATACTTTCTCACCCCCCAGGACATGTTAACGTTCGTGAGACCTCGAGAGCTTAAAAGTGTGCAAAATCGACGACTACCATGTTATTAGACCTCTAGGAAAGTGCAACAATTCTCACCACCCAAGGGATGTTTTAACCCCTGCTAAATTTGTTTTTGAACTTTTATAACTTTCATGGAAATTGAACTGCCGATACTTTTTCACCCTCAAAACTTTGATCAAATTTTCGCATAAAAATATACGAAATCGGAAACAACCATTTTTTCATATTTCCTGTTATCCCATAATCCGATTATTTCCACATCATCCGAGAAATGTTACTTTTTTTTTCAACTCTTACAATTTTGATGGAAAATGTACGTTTGACAACGTCGTTTTTCTAAGATTAGCTTTCTAAGCGAAAGAACTCTTTTTTCTAAATCGTCCCTTAAAATTATTATTGAACTTTCAAATTCTAAACGGATGTTTCCACCCTTACTAAACAAATTTTCAGCTCGTAGAACGTCAATGAGAAAAAAAATTCAACGATGCTTTCACGGTGACCTTCTTCCCAGCAAACACACTTGGATTATTTTCGCAAATTTTATGTAAACTTTACATAAACTCGTAACTTTAATGTAAAAGTTACAGAAATTATCCAAATTGTGTTTGCTGGGTTGTTTATGAAATATTTTTTTTTAAGGGGGGAGGATCGTGTAAACAGCCGTTTTTTACAAATTTATTTATAAAAAATGAAAAGGTTTATTAAATTTTGGTAAATAATATCGTAATATTAATAGTAGATGCTATAAAAAAATATTTTTTTTGTCACAAAAATTCGAAATGGTAACATTACAGCTATTCGAAGTTGACTCCTTTTTTTACGCGGTGCAGGCTACAGGTCGTTATAATTATCCGAAATCAAAAATCCAAATTTACTCGTTAAAATATGATCTTGCACAGATCTTCAACCTAAATTTAAGGAAAAAAATCAAAAATAAAAAATTCAGGACACCTTTTTAAAAAAATCGATTAATCTTTTTACAAACAATTTGTTATAAACAATATTTATTATTGATTTTTTAAAGGTATTTTAGGTTAAAGATATGGTTAATAAGTTAAAAAATATCTGTGTGAAATTTGAAGTCGATCGATCAATTAATTTTTTAGCTAAGTTCCACCACGCGCGAAAAAATGTGCCTTGAGAACGACGCGTGTATCGAGAGCACACTGCCTTTCAGCTGTTCGCTTGGGGACGCTACTATTTCGAAAATATTGTTACGGTTAGCTTTTGCCGTGACGCTTAAACCACGTTACGCATAGGTTCGAGTTACCTTGAATTTAGGAGCAGGTATGAGAAAAACGTGAGACGACACAGGAGTTTGATTTTAACAAATGATATGTGATTTATTCACAAAAAACACTTAGATGACTTTTCTTGTACAACAATTTTCGTTCCGATAAGGAAAATTTTTATTTATTTCGCTTTTTTATTCGTTATTTATTTTGCCTGTTCGGTTTATCGTTTATGAGGCGTGGAGACAATATCTGCGCTCAAATTATAATAATCTATCTTGAATTCTTGTAATCGATTTTTCGTTTAATAATAAATTTTCAACGTGAAAGTGTTCAAATTGACCTAAGATAAATTCCTTACCACTTAGAGTGTTCCTTTATACTTTCATTACGTTTGTTTTTGTTTTCATGCCTCAGAAATCCTCTCGAGGGTTATTTCAACCGGGATCGTCTCATCATAGGCTTTTTTGATACGTACATTGAAAATATAAATGAACCATAATAACAAAAGAGAAAGAAAATTTACTTATTTTCTTATTTCATCGACGGACACTTTCGCCCTTGACGCGACGATATCTTAGTTTACATTTTATAGTCCTGATCGGAATAAGCTCGCTCTCTTTGAGATAATAATAATCGGTGTCTTTTTCAAGGCGTAGTATAATAACAATAGAACAAAATAAAATTTGCTTTGTTAGAAAATTAATTAATTTCCTTCAAGATGTCCTAAATAAAAATGTAATTGATGCTATATAATGCAAATAATACCTTTGTTTGTTAATTCTATACCAATTTAAATGTTTTTGGACAATTTGAAAAGGAATTAATTCAGAAAATAATGAGATATGATAGTATTCGCAACCAGTGATATTTGGCTGGTGGATTATTGAGTCTTCAAAAGAAAAGTATTCGGCTCTTTTTCACCCAGCTCAGAGCTGATCCCTGATTTTAGCTAGATAAAGTTGAATGAAATGAAAAAAGGGTATAAACTAAAAGGATGGGTATGCTTCGAATCTTGAGTCGAACGGAATCGAACAACTCCTGCCCTCTAAGCATGGAATAATATGGAAATTAAAATTCGGACAGTGGTATGCTTCGAATCTTGAGTCGAACGGAATCGAACAACTCCTGCCCTCTAAGCATGGGATAATATGGAAATTATAATTCGGACAGTGGTATGCTTCGAATCTTGAGTCGAACGGAAGCGTACAACTCCTGCCCTCTAAGCATGGGATAATATGGATGGTTAGGTAGTCTAGTCCAGGGAGCGGTTCCGCTGGTAAGAGCTCTGAGACTCTCCAAGAATGAGCTAGAAATGAGCTGCCGTTGCTGTTACGCACGGTCTTTTATACTGTTCAGAACAAAGAGATAATAATAATAATTTTTCTATAAATAACTCGGGCGCTGGTTTGTTCCATAAAATAATCTCGAAGCAGAATTCTGTTTCTAAATTTTCTCATTGGCCTTTCGTGTTACATCGCCCAATCTGATTGGCCGAGCGCATGGCGTGTTTGTAACTTTGATGGCTCCATTAGGATTTCTGAGGCTCCAATTTAGATTTACAACATCAAAATTACATTCTTCAGATGTTAAATGGATTTCACAAGCAATAAAAAAGGTCAAAAAATTCGGTTCTACATGACCCTCCCCCCTTGAATTGAAAACCCCTCCCGATTCATCCCGAAAATTTTAAATTACATTTTCAAATCGTACAAGGGATTTTTTAATCTCTGCCAACATTTTTGTCCCACAATTGCGATGAAAAACGAATATTCGCCAGGCAACTTTTTCCCGATGATTTTCATGTTTACGAAATGTTTATCGTTATCTTAATTTATGCGAAATCTGTGAATTCGCAAATGGTTGGATATTTGAATGTAAAAGCATTGTTGTACGATAAAATCGGCATATAAAATCGCCGGCCTTGCTTCATAATGTTGAAAAATATGTGGAAATATTTCAGGCCTCGAGAGCAAACGGAAGTGGGAAAGGGAAGCTTTTGCATCACAGGAAAAGCTCTGCCCTCTGTACGAGTTTCATGCGTGTCTATGTGTCGAAATATTTCGGAAAATACGATTTGGAGACACGAGAATCTCTCGTGTAAATTTTGGGAACAGTGGTTAAAAAAAAAGAAACACCGTTACGTCATGCGCTTGACCTACCGCAACGAGAAACAGGGGTGAATTGTGCAAGCTCGGCTTTTTTTTTTGCACTGCCATCCAAGAGTCGCCCATAGGGTTGGCGAGATTCTATTGATTTTTTTGTGAAACTCGAGATTTTATCACAGTTCTATTTCAACATCGATATTTCCTGCTGTCCAAAAGACCGAACGAGCTTTGAGCTTTTTCACCGTTGGACTACACCCACGACATTCTTTGATGAATCCAAAACTATTTAGAAAAATATTTGTTTATCTAAGAAATGAAATTAAATGAAAAGATTCGAAGTTTATTAATTAATTCTGTATGAAAAGTGCATTTTGTTTGCTCGTTAATTAGACAATTTTTGCAACAGTTCTTTAATAAATTCATTTTTTAAAAATTCATTTTCCCGGCTCTGAATCAAAAGTGCTTTATTTCGCAATGTTGAAAAAGAAAAATTTCAATATTTTGACAGAAATATGAGCCTGGCGGCGTTTGGGCATTTGGGTCTGTGCCAAAACAGTGAGACTAAATACGAAAAGCCTGAGCAAATTGGAAGAGACAAACTGTAAAAAGAGGGACGGGGGCGACAAACTGAAGGTTCTTTGGAATAGTTTTTCGCTCGAATGAAGCGAAGTAAAGAGAGCAAGAGAAAGAAAGAAGAAAATTGTGTGAGAAAGTGTGACGGAATTGAGAGATACTGAATCCACCGTGTTTGAAGCTCTTTCTTCAAGGTTGGACATACAAACGCAGGAACACTCGCTTTATTCTCATTTTCATTCCGCATCAGTGATCTTTGTCACTGGAGTCCTTTCTTTCGGACACTCCGTCACAGAGGTGAACAAAGTTTTCGCACGACAAAACAAAGTAAACTACTAGCTACGGTGCGACTGAGAAATATAGAGAAAAAGAAAAAGAGAAATAGAGAAAATGGAGAACAAAGAGGCGAAAGGACATGATAGGACGATGACGAAAATAGGAAAAATCGCGAGTACACAAGCGACAAGGCAAAGTTCAGTGTTCGTTGAAGCGTTATTCTGGATAGCAAATGTTTTCTTCAAATTTTCAATCTTGTTACGGCCTCTCAACTGTTTACTACTTTTGTTTGACATTTACGAGTCCATCTGCGAGTTTCGGGGTGTCAGTATGAAATTTACTGAAGAAAATATGGCCGACGATATTACGGGGTAGTTTTTATGAGATATTTTGTCAAGGGGATGCTTGTGACGTGACAAGTCGTAACGAATAGGCCAATAACAATTTTAGGAATTTAGGATTGCTCGAATAATTTATCGCGAAAAAATCCTCTGTCTCTTTCTGAATGAAATTTTGTATAGTTATTTTTTGCTACGTAAAATGGATTCCAAAAGACCAGAATCCAACCTCAATAATAATCTATAGTTATTTTAAATACCTTCAATAACAATGTATAGTTATTTTAAAACCACGTAATCGTTCAAGTTTAAAAATCCGAGAAACCTTACTTTATGAAGTTCTAAACGAGATGGAAAGAGCGCACTTGGCATGGCTTGCTTTCTGAAGCAATAATGTTGTTCAATGAACCTCCGGTGATTTCGGAGTTCTTCTGGGTAAACATGACTGAGGGAACATTGACAATGTGAACGAAGTTAATAGTGTTTTTCAGAGTCTTTCTCGTCGTTGTTCGATTGCTGCAGTATAAGAAGTATCGAGAAGCGAATACTAGACAGAGCGAGTATATAGAGAGGAAAGGAAGAAGAAAAAAGGTAAGAAGGGAAAAGGGAAGAAGAAAGAACGAGGCAAAGATGTACTCTGATGGGATGAAAAGCACGATACAACAGAGTGTCTATCGTTAAATGTGCTTGTCTGGCAAGAACGTCAGAGAAAAGCAAAAGAACAGAGAATACAGGGAAAAGAGTAAGATAGAGAGAGAGAGAGGGAAAGGGAAAATCGTCAACGAGAACGTTTCTGACGTTTCGAAAACTCTAGCATGCTTCTCCAGTCTCTTGGCTTAATACTGTTTGTCGTGAGGGTACTGGCTCTGGATATAAACAATCCTGAAAAGACCCTTTTCATTCTCGATTCTAGTGAGAA